>CM039506.1:18766456-18811811 GCA_022432975.1 Begonia masoniana
GGATCGGACAGGAAGAATAGTGTCACTTGATCACTTTCTCCTCTTCTTCTTTCGTCAAGGATCAACTCTTGAAACACCTCCTTGACCAATTTTTTCACCCTTCACCCCTTTATGCATTTCTAGTTATTCTCATCTTAGACAAGGTGGAGGACGAGAAATGAAGTCGAATTTTCTTCAATACTAATGGCTTTTCAGAATTCGAATTCTGACACCAAACCTTTGAAGAAATCTTCATGAGTAAAGATTATGACAGAGACTTGGATACATTGCAGACACCTTGAGCCCTCCGTTTTAAATTGTAGCCATATGAAATGGTTCCCTTTGATATTGCGCAAGCAAGAATAGATCCATCAACTAACATGGTCTCTATGACCCCTACAGGCAAGATGTTGTAGTGGATCCTCCTGTGTGGAAGACTCAAGTTCAATCTTGCCCTTCCAACTTTCAGGGAGGATTAGAAGGACCTTGGCATCAATTCCCTCAAGTCCTTTGGCCTGCAGGCTTCTCCAAGAAATGAACGATTCTTTGCTGTCTCAAAGAATCTCCGTGAACATTCAGAAACTCACAATAAGGATTTCGTGATAGCTTTTTTGGTCCGTTCAATATGTCTTCCATAGACAAACCTCCTAGAGGTACGAGAGGGCCGTAGAATGTTCCATATTGACAATAAAACATCATAATTGGAGTTTCCACAATAATGAGACTCTAAATCAACAGCCCAATAATCCCTTAAGTATGGTTCAAGGTTTTAACTTGAAGTGATGAGAACGACGTGTATTTAGGACCCAACACACTTCATGGACGAGTAATAAGACTTAGTAATGCGTTTGACGAAGCATCAGAAACTTCACTTCAATCGATTTGTTCCAAAGAGTGAACGTATCAAGCAAATGAGGTTGAGTGCTACAAGACTTGTGGTTAGAACCAAAGTTATCCATTTCACATTCAAGGTTTTAACTTTAAGTGATGAGAACGACGTGTATTTAGGACCCAACAACCTTCATGGACGAGTAATTAAGACTTAGTAAAGCGTTGATGAAGCATAAGAAACTTCACTTCAATCGATTTGTTCCAAAAGAGTTGAACGTATTAAGCAAATGAGGTTGAGTGCTACATGACTTGTGGTTAGAACCAAAGTTAACCATTTCACATTCAAGGTTTTAACTTGAAGTGATGAGAACGACGTGTATTGAAGACCAACAACCTTCATGGACGAGTATCTAAGACTTAGTAATGCGTTTGATTAAGCATAAGAAACTTCACCTCAATCGATTTGTTCCAAAGAGTTGAACGTATCAAGCAAATGAGGTTGTGTGCTACATAACTTGTGGTTAGAACCAAAGTTATCCATTTCACATTCAAGGTTTTAACTTGAAGTGATGAGAACGACGTGTATTGAGGACCCAACAACCTTCATGGACGAGTAATGAAAACTTAGTAATGCGTTTCATTAAAAATAAGAAACTTCACTTCAATCGATTTGTTCCAAAAGTGTTGAACGTATCAAGCAAATGAGGTTGAGTGCCACATGACTTGTGGTTAGAACCGAAGTTATCCATTTCACATTCAAGATTTTAACTTGAAGTGATGAGAACGACGTGTATTGAGGACCCAACAACCTTCATGGACGAGTAATGAAAACTTAATAATGCGTTTGATGAAGCATAGCAAACTTCACTTCAATTGTTTTGTTCCAAAAGATTTGAACGTATTAAGCAATTGAGGTTGAGTGCTACATGACTTGTGGTTAGAACCAAAGTTAACAATTTCAAATTCAAAGTTTTAACTTGAAATGATGAGAACGACGTGTATTGAAGACCCAACAACCTTCATGGACGAGTTTCTAAGACTTAGTAATGTGTTTGATTAAGCATAAGAAACTTCACTTCAATCGATTTGTTCCAAAAGAGTTGAACGTATCAAGCAAATGAGGTTGTGTGCTACATGACTTGTGGTTAGAACAAAAGTTATCCATTTCACATTCAAGGTTTTAACTTGAAGTGATGAGAACGACGTGTATTGAAGACCCAACAACCTTCATGGATGAGTAATTAAAACTTAGTAATGCGTTTGATTAAGCATAAGAAACTTCACTTCAATCGATTTGTTCCAAAAGAGTTGAACGTATCAAGCAAATGAGGTGAGTGCTACATGACTTGTGGTTAGAACCAAAGTTATCCATTTCACATTCAAGGTTTTAATTTGAAGTGATGAGAACGACCAGTATTTAGGATCCAACAACCTTCATGGACGAGTAAATAAGACTTAGTAATGCGTTTGATGAAGAATAAGAAACTTCACTTCAATCGATTTGTTCCAAAAGAGTTGAACGTATTAAGCAAATGAAGTTGAGTGCTACATGACTTGTGGTTATAACCAAAGTTATCCATTTCACATTGAATGTTTTAACTTGAAGTGATGAGAACGACGTGTATTTAGGACCCAACACCTTCATGGACGCATAATTAAGAGTTAGTAATGCGTTAGATGAAGCATAAGAAACTTCACTTCAATCGATTTGTTCCAAAAGAGTTGAACGTATCAAGTAAATGAGGTTGAGTGCTACATGGCTTGTGGTTAGAACCAAAGTTATCCATTTCGCATTCAAGGTTTTAACTTGAAGTGATGAGAACGACGTGTATTGAGGACGCAACAACCTTCATGGACGAGTAATTAAGACTTAGTAATGCGTTTGATGAAGCATAAGAAACTTCACCTCAATCAATTTGTTCCAAAAGAGTTTAACGTATCAAGCAAATGAGGTTGTGTGCTACATGACCATTGGTTAGAACCAAAGTTAACCATTTCACATTCATGGTTTTAACTTGAAGTGATGAGAACGACGTGTATTGAAGACCCAACTGATGAGGACCTCAAGACGGATACATTACAAGTGGATGGACCAATAACGAGAGCAAAGGCAAAGCAGATCAAGGAGCAAATGAGCAATTTGGTCCGTCAAATCTTACCTAAAGAAGGAAATTGCGTTCAGAAGCAAGAACCAGAGATTGTTCTTTTAATCCAAGCTATTTTGGGATGATTTTTATGTCATTTTCGTTTTATTTATTTAGTTAATTCGATTGTCATTTTTAGGGTTTAAAAAGTACTTGTCGTATGTCAAGTCATAAGTTGTCATTATTTTAGCAATTGTCATTATTTTAATTAAGAGTTACAAGGACAAGATAGTCATTTTTGTTCTTGAAACCCTAGCATGAAGGGGTGTTTCATGCCTATATATTCATTCCTAGTTGAATAAAAAAAGGGATTCAGGTTTTATCTAATTGTGAGAGAATTTCTCTTAGTTTCTTGAAAAAACTCCGAACTTATCAAGGTTCTCCTTGTGGCGTTCAAAATCTGACTTATCAAACGAACAGGCATATTCGTTTGTGGCGTCCTCCTCATTCCAAGGTTCGGATCTATATAGATTTCGGGTCAAGGATTTCCTTTTCGAACTTGTAGATTCTGGGTTAGTGACGACGCCAATATTTTGATCGTGGGTCATCGTCACATCGTTGGCGTGGTTCGCATCATTTGGTATCAAAGCCAAATCGAGTTCGTCAGGTTCTATCCCTCCTTTTCGTTTTGTTTTGTTTCATAAATTTGGTTCTTGAGTCTTGAAATCTGTTTCAATTTGTCTCGTTGATTCGCTATTCAAATATGCGTCAAACGAAAACATCGTCTTCATATGAATCATAGAACGACGTGTTAGCTTTCCGATCTGTGTTGAAACGTCAAAATCGGATCTTGTTTGCCTATTCAAATTCATAGTTTTGTAACTGTCGTCGATTTCGTTCTGGTGTACTCGAATCTGGTTAAAACCATTTTAATCATTCGAATATTTTCTAGACCTCAAACAAAATTGTCAGCATCTTATGATTTGTGAATTAGTGTTTTATCTTTCCGATCTGTATTGAAACATCAAAATCGGATCTTGTTTTCTTATTCAAAAGTGAAATTTTGTAACTATCAAGGATTGGTGATGCTCAAAAGTATTTCGCAGTTTTCATCTTGATAACGATTCCGATTGCGAAATTGTTATTCTTTAAGTTGTTAGATGAGATTGTTATCTTTCCAAATCATACCTGAACGTAAAATTCCGATTTGATTTGGTCTCTAAAACGTTATCTACAAATTCGGTTACCAATTCTGTTACAAATTCGGTTACCAATTCGGTTACAAATTCAAAAAAAAAAAAAAAAAAAAAAATTGTGATTCTCTAAATCTATTCAACTACCTTATCTCATTGGATTGTTCCTTTGCATCCTTATACTATTCTGATTATTCTGAGCTAGTTCTTTCATCACTAATTGTAGTGTCTGTTATTTTGGTTTGCCTTGTTTAGTTCGCCACTTGTGAACTTCCATTACTATTCGGTTAGTTTTGAAAGAAATCAAAGAGAATTCAAGTGGAAAAAGGCACGAGTGAGTGAGCATATTAGAGGGTAACAGCCAATATTATTGAGTGTAAACACGAGTGCAATTGAGTGATTTTTCTTCATTTCGAGTGAAACACGTGAGGGAGTGCTGTGAGGTCCTATATTTCCTCACCTTTTACTTTCTTATTTGTTTCGTAATTGTAGTACTTATTTTGCCATTATTTATTTATTTTTTTGTTCTTTTTATTTTGGTTTGTCAGTTTTTGTTATTGCAGGAAAACTCATTTATTACTATTTGATTAGTTTTCTTTAAAAAAAAAAAAAAAAAAAAATCAAGTGGAAAAGGCACGAGTGGGTGAGCATATCTAAAGGTAAAAGCCAATATTATTGAGAGCAAACACGAGTGAAATTGAGTGATTTTCCACATTTTCGAGTGAAACACGTGAGGGAGTGTTGTGAGGTCCTATTTTACTTCACCTTCTACGTTCTTGCAGAGAATACCTAACCATGTCCGACGCAGAAGACAACCAACATCCAGCTAACATGCCAAATTTACAAATGGAGGCGATCATGGGGGAGATGAGGCGGCTGATGAGACAAGGGTTCAATGAGATCAATGAGCGAATTGATCAAGTGGAACAGATTGCGACACGAGTCCAACCCCAGGCTGGGCATAATGCACTGAGAAGAAACCAGCGTAGGCAGTTCCCTATGGAAGAGATCGATGAAATTGATGAGAGAAACTTGGAGGATGATCTTGATAGGGTGTCCGTGGGCAGTCGTGGAAGACATGGGAATGACCGCGCAAGACAAGACCGAGGCCGACTTGATTATAATTTGGGAAACATCAAGATGAAGATTCCTGAGTTTCGAGGAAAAAGTGATCCAGAGGAGTACCTGGACTGGGAACGGAAAATAGAGCTAGTTTTTGATTGCCACAACTACTCCGAGCGAAAGAAAGTGAAGCTTGCTGCCATAGAATTTACAGAGTATGCAATAGTGTGGTGGGACAAGTTGTGTCTCGATCGAAGGCAAGACGGAGACCTTCCCATTGAGAGTTGGGCAGAGATGAAGAGGGTGATGCGACGACGATTTGTACCGAGTCATTACCGGCGTGATCTACACAACAAATTGCAAACTCTTCGGCAAGGGAGTCGGAGTGTGGATGAATATTACAAGGATATGGAGATGACGATGATACGGGCCAATGTCGAAGAGGATCGAGAAGCGACAATGTCTAGATTCTTGAGGGGGTTGAATCGCGAGATTGCCGACGCAGTTGAGCTACAACATTACGTCGAGATTGAAGACTTGGTTCACATGTCCTTGAAGGTAGAGAGACAGCAGCAACGACGTAGTAGTAACCGTCAATATAGTTCGAACCAAATGCCTTGGAAACCAAAGTATCCGAAGAAGGAAGAGAGTCCCTCCACTTCCAAGGGTAAGTTTGAACAGCGGGCAACAACTACGCCCTCTCCCAACCAGGCCAAACCAACGCCTACACCCAATCGCTCTAGTGAGATCAAGTGTTTCAAATGTCTTGGGAGAGGACATATTGCAAGTCAATGCCCAAATAAGCGAGTGATGGTGTTGCGGGAGAGTGGAGAGATCGAGTCCGAGGCTAGTGATGACGAGGGTGAATCAGATATGCCATCATTGGAGTATGTTTCCACGGATGATGAGGAGGTAGGAGCTGCCAACGGAGACTTCCTTTTGGTTGCACGACGTGCTTTGAGTGCACAGATAAAGGAGGACGAAGATGATAAGGTGCAGCGAGAAAATATTTTCCACACCCGGTGCCACGTGAAAGACAAAGTGTGTAGCGTCATAGTCGACGGAGGAAGTTGTACCAACGTGGCTAGTGCTTCTATGGTGGAGAAATTGGGATTGTTAACGTTGAAACATCCACGACCTTACAAGCTGCAATGGTTGAATGATAGTGGGGAGGTACGTGTCACGAAGCAAGTGGTGGTACCCTTTCGGATTGGAAAGTACGAAGACGAAGTGAAGTGCGACGTGGTACCGATGCAAGCTAGTCATATCCTGTTGGGAAGACCGTGGCAATTTGATCGAAGAGTGCAACATGATGGTTTCACCAACAAGTATTCATTCACCCATAAACACAAGCCAATCACATTAGTACCCTTATCCCCGAGAGAGGTCTTTGCAGATCAAATTAGGTTGCAGAAATCGAGTGAACAAGAAAGAAAAGAGTGGAAACAAGGAAAACCTGAGAGAAAACCAGAAAGTTCATCCATTTCTAAACAGAATCTCTTTGCAACCAAGAGTGATCTGAAACAAGCCATTACCGACAAACAGCCAATGATCCTTCTCACGTACAAGGAAGATGTTTTAAATACTAACAAGCTAGATTTGTCCCTTCCAAATCTGGTTGTTTCTCTTTTGCAGGACTTTGAGGACGTATTTCCCGATGAGCTCCCAAAAGGTTTGCCACCCATTCGCGGGATTGAGCACAAGATTGACCTTGTTCCCGGAGCCTCTATTCCGAATCGGCCAGCTTATCGCACCAACCCAGAGGAGACAAAGGAGTTACAGCGTCAAGTGGACGACTTGATGGAAAGGGGGTACGTGAGGGAGAGCATGAGTCCGTGCGCTGTTCCCGTTCTTTTGGTTCCTAAGAAGGATGGAACATGGCGAATGTGCACCGATTGTCGCGCCATCAACAATATCACGGTAAAGTATCGTTTTCCTATTCCTCGTTTAGATGATATGCTTGATGAGTTGCATGGTTCCTGTGTCTTTTCAAAGATTGATCTTAAGAGTGGATACCATCAGATTAGAATGAATGAAGGAGATGAGTGGAAAACGGCGTTTAAAACAAAACATGGATTGTACGAGTGGATGGTCATGCCATTTGGGCTAACTAATGCACCTAGTACTTTCATGCGCTTGATGAATCATGTTTTGCGTCCGTTTATTGGAAAATTTATGGTTGTATACTTTGATGATATTTTAATATATAGTTCGAATCTGCATGACCATGTTTCCCATTTGAGAGCAGTTTTGAATGTTCTTAGGAAAGAGAAATTGTACGCTAACCAGGGCAAGTGCACTTTTTGCACCGACCAGCTTGTTTTTCTTGGTTTTATTGTTAGCGCGCAGGGAATCCAGGTTGACAATGAAAAGGTTTCCGCAATTCAAGAATGGCCAACTCCGACGACTGTTGGACATGTGAGAAGTTTTCATGGACTTGCTAGCTTCTACCGGCGATTCGTGAAGGACTTTAGCACCGTGGCCGCACCGCTCACCGATGTGATGAAGAAGAATGTTCCATTCAAGTGGGGCGAGGCACAAGAGGAGGCATTTAAGATTCTGAAATATAAACTTTCGCATGCTCCTTTACTTGCTTTACCTAACTTTGATAAAATGTTTGAGGTTGAGTGTGATGCTTCAGGTGTAGGGATTGGAGCTGTTTTAATGCAGGAACGAAGACCAATTGCATACTTCAGTGAGAAGTTGAGCGGCGCAACGCTCAACTACCCGACGTATGACAAAGAGCTCTATGCCGTAGTTCGTGCCCTCGAGACGTGGCAACACTACCTTATGCCAAAGGAGTTCGTGATCCGCACCGATCATGAAACCTTGAAGCATTTCAAGAGCCAACACAAGCTGAACAAACGCCATGGTCACTGGTCTGAATTCTTGGAGCCATTCCCATACGTCATCCAGTACAAGAAAGGTAAGGAGAATGTGGTTGCTGATGCACTTTCTCGCAGGTATGTTTTAATATCAACCTTAGATGCTAAATTACTTGGATTCGAACATATCAAGCAGCTTTACATTGATGATGTTGATTTTGGAGAGAGTTATAGGTTGTGTGAGAAATCTGGGTTTGGGAAGTTCTTTAGGCATGACGGGTACCTATTTAGGGAAGGTAAATTGTGTGTTCCCAACTGTTCTTTGCGTGATTTATTGATTAGGGAATCCCATGGGGGAGGGTTGATGGGGCATTTTGGGGTAGCAAAAACTCTAGGAATTCTACAAGAACATTTCTATTGGCCCCACATTAAACGAGATGTTGAGAGGATAGTTGGTAGGTGTCTTACGTGTAAGCAAGCTAAATCGAGAGTACAACCGAACGGGCTTTACACACCACTGCCTATTCCTAGTTCACCTTGGATTGACATTTCGATGGACTTTGTGCTAGGGTTACCTAGGACTAAGCGTGGTAAGGATTCGATTTTTGTGGTTGTAGATCGTTTTTCTAAGATGGCTCATTTTATTCCTTGTCATAAAACTGATGATGCCTCTAATGTTGCTGAATTGTTCTTTCGAGAGATAGTACGGTTACATGGGATGCCGAGGACAATAGTTTCGGATCGTGATGCTAAGTTTTTTAAGTTACTTTTGGAAAACTTTGTGGGGGAAATTAGGAACAAAACTTTTGTTTTCAACTACTTGTCATCCCCAAACTGATGGTCAAACTGAGGTAGTGAATAGGACTTTATCGACATTGTTGAGGGCAGTCATTAGCAAAAACATTAAGTCATGGGAGGAATATTTGCCACATGTTGAGTTTGCCTACAATCGTTCAATTCATTCAGCCACTAAATTTTCACCATTTGAGATTGTTTATGGTTTTAATCCGCTAACCCCATTGGATTTATCACCTTTACCTGTTTCTGAACAAGTGAATTTAGATGGCGAGAAGAAGGCAAAAGTCGTGAAACAACTCCACGAGCGAGCTCGACAAAACATTGAGCGGAGAACAGGTCAATACATCAAGAATGCCAACAAGGGTCGCCGTCAACTCATTTTTGAACCAGGAGATTGGGTTTGGTTGCATATGCGCAAAGAGAGATTCCCCGCACAACGACGTTCTAAATTGCTTCCTCGTGGTGATGGACCATTCCAAGTGCTTGAGCGAATTAACAACAACGCCTACAAGCTTGATTTACCTGGTGAGTACAACGTAAGTGCAACGTTTAATGTTTCTGACTTGAGTCCTTTTGATGCAGATTTTGATTTGAGGACAAATCATTTTCAAGAGGGAGGGAATGATGAGGACCTCAAGACGGATACATTACAAGTGGATGGACCAATAACGAGAGCAAAGGCAAAGCAGATCAAGGAGCAAATGAGCAATTTGGTCCGTCAAATCTTACCTAAAGAAGGAAATTGCGTTCAGAAGCAAGAACCAGAGATTGTTCTTTTAATCCAAGCTATTTTGGGATGATTTTTATGTCATTTTCGTTTTATTTATTTAGTTAATTCGATTGTCGTTTTTAGGGTTTAAAAAGTACTTGTCGTATGTCAAGTCATAAGTTGTCATTATTTTAGCAATTGTCATTATTTTAATTAAGAGTTACAAGGACAAGATAGTCATTTTTGTTCTTGAAACCCTAGCATGAAGGGGTGTTTCATGCCTATATATTCATTCCTAGTTGAATAAAAAAAGGGATTCAGGTTTTATCTAATTGTGAGAGAATTTCTCTTAGTTTCTTGAAGAAACTCCGAACTTATCAAGGTTCTCCTTGTGGCGTTCAAAATCTGACTTATCAAACGAACAGGCATATTCGTTTGTGGCGTCCTCCTCATTCCAAGGTTCGGATCTATATAGATTTCGGGTCAAGGATTTCCTTTTCGAACTTGTAGATTCTGGGTTAGTGACGACGCCAATATTTTGATCGTGGGTCATCGTCACATCGTTGGCGTGGTTCGCATCACCAACAACCTTCATGGACGAGTATCTATGACTTAGTAATGCATTTGATTAAGCATAAGAAACTTCACTTCAATCGATTTGTTCCAAAAGAGTTGAACGTATCAAGCAAATGAGGTTGAGTGCTACATGACTTGTGGTTAGGACCAAAGTTATCCATTTCACATTCAAGGTTTTAACTTGAAGTGATGAGAACGACGTGTATTGAGGACCCAACAACCTTCATGGACGAGTAATTAAGACTTAGTAATGCGTTTGATGAAGCATAAGAAACTTCACTTCAATCGATTTGTTCCTAAAGAGTAGAACGTATCAAGCAAATGAGGTTGAGTGCAACATGACTTGTGGTTAGAACCAAAGTTATCAATTTCACATTCAAGGTTTTAACTTGAAGTGATGAGAACAACGTGTATTGAGGACCCAACAACCTTCATGGACGAGTATCTAAGACTTAGTTGATGCGAACCACGCGAACGATGTGACGGTGACCCACGATCAAAATATTGGCGTCGTCGCTAACTCAGAATCTACAAGTTCGAGTAGGAAATCCTTGACCCGAAATCTATACAGATCCGAACCTTGGAATAAGGAGGACGCCACAAACGAATATGCCTGTTCGTTTGATAAGTCAGATTTTGAACGCCACAAGGAGAACCTTGATAAGTTCGGAGTTTCTTCAAGAAACTAATAGAAATTCTCTCACAATTAGACAAAAACCTGATTTTATTTAAACTTGAAGTTTTGCCTTAAATAGGCTACATATTGAAGTAAAATAAAAATGTTAAAATAAAAGAAATAAAATGATAAAATAACTAATAATTTTCGTAGGATAAAGATCCTTTGGATGATCAGATGTCGTCTCTTGTTTAAACTTCATTTGAATGTGATTTGAACTGATTTGAGTAGATTCAGTCGGATAAGATCTTTTCCTACGAGATTTGTATGATTTGCAGGGTCTTTGCATGTGACTTTTGAATTCATCGTATATGCATGTGCTTGGCGCATGTCCTCTTGAATTCCTACATGTGCATGTGTATGGCACATGTTTTTTTAATTCTTACATGTGCATGTGCATCGCACCCTTTCTTCAAAAGATCTTCCAATAATCTTGGGCTTCTTGCTCTTGTCATTGGGCCTGCCGTATCTTCAATTGGATCCTTATTCTTGGGCTTTGACTTGGTCTGAACTTGGATCACATTATTCCCTCCTCCTTCGAAAAGATTCGTCCTCGAATCTCCTGCATCATATAAAAACAAGTTAGTAAAATGAAAAGATATGCTTACATTACCGTATTCACTCGGTAGGTAGATCTTGTAAGCGATGTCGTTGATACGCTCTAGGACTTGAAAATGTCTATCTCCTCAAGGTTGTAGCTTGTTGTTCCGTTTGTTCGAAAACCTTTCTTTTTGTAGACGTAGCCAAACCAAATCTCCGGGTTCAAAAATAAGTCTTACCATTGAATGAAATTTCTTAGCAAATTCATCTTTTTTACACTTAAACCTGGTTGATGTTTCCGGTTGACTTGGAACTAACGTACTTGGTACGAGTTCTTTTTGCTTCTTAATCTCCCTCAACGGATAAATTTCTCTTCGAAACTCCTCGGGAATTTCATATTTATTTGTCTACAAAAGAAAAGAAACAACACTTGGAAGAAAACTTGGTAAGTCATTAGATGATAAATAAACATCTTTATATAAAAGCAAAATCATCTCACATTTATACTCACTTTTGTTCATCAACACGATTTGTTTCTCACTTGACTTTTGTTCACCCTCTCCCTTGGTTTTAATCTCTTTTCCCTCAGTTTTTCTCTCTTGTTCCCTCGGCTTTTCATCCTTCTTTGTGCTCTTTTCAACTATATTTCTTTCTCCACTTGCTTTTTCCATTTTGGCATCTTTTTCAACTAATTTCTTTTCACCTTTTTCTTTCTCCCTCTCATCCTTAATGATTTGCAATTCTTTCGTGATCCTCTCTTGATCTTCTCGATCCTCTTCGACGTTGGCCCGTATCATCGTCAGCTCCCTATTCTTGTAATACTCATCTACACTTCGACTCCCTTGCCGAAGAGTTTGCAATTTGTTGTGTAGATCACGCCGGTAATGACTCGGTACAAATCGACGTCGCATCACTCTCTTCATCTTTGCCCAACTCTCAATGGGAAGGTCTTCGTCTTGCCTTCGATCGAGACACAACTTGTCCCACCACACTATCGCATACTGTGTAAATTCTATAGCAGCAAGCTTCACTTTCTTTCGCTCGGAGTAGTTGTGGCAATCAAAAACTAGTTCTATTTTCCGCTCCCAGTCCACGTACTCCTCCGGATCACTTTCTCCTCGAAACTCAGGAATCTTTATCTTGAAGTTTCCCAAATTATAATCGAGTCGGCTTCGGTCTTGTCTTGCACGGTCATTCCCATGTCTTCCACGACTACCCACAGACACCCTATTAAGATCATCCTCCACGTCTCTCTCGTTAATTTCATCGATCTCTTCCGCAAGGACTTGCCTCCGTTGATTTCTTCTCGGTGCATTCTGTCGAGCCTGGGGTTGTACTCGTGTCGCAATCTGTTCCACTTGATCAATTCGCTCGTGGATCTCATTAATCCCTTGTCTCATCAGCCGCCTCATCTCCCCCATGATCGCCTCCATTTGTAAATTTGGAATGTTAGCTGGATGTTGGTTGTCTTCTGCATCGGACATGGATAGATATTCTCTGCAAGAACGTAGAAGGTGAAGTAAAATAGGACCTCACAGCACTCTCTTACGTGTTTCACTCGAAAATGTGGAAAATCACTCAATTTCACTCGTGTTTGCTCTAATTAATACTGGCTTTTACCTTTAGATATGCTCACCCACTCGTGCCTTTTTCCACTCGAAATTATTATTATTTTTTTAAACTAACCAAATAGTAATAAATAAGTCTTCCTGCAATGAAAAAAATTGACAAACCAAAATAAAAAGAACAAAAAATAAATGAATAATGGCAAAATAGGTACTACAATTACGAAAACAAATAAGAAAGTAGAAGGTGAAGAAATATAGGACCTCACTGCACTCCCTCACGTGTTTCACTCGAAATGTAGAAAAATCACTCAATTGCACTCGTGTTTACACTCAATAATATTGGTTGTTACCCTCTAATATGCTCACTCACTCGTGCCTTTTTCCACTTGAATTCTCTTTGATTTCTTTCGAAACTAACTGAATAGTAATGAAAGTTCACAAGTGGCGAACCAAACAAGACAAACCAAAATAACAAACACTACAGTTAGTGATGAAAGAACTAGCTCAGAATAATTAAAATAGTATAAGGATGCAAAGGAACAATCGAATGAAGTAAGGTAGTCGATAAGTTTTAGAGAATCACAATTTTATTTTTTTTGAATTTGTAACAGAATTGGTAACCGAATTTGTAACCGAATCGGTAACTGAATTGGTAATTGAATTTGTAACAGAATTGGTAACCGAATTTGTAAATGACATTTTAGTACCCAAACCAAATCGGATTTTTAGGTGCAGGTATGATTTAGAAAGATAAAAACGTCATCTAACAACTCAAAGAATAACACTTTCACAATCGGAATCTTTATTTGGATGAAAACCGTAAAATACTTTTGAGTGTCATAAATCCTTGAGAGTTACGAAATTTGACTTTTGAATAGGCAAACAAGATCCGATTTCGACGTTTCAATACAGATCGGAAAGATAACACGTCGCTAACGAAGAATCTACAAGTTCGAATAGGAAATCCTTGACACGAAATCTATACAGATCCGAACCTTAGAATAAGGAGGACGCCACAAACGAATATGCCTGTTCGTTTGATAAGTCAGATTTTGAACGCCACAAGGAGAACCTTGATAAGTTCGGAGTTTCTTCAAGAAACTAAGAGATATTCTCTCACAATTAGATAAAAACCTGATTTTATTTAAACTTGAAGTTTTGCCTTTAAATAGGCTACATATTTAAGTAAAATAAAAATGTTAAAATAAAAGAAATAAAATGATAAAATAACTAATAATTTTCGTAGGATAAAGATCCTTTGGATGACCAGATGTCGTCTCTTGTTTAAACTTCATTTGAACGTGATTTGAACTGATTTGAGTAGATTCAGTCGGATAAGATATTTTCCTACGAGATTTGTATGATTTGCATGTGTTTTGCATGTGACTTTTGAATTCCTCGTATATGCATGTTCTTTGCGCAAGTCCTCTTTAATTCCAACATGTGCATGTGCATGGCACAAGTGTTTTTAATTCTTACATGTGCATGTGCATCGCACCCTTTCTTCAAAAGATCTTACAATAATCTTGGGCTTCTTGCTCTTGTCATTGGGCCCGCCGTATCTTCAATTGGATCCTTATTCTTGGGCTTTGACTTGGTCTGAACTTGGATCACATTATTTGTAACACCCGACATTTCGGCCAGGTGATTCTCTGACCATTTTCATTGTCACCCTCTTATTTAACCTTTATGATTTAAATTTAATGTTAAGACAAATTTATTACAAGTAGAGTAAAACTAGGTTGGGTGGCAGTTTTGTAATTAAGATTGATGGGTTGAGTATAAATAGAAAATGGAAACCTTAAACCTCATTTTATTACCACTGTAGCCGACATTCCCTCTCGGCGATTCCCTCTCTCCCAAGCTTTTGCTCTCGGCTACCAGAATCTTCCCTTGCTGACGGCTGGTTTCAGCCTGCTTTTCTCCGCAAATCCGCACCCGAGGTATGAAATGGACAATGTAGTCATTTATTAGTGATTAAAGTTCTGCTTTCAGCTCGGCATTTGAGTTCGGAATTCTCTTAGCAGTGGCCGAGTAGTTTAAGACCCTTTTAAGTCTGAGAGTAGAAATGTCATCCCAAATCGATTCTGAACATTTCAAAGTAACCAACTCGGATTTAATCAATGGTAAAACCTGTCCACCTAGTTCAGATTTCAGACTGCAGTGTGTCAAACAGAGGATTCGGAGTAACCTTAGCTATTAGAGTCCTAGGACGATTTATGAATAGAACTATTAGGACCTTTGTTTTAACTACTGTAATGTACATGTTTTAGGTGAAGAAGTTTAAAGGGAAGAAGCTCGGATTGCTAAGGAAACCAGGTAAGTGAATGTATTAAGATTTCCGACCACTAGGGCCCTACACCGCAAGGGTATTAGGAAATCATCGAGATGTCTGTCTATTGACTATGACTAGTTATTCCCATGATATGAAGAAATTGTGTAAGAAGATGTTAAGTTACAGGATGTTTTGCTTGTCCTTATGGTATGATTTCTCTCTGTGAACTTCATGTTTATGTATTGAGTCCACGTTTATGACTGAGTTAAGAACATGAAAAGTAAATGTAATCATGATTAAGTGTAGGACGGGGAAAAGAGACCATGACAAGTATAGCTCGTGGATTCTCCCCCTGGTGGAGGCCGAGCTGATGATATGTATGGCTCGCGAATTCTCCCCTGGTGGAGGCCGAGTTGATGATGTGTATGGCTCGCGAATTCTCCCACTGGTGGAGGCCGAGTTAGTCGTTACTATGATTGTCGCGATAGGCAAATGACTATGAACCCCTGTCTTCTCCCTTGTTTCCTGCCTTAATACATGCCATGTAAATAATGAAAATGAACATGAATGAAGAAAGGTTTATGAACTTGTGTTCTTTAATTTGTGCACTCATGTATATCTGTCAGCATGCATTCCTTACTAAGCATTAGGCTTATAGTTGAACCTTATGGTGTAGGTGAAGGAGGTTCAGGTGAGGATACTTTGTTCAAAGAGGATGCTTAAGGCTGGTTGCTGGAGGAAGCTCAAAATGACAGTGCAGGACTGGAAAGGCGATTTATGACCCCTGGTTAATGCTCTTTTGTTTCAGTAAAATAAAGGATATGGTAGTTTAAGTAGGATGAGATTATTTTATAATGTTGAGCCTTGAGACTGTCTAGTTGATCACTGAGTTAGGGAATAATTATATAGATTTATAAATGATCTGTAGCTTAAGTCTTCCGCTATATGCATTCTAAATGAGTTGTGGTTTCTTTCTGTTGGAAGGAGTCATTTGATGATTTAGTGTTTTCTACCGTAAGATGGACGATTAATTAAGGCTTTGTAAGGCGTTTGATGAAGCATAAGAAACTTTACTTCAATCGATTTGTTCCAAAAGAGTTGAATGTATCAAGCAAATGAGGTTGAGTGCTACATGACTTGTGGTTAGAACCTAAGTTATCCATTTCACATTCAAGGTTTTAACTTGAAGTGATGAGCACGACGTGTATTGAGGACCCAACAACCTTCATGGACGAGTAATTATGACTTACTAATGCGTTTGATGAAGCATAAGATACGTCACTTCAATCGATTTGTTCCAAAAGAGTTGAACGCATCAAGCAAGTGAGGTTGAGTGCTATATGACTTGTGGTTAGAATCTAAGTTATCCATTTCACATTCAAGGTTTTAACTTGAAGTGATGAGAACGACGTGTATTAAGGACCCAACAACCTTCATGGATGAGTAATTAAGACCTACTAATGCGTTTGATGAAGCATAAGAAACGTCACTTCAATCGATTTGTTCCAAAAGAGTTGAACGTATCAAGCAAATTAGGTTGAGTGGTACATGACTTGTGGTTAGAACCTAAGTTATTCATTTTACATTCAAGGTTTTAACTTGAAGTGATGAGAACGACATGTAATGAGGACCCAACAACCTCCATGGACGAGTATTTAAGACTTTGTAAGGCGTTTGATGAAGCATAAGAAACTTCACTTCAATCGATTTGTTCCAAAAGAGTTGAACGTATCAAGAAAATTAGGTTGCGTGTTACATGATTTGTGGTTAGAACCTAAGTTATCAATTTCACATTCGAGGTTTTAACTTGAAGTGATGAGAACGACGTGTAATGAGGACCCAACAACCTCCATGGACGAGTAATTAAGACTTTGTAAGGCGTTTGATGAAGCATAAGAAACTTCACTTCAATCGATTTGTTCCAAAAGAGTTGAACGTATCAAGAAAATTAGGTTGCGTGTTACATGATTTGTGGTTAGAACCTAAGTTATCAATTTCACATTCGAGGTTTTAACTTGAAGTGATGAGAACGACGTGTAATGAGGACCCAACAACCTCCATGGACGAGTAATTAAGACTTTGTAAGGCGTTTGATGAAGCATAAGAAACTTCACTTCAATCGATTTGTTCCAAAAGAGTTGAACGTGTCAAGAAAATTAGGTTGCGTGTTACATGACTTGTGGTTAAAAGCTAAGTTATCAATTTCACATTCGAGGTTTTAACTTGAAGTGATGAGAACGACGTGTATTGAGAACCCAACAACCTTCATGGACGAGTAATTAAGACATACAAATGCGTTTGATGAAACATAAGAAACGTCACTTCAATCGATTTGTTCCAAAAGAGTTGAACGTATCAAGCAAATTAGGTTGAGTGTTACATGACTTGTGGTTAGAACCTAAGTTATCAATTTCACATTCGAGGTTTTAACTTGAAGTGATGAGAATTACGTGTAATGAGGACCCAAGAACATCCATGGACGAGTAATTAAGACTTTGTAAGGCGTTTGATGAAGCATAACAAACTTTACTTCAATCGATTTGTTCCAAAAGAGTTGAACGTATCTAATAAATTAGGTTGCGTGTTACATGACTTGTGGTTAGAAGCTAAGTTATCAATTTCACATTTGAGGTTTTAACTTGAAGTTATGAGAACGACGTGTATTGAGAACCCAACAACCTTCATGGACGAGTAATTAAGACCTACAAATGCGTTTGATGAAGCATAAGAAACGTCACTTCAATCGATTTGTTCCAAAAGAGTTGAACGTATCAAGCAAATTAGGTTGAGTGTTACATGACTTGTGGTTAGAACCAAAGTTATCAATTTCACATTCGAGGTTTTAACTTGAAGTGATGAGAATTACGTGTAATGAGGACCCAAGAACCTCCATGGACGAGTAATTAAGACTTTGTAAGGCGTTTGATGAAGCATAAGAAACTTTACTTCAATCGATTTGTTCCCAAAGAGTTGAACGTATCTAATAAATTAGGTTGCGTGTTACATGACTTGTGGTTAGAACCTAAGTTATCAATTTCACATTTGAGGTTTTAACTTGAAGTTATGAGAACGACGTGTATTGAGAACCCAACAACCTTCATGGACGAGTAATTAAGACTTAAAAACTCGTTTGATGAAGCATAAGAAACATCACTTCAATCGATTTGTTCCAAAAGAGTTGAACGTATCAAGCAAATGAGGTTCAGTGCTACATGACTTATGGTTAGAACCTAAGTTATCCATTTCACATTCAAGGTTTTAACTTAAAGTGATGAGAATGACGTGTATTGAGGACCCAACAACCTTCATGGACGAGTAATTAAGACTTACTAATGCGCTTGATGAAGCATAAGAAACGTCACTTCAATCGATTTGTTCCAAAAGAGTTGAACGTATCAAGCAAATGAGGTTGAGTGCTACATGACTTGTGGTTAGAACCAAAGTTATCCATTTCACATTCAAGGTTTTAACTTGAAGTGATGAGCACGACGTGTATTGAGGGCCCAAAAACCTTCATGGACGAGTAATTATGACTTACTAAAGCGTTTGATGAAGTATAAGAAACGTCACTTCAATCGATTTGTTCCAAAAGAGTTGAACGCATCAAGCAAATGAGGTTGAGTGCTACATGACTTGTAGTTAGAATCTAAGTTATCCATTTCACATTCAAGGTTTTAACTTGAAGTGATGAGAACGACGTGTATTAAGGACCCAACAACCTTCATGGATGAGTAATTAAGACCTACTAATGCGTTTGATGAAGCATAAGAAACGTCACTTCAATCGATTTGTTCCAAAAGAGTTGAACGTATCAAGCAAATTAGGTTGAGTGGTACATGACTTGTGGTTAGAACCTAAGTTATCAATATCACATTCGAGGTTTTAACTTGAAGTGATGAGAACGACGTGTAATGAGGACCCAACAACCTCCATGTACGAGTATTTAAGACTTTGTAAGGCGTTTGATGAAGCATAAGAAACTTCACTTCAATCGATTTGTTCCAAAAGAGTTGAACGTATCAAGAAAATTAGGTTGCGTGTTACATGATTTGTGGTTAGAAGCCTAAGTTATCAATTTCACATTCGAGGTTTTAACTTGAAGTGATGAGAACGACGTGTATTGAGAACCCAACAACCTTCATGGACGAGTAATTAAGACTTTGTAATGCGTTTGATGAAGCATAAGAAACGTCACTTCAATCGATTTGTTCCAAAAGAGTTGAACGTATCAAGCAAATTAGGTTGAGTGGTACATGACTTGTGGTTAGAACCTAAGTTATCAATATCACATTCGAGGTTTTAACTTGAAGTGATGAGAACGACGTGTAATGAGGAACCCAACAACCTCATGGACGAGTATTAAGACTTAGTAAGGCGTTTGATGAAGCATAAGAAACGTCACTTCAATCGATTTGTTCCAAAAGAGTGAACGTTCAAGCAAATTAGGTTGAGTGTTACATGACTTGTGGTAGAACCTAAGTTATCAATTTCACATTCGAGGTTTTAACTTGAAGTGATGAGAACGACGTGTAATGAGGACCCAACAACCTCATGGACGAGTAATTAAGACTTTGTAAGGCGTTTGATGAAGCATAAGAAACTTCACTTCAATCGATTTGTTCCAAAAGAGTGAACGTGTCAAGAAAATTAGGTTGCGTGTTACATGACTTGTGGTTAGAAAAGCTAAGTTATCAATTTCACATTCGAGGTTTTAACTTGAAGTGATGAGAACGACGTGTATTGAGAACCCAACAACCTTCATGGACGAGTAATTAAGACATACAAATGCGTTTGATGAAACATAGAAAATCACTTCAATCGATTTGTTCCAAAAGAGTTGAACGTATCAAGCAAATTAGGTTGAGTGTTACATGACTTGTGGTTAGAACCTAAGTTATCAATTTCACATTCGAGGTTTTTAACTTGAAGTGATGAGAACGACGGTATTGAGGACCCAAAAACCTCATGGACGAGTAATTAAGACTTACTAAAGCGTTTGATGAAGCATAAGAACACGTCACTTCCATCGATTTGTTCCAAAAGAGTTGAACGTATCAAGAAATTAGGTTGAGTGCTTACATGACTTGTGGTAGAATCTAAGTTATCAATTTCACATTCGAGGTTTTAACTTGAAGTGATGAGAACGACGTGTATTGAGGACCCAACAACCTTCATGGACGAGTAATTAAGACCTACTAATGCGTTTGATGAAGCATAAGAAACGTCACTTCAATCGATTTGTTCCAAAAGAGTTGAACGTATCAAGCAAATTAGGTTGAGTGGTACATGACTTGTGGTTAGAACCTAAGTTATCAATATCACATTCGAGGTTTTAACTTGAAGTGATGAGAACGACGTGTAATGAGGACCCAACAAACTCCATGGACGAGTATTAAGACTTAGTAAGCGTTTGATGAAGCATAAGAAACTTCACTTCAATCGATTTGTTCCAAAAGAGTTGAACGTATCAAGCAAATTAGGTTGCAGTGCTACATGACTTGGGTTAGAACCTAAGTTATCAATTTCACATTCAGAGGTTTTAACTTGAAGTGATGAGAACGACGTGTATTGAGGACCCAACAACCTCATGGACGAGTAATTAAGACTTACTAAGGCGTTTGATGAAGCATAAGAAACGTCACTTCAATCGATTTGTTCCAAAAGAGTTGAACGTATCAAGCAAATGAGGTTGAGTGCTACATGACTTGTGGTTAGAAGCTAAGTTTATCCATTTCACATTCAGGTTTTAACTTGAAGTGATGAGAACGACGTGTATTGAGGACCCAACAACCTTCATGGATCGAGTATTAAGACCTACTAATGCGTTTGATGAAGCATAAGAAACGTCACTTCAATCGATTTGTTCCAAAGAGTTGAACGTATCAAGCAAATGAGGTTGAGTGCTACATGACTTGTGGTTAGAACCTAAGTTATCCATTTCACATTCAAGGTTTTAACTTGAAGTGATGAGAACGACGTGTATTGAGGACCCAACAACCTTCATGGACGAGTAATTAAGACTTACTAAGGCGTTTGATGAAGCATAAGAAACGTCACTTCAATCGATTTGTTCCAAAAGAGTTGAACGTATCAAGCAAATTAGGTTGAGTGGTACATGACTTGTGGTTAGAACCTAAGTTATCAATATCACATTCGAGGTTTTAACTTGAAGTGATGAGAACGACGTGTAATTGAGGACCCAACAACCTTCATGGACGAGTATTAAGACTTACTAAGGCGTTTGATGAAGCATAAGAAACTTCACTTCAATCGATTTGTTCCAAAAGAGTTGAACGTATCAAGAAATTAGGTTGAGTGTTACATGACTTGTGGTTAGAACCTAAGTTATCAATTTCACATTCGAGGTTTTAACTTGAAGTGATGAGAACGACGTGTAATGAGGACCCAACAACCTCCATGGACGAGTAATTAAGACTTTGTAAGGCGTTTGATGAAGCATAAGAAACTTCACTTCAATCGATTTGTTCCAAAAGAGTTGAACGTATCAAGAAATTAGGTTGCGTGTTACATGACTTGTGGTTAGAAAGCTAAGTTATCAATTTCACATTCGAGGTTTTAACTTGAAGTGATGAGAACGACGTGTATGAGAACCCAACAACCTTCATGGACGAGTATTTAAGACTTACTAATGCGTTTGATGAAGCATAAGAAACGTCACTTCAATCGATTTGTTCCAAAAGAGTTGAACGTATCAAGAAAATTAGGTTGCGTGTTACATGACTTGTGGTTAGAAACCTAAGTTATCAATTTCACATTCGAGGTTTTAACTTGAAGTGATGAAAGACGTGTAATGAGGACCCAACAACCTCCATGGACGAGTAATTAAGACTTGTAAGGCGTTTGATGAAGCATAAGAAACTTCACTTCAATCGATTTGTTCCAAAAGAGTTGAACGTATCAAGAAAATTAGGTTGCGTATTACATGATTGTGGTTAGAAGCTAAGTTATCAATTTCACATTCGAGGTTTTAACTTGAAGTGATGAGAACGACGTGTATTGAGGACCCAACAACCTTCATGGACGAGTAATTAAGACTTGTAAGGCGTTTGATGAAGCATAAGAACTTCACTTCAATCGATTTGTTCCAAAAGGTTGAACGTATCAAGCAAATGAGGTGAGTGCTACATGACTTGTGGTTAGAACCTAAGTTATCCATTTCACATTCAGGTTTTAACTTGAAGTGATGAGCCGAGTTGTATGAGGACTAGGGGTGGGCAAGACGGACCGCGGACGAGGAGCTGACGGACGCAGGGGTTGGTCGATTTTGGGTGGTCCTTGATGGTCTTGGTCGGGACTGGTCCTCAAAGCAAAAATCCCGTATGGGCAATGGTCGGTTCCACTGGTCCATAGTCCGACAGTCCCGGAAAGGGACCGGCGAAAGAACCTAATAGTTTTTATGTATGACGTGGATAATTTCGATGTGCATTTAGTTTATCTTAGAGATTTATTTTAAGCATAGATATTAGATTTAAATTGTTAGTAATACGTTGTAGTTTATTTTTTCTTTCGATTAAGAGTACAAGAAAAAATAGTAGGTTATTGGAAAATGTATATCAATTTCAGAATTTTTTGTTTTTATTTTTTTAAAAAAAATTATTCGCATTTACAATGGAGAACCAGACGGACCGAATTTGGTCTGGTCCGGTCTGAGGCCGATGCTTGCAGGTCCGGTACTGGGATCAGGATATATCCCGGAATCCATGGTCCGGTCAAATTTCGCGCAAGACCGGACCGGACCGGACCATGCACCCCTATGAGGACACACAACCTTCATGGACGAGTAATTAAGACTTACTATTGCGTTTGATGAGGCATAAGAAACGTCACTTCAATCGATTGTTCCAAAAGAGTTGAACGTATCAAGCAAATGAGGTTGAGTGCTACATGACTTGTGGTTAGAACCTAAGTTATCCATTTACATTCAAGGTTTTAACTTGAAGTGATGAGAACGACGTGTATTGAGGACCCAACAACCTTCATGGACGAGTAATTAGACTTACTAATGCGTTTGATGAAGCATAAGAAACTTCACTTCAATCGATTTGTTCCAAAAGAGTTGAACGTATCAAGCAAATGAGGTTGAGTGCTACATGACTTGTGGTTAGAATCTAAGTTATCCATTTCACATTCAGGTTTTAACTTGAAGTGATGAGAACGACGTGTATTGAAGGCCCAACAACCTTCATGGACGAGTAATTAAGGACCTACTAATGCGTTTGATGAAGCATAAGAAACGTCACTTCAATCGATTTGTTCCAAAAGAGTTGAACGTATCAAGCAAATAGGTTGAGTGGTACATGACTTGTGGTTAGAACCTAAGTTATCAATATCACATTCGAGGTTTTAACTTGAAGTGATGAGAACGACGTGTAATGAGGACCCAACAACCTCCATGTACGAGTATTTAAGACTTTGTAAGGCGTTTGATGAAGCATAAGAAACTTCACTTCAATCGATTTGTTCCAAAAGAGTTGAACGTATCAAGAAAATTAGGTTGCGTGTTACATGATTTGTGGTTAGAAACTAAGTTATCAATTTCACATTCGAGGTTTTAACTTGAAGTGATGAGAACGACGTGTAATGAGGACCCAACAACCTCCATGGACGAGTAATTAAGACTTTGTAAGGCGTTTGATGAAGCATAAGAAACTTCACTTCAATCGATTTGTTCCAAAAGAGTTGAACGTGTCAAGAAAATTAGGTTGCGTGTTACATGACTTGTGGTTAAAAGCTAAGTTATCAATTTCACATTCGAGGTTTTAACTTGAAGTGATGAGAACGACGTGTATTGAGAACCCAACAACCTTCATGGACGAGTATTTAAGACCTACTAATGCGTTTGATGAAGCATAAGAAACGTCACTTCAATCGATTTGTTCCAAAAGAGTTGAACGTATCAAGCAAATTAGGTTGAGTGTTACATGACTTGTGGTTAGAACCTAAGTTATCAATTTCACATTCGAGGTTTTAACTTGAAGTGATGAGAATTACGTGTAATGAGGACCCAACAACCTCCATGGACGAGTAATTAAGACTTTGTAAGGCGTTTGATGAAGCATAAGACACTTTACTTCAATCGATTTGTTCCAAAAGAGTTGAACGTATCTAAATAATTAGGTTGCGTGTTACATGACTTGTGGTTAGAAGCTAAGTTATCAATTTCACATTTGAGGTTTTAACTTGAAGTTATGAGAACGACGTGTATTGAGAACCCAACAACCTTCATGGACGAGTAATTAAGACTTAAAAACGCGTTTGACGAAGCATAAGAAACATCACTTCAATCGTTTTGTTCCAAAAGAGTTGAACGTATCAAGCAAATGAGGTTGAGTGCTACATGACTTATGGTTAGAACCTAAGTTATCCATTTCACATTCAAGGTTTTAACTTAAAGTGATGAGAACGACGTGTATTGAGGACCCAACAACCTTCATGGACGAGTAATTAAGACTTACTAATGTGTTTGATGAAGCATAAGAAACGTCACTTCAATCGATTTGTTCCAAAAGAGTTGAACGTATCCAGCAAATGAGGTTGAGTGCTTCATGACTTGTGGTTAGAATCTAAGTTATCCATTTCATATTCAAGGTTTTAACTTGAAGTGATGAGAACGACGTGTATTAAGGCCCAACAACCTTCATGGATGAGTAATTAAGACCTACGAATGCGTTTGATGAAGCATAAGAAACGTCACTTCAATCGATTTGTTGCAAAAGAGTTGAACGTATCAAGCAAATTAGGTTGAGTGTTACATGACTTGTGGTTAGAACCTAAGTTATCAATTTCACATTCGAGGTTTTAACTTGAAGTGATGAGAACGACGTGTAATGAGGACCCAACAACCTCCATGGACGAGTAATTAAGACTTGTAAGGCGTTTGATGAAGCATAAGAAACTTCACTTCAATCGATTTGTTCCAAAAGAGTTGAACGTATCAAGAAAATTAGGTTGCGTATTACATGATTTGTGGTTAGAAGCTAAGTTATGAATTTCACATTCGAGGTTTTAACTTGAAGTGATGAGAACGACGTGTATTGAGAGCCCGACAACCTTGATGGACGATTAATTAAGGCTTAGTAACGCGTTTGATGAAGCATAAGAAACTTCACTTCAATCGATTTGTTCCAAAAGAGTTGAACGTATCAAGCAAATGAGGTTGAGTGCTACATGACTTCTGGTTAGAACCTAAGTTATCAATTTCACATTCAAGGTTTTAACTTGAAGTGATGAGAACGACGTGTATTGAGGACTAGGGGTGGGCAAGACCGGACCGCGGACCGAGAGCCGGACCGGACCGCAGGTGTTGGTCCGATTTTGGGTGGTCCTTGACTGTTCTTGGTCCGGGACTGGTCCTCAAAGCAAAAATCCCATGGGCAATGGTCCGGTCCACGGTCCATAGTCCGAAATTCCCGAAAGACCGGACCGGACCAAGAACCTAATAGTTTTTATGTTATGATAGTTGGATATATTTTAGATGTTGAATTTAGTTTATCTTACGAGATTTTATTTTAAGCATAGATTATTAGATTTAATTTGTTAGTTTAATATACGTTAGTTTCATTTTTTATTCTTTCGATTAAGAGTACAAGTAAAAATATGTATGTTTATTGGAAAAATTTATATGCAATTTCAGAATTTTTTGTTTTTTTATTTTTTTAAAAAAATATTCAGCATTACAATGGGAGAAACCAGGACCGGACCGAATTTTTTGGTCTGGTCCGGTCTGGTCCCGATCCTTGCACGGTCCGGTACTGGGATTCAGGATATAATTCCCGAATCCCATGGTCCGGTCCAATTTCGGCTCAAGACCGGACCGGACCGGACCATGCCCACCCCTATTGAGGACCCAACAACCTTCATGGATGAGTAATTAAGACTTACTATTGCGTTTGATGAGGCATAAGAAACGTCACTTCAAGCGATTTGTTCCAAAAGAGTTAAACGTTACAAGCAAATGAGGTTGAGTGCTACATGACTTGTGGTTAGAACCTAAGTTATCCATTTTACATTCAAGGTTTTAACTTGAAGTGATGAGAACAACGTGTATTGAGGACCCAACAACCTCCATGGACGAGTAATTAAGACTTTGTAAGGCGTTTGATGAAGCATAAGAAACTTCACTTCAATCGATTTGTTCCAAAAGAGTTGAACGTATCAAGAAAATTAGGTTGCGTGTTACAAGATTTGTGGTTAGAAGCTAAGTTATCAATTTCACATTCGAGGTTTTAACTTGAAGTGATGAGAACAACGTGTATTGAGAGCCCGACAACCTTCATGGACGATTAATTAAGGCTTAGTAACGCGTTTGATAAAGCATAAGAAACTTCACTTCAATCGATTTGTTCCAAAAGAGTTGAACGTATCAAGCAAATAAGGTTGAGTGCTACATGACTTGTGGTTAGAACCTAAGTTATCCATTTCACATTCAAGGTTTTAACTTGAAGTGATGAGAACGACGTGTATTGAGGACCCAACAACCTTCATGGATGAGTAATTAAGACCTACTAATGCGTTTGATGAGGCATAAGAAACGTCACTTCAATCGATTTGTTCCAAAAGAGTTAAACGTTACAAGCAAATGAGGTTGAGTGCTACATGACTTGTGGTTAGAACCTAAGTTATCCATTTTACATTCAAGTTTTTAACTTGAAGTGATGAGAACAACGTGTATTGAGGACCCAACAACCTCCATGGACGAGTAATTAAGACTTAGCAACGCGTTTGATGAAGAATAAGAAACTTCACTTCAATCGATTTGTTCCAAAAGAGTTGAACGTATCAAGCAAATTAGGTTGCGTGTTACATGACTTGTGGTTAGAACCTAAGTTATCAATTTCACATTCGAGGTTTTAACTTAAAATGATGAGAACGACGTGTATTGAGAACCCAACAACCTTCATGGACGAGTAATTAAGACTTAGTAACGCGTTTGATGAAGCATGAGAAACTTCACTTCAATCGATTTGTTCCTAAAGAGTTGAACGTATCAAGCAAATGAGGTTAAGTGCTACATGACTTGTGGTTAGAACCTAAGTTATCCATTTCTCATTCAAGGTTTTAACTTGAAGTGATGGATGATGCTTGCGGTGGTGTGCTGTACAGTCGATGCCTTACCGACCCGTGGGGGATGTATGTATAGATTTTGAGGGTACTGGGTTATTTTGAGGAAATATGTATAATGTTAGAACATATTAGGATGTTTGGAATCTGATATTAGATAGGTTTAATGTTTTTAAACGTTTTTGGAACTGTTTTATAATTGTTTGGAAAAAATCTATTTTGGAACTGCGTGGTAATTTGAAAACAGGAAGGATTGTCGATTTTTAAACATATCCACGCGGTTTTTTTTTACGAAAGTTTAACATAGGTTTATATCGTTTAATTAGGGTGCAATGCTGAGCAATGAAATGGATGAAATATAATGAAATGTTGAAATCGGCTCTCTGTAATGTTTGGGTTGCTCTCTGGATTCTCGAATTCCAGAGAAAACAAATGACTGGTCGCAGCACAATGCAGCGATCGTGCGCTGCATTGTGCAGCGCACACGGCGACCGAGCGCTGTAAATGGCAGCGCCCGGTCGCTGGTTCCTTTTGGGTGGCAGAATGCCAATTCTGCCCTCCTCTTTTCTGAACGTATTTAAGTTATTTTATTAAATGTTTTTAAGTTTTATTTAGTTATTAAATGTTTTGTTTCAAACGATTTTAAGGTTCGATTTCAATTCCGGTTTCAGTTCTGATTTCAACTTCAGTATAAATTCTGCGTAAAGTTTTATTTAAAAAGTAAAGTAAAAATGAAAAAATTTATATGGGTAACTGGGTACAGTATTAGGGGTGTTACATGTTGTTAGAACCAAAGTTATCCATTTCACATTCAAGGTTTTAACTTGAAGTGATGGGAACGACGTGTATTGAGGACCCAACAACCTTCATGGACGAGTAATTAAGAATTAGTAATGCTTTTAATTAACCGTAAGAAACTTCACTTCAATCGATTTATTAAAAAAAAGTTGAACGTATCAAGCAAATGAGGTTGAATATTACATGACTTGTGGTTAGAACCAAAGTTATCCATTTCACATTCAAGGTTTTAACTTGAAGTGATGGGAACGACGTGTATTGAGGACCCAACAACCGTCATGGACGAGTAATTAAGAATTAGTAATGCTTTTGATTAAGCATAAGAAACTTCACTTCAATCAATTTGTTCCTAAAGAGTTGAACGTATCAAGCAAATGAGGTTGAGTGTTACATGACTTGTGGTTAGAACCTAAGTTATCCATTTCACATTGAAGGTTTTAACTTGAAGTGATGAGAACGACGTGTATTGAAGACCCAACAACCTTCATGGACGAGTATCTAAGACTTAGTAATGCGTTTGATTAAGCATAAGAAACTTCACTTCAATCAATTTGTTCCAAAAGAGTGGAACGTATCAAGTAAATGAGGTTGAGTGCTACACGACTTGTGGTTAGAACCAAAGTTATCCATTCCACATTCAAGGTTTTAACTTGAAGTGATGAGAACAACGTGTATTGAGGAACAACAACATTCTTGGACGCGTAATTAAGACTTAGTAATGCGTTTGATTAAGCATAAAAAACTTCACTTCAATCGATTTCTTCCAAAAGAGTTGAACGTATCAAGCAAATGAGGTTGAGTGCTACATGACTTGTGGTTAGAACCAAAGTTATCCATTTCACATTCAAGGTTTTAACTTGAAGTGATGAGAACGACGTGTATTGAGGACCCAAGAACCTTCATGGACGAGTAATTAAGAATTAGTAATGCTTTTGATTAAGCGTAAGAAACTTCACTTCAATCGATTTGTTCCAACAAAGTTGAACGTATCAAGCAAATGAGGTTCAGTGCTACATGACTTGTGGTTAGAACTAAAGTTATCTATTTCACATTCAATGTTTTAACTTGAAGTGATGAGAATGACGTGTATTGAGAACCCAAAAACCTTCAAGGACGAGTAATTGAAACTTAGTAATGCGTTTGATGAAGCATAAAAAATTTCACTTCAATCGATTTGTTCCAAAAGAGTTGAACGTATCAAGCAAATGAGGTTGAGTGCTACATGAATTATGGTTAGAACCAAAGTTATCCATTTCACATTCAAGGTTATAACTTGAAGTGATGGGAACGACGTGTATTGAGGACTCAACAACCTTCATGGACGAGTATCTAAGACTTAGTAATGCGTTTGATTAAGCATAAGAAACTTCTCTTCAATCAATTTGTTCCAAAAGAGTGGAACGTATCAAGTAAATGAGGTTGAGTGCTACACGACTTGTGGTTAGAACCAAAGTTATCCATTCCACATTCAAGGTTTTAACTTGAAGTGATGAGAACAACGTGTATTGAGGAACAACAACATTCTTGGACGCGTAATTAAGACTTAGTAATGCGTTTGATTAAGCATAAAAAACTTCACTTCAATCGATTTCTTCCAAAAGAGTTGAACGTATCAAGCAAATGAGGTTGAGTGCTACATGACTTGTGGTTAGAACCAAAGTTATCCATTTCACATTCAAGGTTTTAACTTGAAGTGATGAGA
Organism: Begonia masoniana; assembly: GCA_022432975.1. Taxonomy (NCBI): domain Eukaryota; kingdom Viridiplantae; phylum Streptophyta; class Magnoliopsida; order Cucurbitales; family Begoniaceae; genus Begonia; species Begonia masoniana. The sequence goes on from CM039506.1 coordinate 18,796,154, forward strand.
ACGACGTGTATTGAGGACCCAAGAACCTTCATGGACGAGTAATTAAGAATTAGTAATGCTTTTGATTAAGCGTAAGAAACTTCACTTCAATCGATTTGTTCCAAAAGAGTTAACGTAGCAAGCAAATGAGGTTCAGTGCTACATGACTTGTGGTTAGAACTAAAGTTATCTATTTCACATTTAATGTTTTAACTTGAAGTGATGAGAATGACGTGTATTGAGAACCCAACAACCTTCAAGGACGAGTAATTGAAACTTAGTAATGCGTTTGATGAAGCATAAAAAATTTCACTTCAATCGATTTGTTCCAAAAGAGTTGAACGTATCAAGCAAATGAGGTTGAGTGCTACATGAATTGTGGTTAGAACCAAAGTTATCCATTTCACATTCAAGGTTTATAACTTGAAGTGATGGGAACGACGTGTATTGAGGACTCAACAACCTTCATGGACAAGTAATTAAGAATTAGTAATGCGTTTGATGAAGCATAAGAAACTTCACTTCAATCGATTTGTTCCAAAAGAGTTGAACGTATTAAGCAAATGAGGTTGAGTGCTACATGACTTGTTGTTAGAACAAAAGTTCTCCATTTCACATGCAAGGTTTTAACTTGAAGTGATGAGAACAACGTGTATTGAGGAACAACAACCTTCATGGACGCGTAATTAATACTTAGTAATTCGTTTGATTAAGCAAAAGAAACTTCACTTCAATCGATCTGTTCCAAAAGAGTTGAACGTATCAAGCAAATGAGGTTGAGTGCAACATGACTTGTTGTTAAAACCAAAGTTATCCATTTCACATTCAAGGTTTTAACTTGAAGTGTTGGAATGACGTGTATTGAGGACCCAACAAACTTCTTGGACGAGTAATTAAGAATTAGTAATGCTTTTGATTAAGCATAAGAAACTTCACTTCAATCTATTTGTTCCTAAAGAGTTGAACGTATCAAGCAAATGAGGTTGAGTGTTACATGACTTGTGGTTAGAACCTAAGTTATCCATTGCACATTCAAGGTTTTAACTTGAAGTGATGAGAACGACATGTATTGAAGACCCAACAACCTTCATGGACGCGTATCTAAGATTTAGTAATGCGTTTAATTAAGCATAAGAAACTTCACTTCAATCGATTTGTTCCAAAAGAGTTGAACGTATCAAGCAAATGAGGTTGAGTGCAACATGACTTGTTGTTAAAACCAAAGTTATCCATTTCACATTCAAGGTTTTAACTTGAAGTGTTGGAATGACGTGTATTGAGGACCCAACAACCTTCTTGGACGAGTAATTAAGAATTAGTAATGCTTTTGATTAAGCATAAGAAACTTCACTTCAATCGATCTGTTCCAAAAGAGTTGAACGTATCAAGCAAATGAGGTTGAGTGCAACATGACTTGTTGTTAAAACCAAAGTTATCCATTTCACATTCAAGGTTTTAACTTGAAGTGTTGGGAATGACGTGTATTGAGGACCCAAAAACCTTCTTGGACGAGTAATTAAGAATTAGTAATGCTTTTGATTAAGCATAAGAAACTTCACTTCAATCTATTTGTTCCTAAAGAGTTGAACGTATCAAGCAAATGAGGTTGAGTGTTACATGACTTGTGGTTAGAACCTAAGTTATCCATTGCACATTCAAGGTTTTAACTTGAAGTGATGAGAACGACGTGTATTGAAGACCCAACAACCTTCATGGACGCGTATCTAAGATTTAGTAATGCGTTTAATTAAGTATAAGAAACTTCACTTCAATCGATTTGTTCCAAAAGAGTTGAACGTATCAAGCAAATGAGGTTGAGTGCTAACATGACTTGTTGTTAGAAACCAAAGTTATCCATTTCACATTCAAGGTTTTAACTTGAAGTGATGGGAACGACGTGTATTGAGGACCCAACAACCTTCATTGGACGAGTAATTAAGACTTAGTAATGCTTTGATTAAGCATAAGAAACTTCACTTCAATCTATTTGTTCCTAAAGAGTTGAACGTATCAAGCAAATGAGGTGAGTGCTTACATGACTTGTGGTTAGAACCTAAGTTATCCATTGCACATTCAAGGTTTTAACTTGAAGTGATGAGAACGACGTGTATTGAAGACCCAACAACCTTCATGGACGCGTATCTAAGATTTAGTAATGCGTTTAATTAAGCATAAGAAATTTCACTTCAATCGATTTGTTCCAAAAGAGTTGAACGTATCAAGCAAATGAGGTTAAGTGCTACATGACTTGTGGTTAGAACCAAAGTTATCCATTTCACATTCAAGGTTTTAACTTGAAGTGATGAGAACGACGTGTATTGAGGACCCAACAACCTTCATGGAAGAGTAATTAAGACTTAGTAATGCATTTGATTAAGCATAAGAAACTTCACTTCAATCAATTTATTCCAAAAGAGTTGAACGTATCAAGCAATTGAGGTTGAGTGCTACATGACTTGCTGTTAGAACAAAAGTTATCGATTTCACATTTAATGTTTTAACTTGAAGTGATGAGAATGACGTGTATTGAGGACCCAACAACCTTCAAGGACAAGTAATTAAAGTTTAGTAATGCGTTTGATGAAGCATAAGAAACATTACTTCAATCGATTTGTTCCGAAAGAGTTAAACGTATTAAGCAAATGAGGTTGAGTGCTACATGACTTGTTGTTAGAACCAAAGTTATACATTTCACATTCAAGGTTTTAACTTGATGTGTTGGGAACGACGTGTATTGAGGACCCAACAACCTTCATGGACGAGTAATTAAGAATTAGTAATGCTTTTGATTAAGCATAAGAAACTTCACATAAATCGATTTGTTCCAAAAGAGTTGAACGTATCAAGCAAATGAGGTTGAGTGCTACATGACTTGTTGTTAGAACCAAAGTTATCCATTTCACATTCAAGGTTTTAACTTGAAGTGATGAGAACGACGTGTATTGAGGACCCAACTACCTTCATGGACGCGTAATTAAGACTTAGTAATGCATTTGATGAAGCATAAGAAACTTCACTTCAATCGATCTGTTCCAAAAGAGTTGAACGTATCAAGCAAATGAGGTTGAGTGCTACACGACTTGTGGTTAGAACCAAAGTTATCCATTCCACATTCAAGGTTTTAACCTGAAGTGATAAGAACAACGTGTATTGAGGAACAACAACATTCATGGACGCGTAATTAAGACTTAGTATTGCGTTTAATTAAGCATAAGAAACTTCACTTCAATCGATTTCTTCCAAAAGAGTTGAATGTATCAAGCAAATGAGGTTGAGTGCTACATGACTTGTGGTTAGAACCTAAGTTATCCATTGCACATTCAAGGTTTTAACTTGAAATGATGAGAAACACGTGTATTGAAAGACCCAACAACTTTCATGGACGATTTTCTATAACTTAGTAATGCGTTTGATTAAGCATAAGAAACTTCACTTTAATCGATTTGTTCCAAAAGAGTTGAACGTATCTAGCAAATGAGGTTGATTGCTACATGACTTGTGGTTAGAACCAAAGTTATCCAATTCACATTCAAGGTTTTAGCTTGAAGTGATTAGATAGACGTGTAATGAGGACCCAGCAACCTTCATGGACGAGTAATTAAGACTTACCAACGCATATGATGAAGCATAAGAAACGTCACTTCAATCGATCTGTTCCAAAAGAGTTGAACGTATCAAGCAAATGAGGTTGAGTGGTACATGACTTGTGGTTAGAACCTAAGTTATCCATTTCATATTTAAGGTTTTAACTTGAAGTGATGAGAACGACGTGTATTGAGGACCTAACAACCTTCCTGTACGAGAAATTAAGACTTAGTAACGCGTTTGATGAAGCATAAGAAACTTCACTTCAATCGATTTGTTCCAAAAGAGTTGAACGTATCAAGCAAATGAGGTTGAGTGCTACATGACTTGTGGTTAGAACCTAAGTTATCCATTTCACATTCAAGGTTTTAACTTGAAGTGATGTGAACGACATGTATTAAGGACCCAACAAACTTCATGGATGAGTAATTAAGACTTACTAATGCGTTTGATGAAGCATAAGAAACGTCACTTCAATCGATTTGTTCCAAAAGAGTTGAACGCATCAAGCAAATGAGGTTAAGTGCTACATCACTTGTGGTTAGAATCTAAGTTATCCATTTCACATTCAAGGTTTTAACTTAAAGTGATGAGAACGGCGTGTATTAAGTACCCAACAACCTTCATGGATGAGTAATTAAGACCTACTAATGCGTTTGATGAAGCATAAGAAATGTCACTTCAATCGATTTGTTCCAAAATAGTTGAACGTATCAAGAAAATTAGGTTGAGTGTTACATGAGTTGTGGTTAGAACCTAAGTTATCAATTTCACATTCGAGGTTTTAACTTGAAGTGATGAGAACGACGCGTATTGAGGACCCAACAACCTTCATGGATGAGTAATTAAGACTTTGTAAGGCGTTTGATAAAGCATAAGAAACTTCACTTCAATCGATTTGTTCCAAAAGAGTTGAACGTATCAAGAAAATTAGGTTGCGTGTTACATGACTTGTGGTTAAAACCTAAGTTATCCATTTCACATTCAAGGTTTTAACTTGAAGTGATGAGAACGACGTGTATTGAGGACCCAACAACCTTCATGGATGAGTAATTAAGACCTTCTAATGCGTTTGATGAGGGATAAGAAACGTCACTTCAATCGATTTGTTCCAAATGAGTTGAACGTTTCAAGCAAATGAGGTTGAGTGCTACATGACTTGTGGTTAGAACCTAAGTTATCCATTTCACATTCAAGGTTTTAACTTGAAGTGATAAGAACGACGTGTATTGAGGACCCAACAACCTTCATGGACGAGTAATTAAGACTTAGCAACGCGTTTGATGAAGCATAAGAAACTTCATTTCAATCGATTTGTTCCAAAAGAGTTGAACGTATCAAGCAAATTAGGTTGCGTGTTACTTGACTTATGGTTAGAACCTAGGTTATCAATTTCACATTCGAGGTTTTAACTTGAAGTGATGAGAACGACGTGTATTGAGAACCCAACGACCTTAATGGACGAGTAATTAAGACTTAGTAACTCGTTAGATGAAGCATAAGAAACTTCACTTTAATCGATTTGTTCCTAAAGAGTTGAACGTATCAAGCAAATGAGGTTGAGTGCTACATGACTTGTGGTTAGAACGTAAGTTATCCATTTCACATTCAAGGTTTTAACATGAAGTGTTGAGAACGACGTGTATTGAGGACCCAACAACCTTCATGGACGAGTAATGAAGACCTACAAATGCGATTGATGAAGCATAAGAAACGTCACTTCAATCGATTTGTTCCAAAAGAGTTGAACGTATCAAACAAATGAGGTTGAGTGCTACATGACTTGTGGTTAGAACCTAAGTTATCCATTCCACATTCAAGGTTTTAACTTGAAGTGATGAGAACAATGTGTAATGAGGACCCAACAACCTTCATGGACGAGTAATTAAGACTTAGTAATGCGTTTGATGAAGCATAAGAAACCTCATTTTAATCGATTTGTTCCAAAAGAGTTAAACGTATCAACCAAATGAGGTTGAGTGTTACATGAATTGTGGTTAGAACCTAAGTTATCCATTTCACATTATAGGTTGTAACTTGAAGTGATATTAACGACGTGTAATGGGGGCCCAAAACATTCATGGACGAGTAATTAAGACTTAGTAATGCGTTTAATGAAGCATAAGAAACTTCACTTCAACCGATTTGTTCCAAAAGAGTTGAAAGTATCAAGCAAATTAGGTTGAGTGTTACATAACTTTTGGTTAGAACCTAAGTTATCCATTTCACATTCGAGGTTTTAAATTGAAATGATGAGAAGGACGTGTATTGAGGACCCAACAACCTTCATGGACAAGTAATTAAGACTTATTAATGCGTTTTATAAAGTATAAGAAACTTCACTTCAATCGATTTGTTCCAAAAGAGTTGAACGTATCAAGATAATTAGGTTGAGTGTTACATGACATGGGGTTGGAACCTAAGTTACCCATTTCGCATTCAAGGTTTTAACTTGAAGTGATAAGAACGACGTGTATTGTGGACCCAACAACCTTCATGGACGAGTAATTAAGATATAGTAATGGTTTTGATTAAGCATATGAAACTTCATTTCAATCGATTTGTTCCAACAGAGTTGAACGTATAAAGCTATTGAGGTTGAGTGCTACATGACTTGTGGTTAGAACCTAAGTTATCCATTTCACATTCATGGTTTTAACTTGAAGTGATGAGAACGACGTGTATTAAGGACCCAACAACCTTCATGGAGGAGTAATTAAGACTTAGTAATGCGCTTGATGAAGCATAAGAAACTTCACTTCAATCGATTTGTTCCAAAAGAGTTGAACGTATCAAGCAAATGAGGTTGAGTGCTACATGACTTGTGGTTTGAACCTAAGCTATTCATTTCACATTCAAGGTTTTAACTTGAAGTGATGAGAATGACGTGTATTGAGGACCCAACAACCTTCATGGACGAGTAATTAAGACCTACTAATTCGTTTCATGAAGCATAAGAAACGTCACTTCAATCGATTGTTCCAAAAGAGTTGAATGTATCAAGCAAATGAAGTTGAGTGCCACATGACTTGTTGTTAGAACCTAAGTTATCCATTTCACATTCAATGTTTTACCTTGAAGTGATGAGAATGACGTGTATTGAGTACCCAACAACCTTCATGGACGCGTAATTAATAAGACTTAGTAAAGCGTTTGATGAAGCATAAGAAACTTCACTTCAATCGATTTGTTGCAAAACAATTAAACGTATCTAGCAAATGAGGTTGAGTTTTACATGACTTATGGTTAGAACCTAAGTTATCCATTTCACATTCGAGGTTTTAACTTGAAGTGATGAGAACGATGTGTATTGAGGACCCAACAACCTTCATGGATGAGTAATTAAGACCTACTAATGCGTTTGATGAGGGATAAGAAACGTCTCTTCAATCGATTTGTTCCAAATGAGTTGAACGTTTCAAGCAAATAAGGTTGAGTGCTACATGACTTGTGGTTAGAACCTAAGTTATCCATTTCACATTCAAGGTTTTAACTTGAAGTGATAAGAACGACGTGTATTGAGGACCCAACAACCTTCAAGGACGAGTAATTAAGATTTTGTAAGGCGTTTGATAAAGCATAAGAAACTTCACTTCAATCGATTTGTTCCAAAAGAGTTGAACGTATCAAGAAAATTAGGTTGCGTGTTACATGACTTGTGGTTAGAAGCTAAGTTATCAATTTCACATTCGAGGTTTTAACTTGAAGTGATGAGAACGACGTGTATCAACAACCTTCATGGACAAGTTATTAAGACATAGTAACGCGTTTGATGAAGCATAAGAAACTTCACTTCAATCGATTTGTTCCAAAAGAGTTGAACGTATCAAGTAAATGAGGTTGAGTGCTACATGACTTGTGGTTAGAACCTAAGTTATCCATTTCACATTCAAGGTTTTAACTTGAAGTGATGAGAACGACGTGTATTGAGGACCCAACAACCTTCATGGATGAGTAATTAAGACCTACTAATGCGTTTGATGAGGCATAAGAAACGTCACTTCAATCGATTTGTTCCAAAAGAGTTGAACGTTTCAAGCAAATGAGGTTGAGTGCTACATGACTTGTGGTTAGAACCTAAGTTATCCATTTCACATTCAAGGTTTTAACTTGAAGTGATAAGAACGACGTGTATTGAGGACCCAACAACCTTCATGGACGAGTAATTAAGACTTAGCAACGCGTTTGATGAAGCATAAGAAACTTCATTTCAATCGATTTGTTCCAAAAGAGTTGAACGTATCAAGCAAATTAGGTTGCGTGTTACTTGACTTATGGTTAGAACCTAGGTCATCAATTTCACATTCGAGGTTTTAACTTGAAGTGATGAGAACGACGTGTATTAAGAACCCAACAACCTTAATGGACGAGTAATTAAGACTTAGTAACTCGTTTGATGAAGCATAAGAAACTTCACTTTAATCGATTTGTTCCTAAAGAGTTGAACGTATCAAGCAAATGAGGTTGAGTGCTACATGACTTGAGGTTAGAACGTAAGTTATCCATTTCACATTCAAGGTTTTAACTTGAAGTGATGAGAACGACGTGTATTGAGGACGCAACAACCTTCATGGACGAGTAATGAAGACCTACTAATGCGATTTATGAAGCATAAGAAACGTCACTTCAATCGATTTGTTCCAAAAGAGTTGAACGTATCAAACAAATGAGGTTGAGTGCTACATGACTTGTGGTTAGAACCTAAGTTATCCATTCCACATTCAAGGTTTTAACTTGAAGTGATGAGAACGACGTGTAATGAGGACCCAACAACCTTCATGGACGAGTAATTAAGACTTAGTAATGCGTTTGATGAAGCATAAGAAACCTCATTTTAATCGATTTGTTCCAAAAGAGTTAAACGTATCAACCAAATGAGGTTGAGTGTTACATGAATTGTGGTTAGAACCTAAGTTATCCATTTCACATTATAGGTTTTAACTTGAAGTGATATTAACGACGTGTAATGGGGGCCCAAAACATTCATGGACGAGTAATTAAGACTTAGTAATGCGTTTAATGAAGCATAAGAAACTTCACTTCAACCGATTTGTTCCAAAAGAGTTGAAAGTATCAAGCAAATTAGGTTGAGTGTTACATAACTTTTGGTTAGAACCTAAGTTATCCATTTCACATTCGAGGTTTTAACTTGAAATGATGAGAAGGACGTGTATTGAGGACCCAACAACCTTCATGGACAAGTAATTAAGACTTATTAATGCGTTTGATAAAGTATAAGAATCTTCACTTCAATCGATTTGTTCCAAAAGAGTTGAACGTATCAAGATAATTAGGTTGAGTGTTACATGACAAGGGGTTGGAACCTAAGTTACCCATTTCGCATTTAAGGTTTTAACTTGAAGTGATAAGAACGACGTGTATTGTGGACCCAACAACCTTCATGGACGAGTAATTAAGATATAGTAATGGTTTTGATTAAGCATATGAAACTTCATTTCAATCGATTTGTTCCAACAGAGTTGAACGTATAAAGCTATTGAGGTTGAGTGCTACATGACTTGTGGTTAGAACCTAAGTTATCCATTTCAAATTCATGGTTTTAACTTGAAGTGATGAGAACGACGTGTATTAAGGACCCAACAACCTTCATGGAGGAGTAATTAAGACTTAGTAATGCGCTTGATGAAGCATATGAAACTTCACTTCAATCGATTTGTTCCAAAAGAGTTGAACGTATCAAGCAAATGAGGTTTAGTGCTACATGACTTGTGGTTAGAACCTAAGCTATTCATTTCACATTCAAGGTTTTAACTTGAAGTGATGAGAATGACGTGTATTGAGGACCCAACAACCTTCATGGACGAGTAATTAAGACCTACTAATTCGTTTCATGAAGCATAAGAAACGTCACTTCAATCGATTTGTTCCAAAAGAGTTGAACGTATCAAGCAAATGAAGTTGAGTCCACATGACTTGTTGTTAGAACCTAAGTTATCCATTTCACATTCAATGTTTTACCTTGAAGTGATGAGAATGACGTGTATTGAGTACCCAACAACCTTCATGGACGCGTAATTAATTAATAAGACTTAGTAAAGCGTTTGATGAAGCATAAGAAACTTCAGTTCAATCGATTTGTTGCAAAAAAGTTGAACGTATCTAGCAAATGAGGTTGAGTTTTACATGACTTATGGTTAGAACCTAAGTTATCCATTTCACATTCGAGGTTTTAACTTGAAGTGATGAGAACGACGTGTATTGAGGACCCAACAACCTTCATGGACGAGTAATAAAGACTTAGTAATGCATTTTATGAAGCAAAAGAAACTTCACTTCAAATGATTTGTTCCAAAAGAGTTGAACGTATCAAGCAAATTAGGTTGAGTGTTACATGACTTGTGGTTAGAACCTAAATTATCAATTTCACATTCGAGGTTTTAACTTGAAGTGATGAGAACGACGTGTATTGAGGACCCAACAACCTTCAAGGACGAGTAATTAAGACTTTGTAAGGCGTTTATTGAAGCATGAGAAACTTCACTTGAATCGATTTGTTCCAAAAGAGTTGAACGTATCAAGAAAATTAGGTTGCGTGTTACATGACTTGTGGTTAGAAGCTAAGTTATCAATTTCACATTCGAGGTTTTAACTTGAAGTGATGAGAACGACGTGTATCAACAACCTTCATGGATGAGTTATTAAGACATAGTAACGCGTTTGATGAAGCATAAGAAACTTTACTTCAATCGATTTGTTCCAAAAGAGTTGAACGTATCAAGCAAATGAGGTTGAGTGCTACATGACTTGTGGTTAGAACCTTAGTTATCCATTTCACATTCAAGGTTTTAACTTGAAGTGGTGAGAACGACGTGTTTTGAGGACCCAAATACCTTCGTGGATGAGTAATTAAGACCAACTAATGCGTTTGATGAGGCATAAGAAACGTCACTTCAATCGATTTGTTCCAAAAGAGTTGAACGTTTTAAGCAAATCAGGTTGAGTGCTACATGACTTGTGGTTAGAACCTAAGTTATCCATTTCACATTCAAGGTTTTAACTTGAAGTGATAAGAACGACGTGTATTGAGGACCCAACAACCTTCATGGACGAGTAATTAAGACTTAGCAACGCGTTTGATGAAGCATAAGAAACTTCACTTCAATCGATTTGTTCCAAAAGAGTTGAACGTATCAAGCAAATTAGGTTGCGTGTTATATGACTTATGGTTAGAACCTAGGTTATCAATTTCACATTCGAGGTTTTAACTCGAAGTAATGAGAACGACGTGTATTGAGAACCCAACGACCTTCATGGACGAGTAGTTAAGATTTAGTAACGCGTTTGATGAAGCATAAGAAACTTCACTTCAATCGATTTGTTCCTAAAGAGTTGAACGTATCAAGCAAATGAGGTTGAGTGCTACATGAATTGTGGTTAGAATCTAAGTTATCCATTTCACATTCAAGGTTTTAACTTGAAGTGATGAGAACGACGTGTATTGAGGACCCAACAACCTTCATGGACGAGTAATTAAGACCTACTAATGCGTTTGATGAAGCATAAGATACGCCACTTCAATCGATTTGTTCCAAAAGAGTTGAACGTATCAAACAAATGAGGTTGAGTGCAACATGACTTGTGGTTAGAACCTAAGTTATCCATTTCACATTCAAGGTTTTAACTTGAAGTTATGAGAACGACGTGTATTGAGGACACAACAACCTTCATATACGAGTAATTAAGACTTAGTAATGCGTTTGATGAAGCATAAGAAACTTCACTTTAATCAATTTGTTCCAAAAGAATTGACGTATCAAGCAAATGAGGTTGAGTATTACATGAATTGTGGTTAGAACCTAAGTTCCCATGTCACATTATAGTTTTAACTTGAAGTGATATTACGACGTGTAATGAGGGCCAACAACATTCATGGACGAGTTAACTTAGGACTTATCATACGTTTGATGAAGCATAAGAACTTCAGTTCAACTGATTTGTTTCCAAAAGAGTTGAAGTATCAAGCAATTAGCGTTGAGTGTTACATGACTTATGGTTTGACCTAAGTTATCCATTTCACATTCGAGGTGTTAACTTGAAGTGATGAGAACGACGTGTATTGAGGACCCAACAACCTTCATGGACGAGTAATTAAGACTTATTAATGCGTTTGATGAAGCATAAGAACTTCACTTCAATCGATTTGTTCCAAAAGAGTTGAACGTATCAAGCAAATTAGGTTGAGTGTTACATGACTTGTGGTTAGAACTAAGTTATCCATTTCACATTCAAGGTTTTAACTTGAAGTGATGAGAACGACGTGTATTGAGGACACAACAACCTTCATGGACGAGTAATTAAGACTTAGTAATGCGTTTGATGAAGCATAAGAAACTTCACTTCAATCGATTTGTTCCAAAAGAGTTGAACGTATCAAGCAATGAGGTTGAGTGCTACATGACTTGTGGTTAGAACCTAAGTTATCCATTCACATTCAAGGTTTTAACTTGAAGTGATGAGAACGACGTGTATTAAAGACCCAACAACCTTCATGGACGAGTAATTAAGACTTAGTAATGCGTTTGATGAAGCATAAGAAACTTCACTTCATCGATTTGTTCCAAAAGAGTTGAACGTATCAAGCAATGAGGTTCAGTGCTACATGACTTGTGGTTAGAACCTAAGTTATCCATTTCACATTCAAGGTTTTAACTTGAAGTGATGAGAACGACGTGTATTGAGGACCCAACAACCTTCATGGACGAGTAGTTAAGACTTAGTAATGCGTTTGATTAAGCATAAGAAACTTCACTTCAATCGATTTGTTCCAAAAGAGTTGAACGTATCAAGCAATGAGGTTGAGTGCTACATGAATTGTGGTTAGAACTAAGTTATCCATTTCACATTCAAGGTTTTAACTTGAAGTGATAAGAACGACGTGTATTGAGGACCCAACAACATTCATGGAAGAGTACTTAGGACTTAGTAATACGTTTGATGAAACATAAGAACTTAGTTCAATCGATTTGTTTTCAAAAGAGTTGAAAGTATCAAGCAAATAGGTAGAGTGTTTACATGACTTATGGTTTGAACCTAAGTAGCCATTTCACATTCGAGGTTTTGGTTTTAACTTGAAGTGATCGAGAACGGACGGTGTATTGAGGACCACAACAATTCATGGACAAGTAAACTTAAGAAACTTATTAATGCGTTTGTAAAAGGTTAAGGAACCTTCCTTCAATCGATTTGTTCCAAAGAGTTGAACGTATCAAATAATTAGGTGAGTGTATGTGGGACATGGGGTTGGAACCTAAGTTACCATAAACATTCAAGGTATAACTGGAAGGATGAGAACGAGTGTATTGTGGACCCAACACCTTCATGGCACGAGGTACTATTAAGACTTAGAATGGGTGTGAATTAAGTATATGAAACTTACATTTGCAATCATTTGTCCAACATAGTTGAAAGTATAAAGCGATTGAGGTTGAGTACTACATGACTGTGGTTTGGACCTAAGTTATCCATTGACATCAAGGTTTTAGACTGAAGTGATGAGAACGAGTGTTTTACAGGACCCAACAACATTCATGGACGAGAATGTAAGACTTAGTAATGCGCCGATGAAGCATAAGGAAACTTCACTTCAATCGATTTGGTTCCAAAAGAGTTGAACGTTAAAGCAAATGAGGTTGGTGCTACATGACTTGGGTTAGAACTAAAGCTACATTTCACAGCCACGGTTTACTTGAAGTGATGAGAACGGACGTGTTTGAGACCCAACAACTTTCATGGACGAGTAATTAAGCGATACTAATGGTTTCATGACGCATAAGAACGTCAATTCAATCGATTTGTTCCAAAAGAGTTCACGTCTCAAGGCAAATGAATAATGAAGTTGTAGAACCTAAGTATCCATTTCCATCAAGGTTTTACCTTGAAGTGATAAAAGGGAGGAGAACGACGTGTTCTGGAGTACCCAAAAAACCTTCAAGGACGAGTAATTAATGAAGACGTAGTTAAAGTGTTTGATGAAGCATAAGAAACTTCAATTCAATCGATTTGTTCAAAAGAGTTGCACCGTATCAAACAAATGAGGTGGTGTGTAATGACTTGTGCTAGACCTAAGCTATCCATTCACATTCAAGGTTTTAACTTTGAGTGACTAGAACGACGTGTATTGAGACCGCAACAACTTTCATGGCGAGTAATTAGACCTACTAATGGGTTTCATGCAGCTAAGAAACGTCACTTCATCGATTTGTTCCCCAAAAAGTTTAAACGTATCAAGCAAATGAAGTTGTAGACTCTAGTTATCCATTTCACATTCAAGTTTTACCTTGAAGTGATGGAACGACGTGATTGAAGTACCACAACCTTCACGGACGCGTAATTAAAAGCTTAGTAAAGCGTTTGATGAAGCATAATAAACTTCACATTCAATCGTTTGTTCCAAAAGAGTTGAACGTATTCAAACAAATGAGGTTGTGTGTTACATGACTTGTGTCTAGACCATATTTATAAGTTTCACATTCAAGGTTTTAACTTGAAGGTGAGAACGACTTTTTTTGAGAACCAACACCTTCAATGGACGCTCATTAAGACCTACTAATGCGTTTGAATTAGCTAAGAAACGTCCACGTTCAATCGATTTGTTCCAAAAGAGTTGAATGTATCAATAAATGAGGTTGAGTGCTACATGCTTTGGTTGAACCTAAGTTTTATCCATTTCTCATTCGAGGTTTAAATCTTAAGTGATGAAATGACGTGTATTGAGTACCCCACACCTGCAAGGAAGCGTATTAATAAACTTAGTAAAGCGTTGATGAAGCCATAGAAACTTCACTTCAATCTATTTGTTTCATAAGAGTTAACGTATCAAGCAAATTTAAGGTTAGTGTTTACATGACCATGTGGTTAGAACATAAGTTTGTCCATTTGTAACTTCAGGTTTTAACTGAATGAGGAGAACGACTTGTATTGAGGTACTCAACAATCTTCATGGCGACTATTAAGAATTAGTATATCGTTTGATGAGCAAAAAATAATCAACTTCACTTCAATCGATTTGTTCCAAAAGAGTTGAACTTATAAATCAATGAGGTTTGAGTTCTAACATGACTTGTGGTTATACCTAATTTATCCATTTCACCTTAAAGGTTTTTTAACTTGAAGGATGATAAACGACGTGTTTGAAGACCCCAAACCATCAGGACCGGGTAATGTAAGACTTGTAATGCGCTTATGAAGTATAAGAAACTCACTTCATCGTTGTGTTTCGAAAAGAGTTGAACGTCATCAAGAAATGAGGTTGAAATGTTACATGACTGTGGTAGAACCTAAGTATCTATTCCATCAAAGTTTTAACGTGAATGAGAGACGACGTGTAAAATTGAGAACAACAACCGTCATGTAAGAGGAATTAAGTCCTACTAATGCGTTTGAGAAGCTAAGAAAAGTCCTTCATCGATTGTTCCAAAAGATTTTAACGTATCAGCAAATAAGTTAGTGCTACATGATTGTTTTTTGAACTAAGTTATCCATTTCACATTCAAGTTTTTAACTTGAAGTGAGAGAACGACGGGTATTTCGTACCCACAACCTTAGGCCGCGTAATTAATAAGACTTAGCAAGCGTTTGAGGACGCATAAAAACTTCACTTCACTCTATTTTTTCCAGAAAAGAGGTTGAACGTATCAAGCAAATGAGGTTGAGTGTTACATGACTTTGTTTATAACCAAAGTTTATCCAGTTCACATTCGGTTTTAAACTTGTAAGTTATCGAACGACGTGTATTGAGGAACCAACACCTTCGTGGACGTGTAATTAGACTTAGTATAGCGTGTGATGAAGCATAAGAAACTTCACTTCAATCGATTTGTTCCAAAAGTTTTGAACGTATCAAGATAATAGGTGGAGTGTTACATGACTTGGGTTATAACTAAGTGTCCCATTTCCTATTCAAGGTTTTAACTTGAAGTGAGGAGAACGACTGTATTGCGGACCCCACACCTTCATGGACGAGAAATTAAACTTGTAAGCGTTGATGAAACATAATAAGCCTTCCCTGGCAATCGATTTGATGCGAACCACGCCAACGATTGCGATGACCCACATCAAAATATTATTGGCGTCG
>CM039506.1:18811911-18829385 GCA_022432975.1 Begonia masoniana
ACTTATTTAACTAAAGAAAATAAAAAGTAAACAATTTAAATTAAAACGATTGGATTTTATATTATTTTTTTATTTATTTCGTTTACTATTAACGTGAACAGT
Source organism: Begonia masoniana (assembly GCA_022432975.1). Classification (NCBI taxonomy): domain Eukaryota; kingdom Viridiplantae; phylum Streptophyta; class Magnoliopsida; order Cucurbitales; family Begoniaceae; genus Begonia; species Begonia masoniana. The sequence goes on from CM039506.1 coordinate 18,812,014, forward strand.
AACCCACGTTCACGTGACAGTACCCACTGTTCACGTGTTTACGTGAACAGTACCAACTTTTCCACGGAACCGCATTGTCGCCCCTCTTTGGGCGATCAATCGCCCAACTCTCTGGAATTTTTCCATAGAGTTGTTCTCCTTTTGAACATCATTGACGCCCCTTTTATTGGGCGATCAATCGCCCAGCTCTCTGAATTTTTTTTCCAAGAGCGGCCTCTTCTCTTTTCTTTCAGTCCCTACATCCTCACATACGCATTTAATAAGAAACTTCACTTCAATCGATTTGTTCCAAAATAGTTGAACGTATCAAGCAAATGAGGTTGAGTGCTACGTGACTTGTGGTTACATCCAAACTTATCCATTTCACATTCAAGGTTTTAAATTGAAGTGATGAGAACGACGTGTATTGAGGACCCAACAACCTTCGTGGACGAGTAATTAAAACTTAGTAATGCGTTTGATGAAGCATAAGAAACTTCATTTCAATTGATTTGTTCCAAAAGAGTTGAACGTATCAAGCAAATGAGGTTGAGTGCTACATGACCTGTTGTTAGAACCAAAGTTACCCATTTCACATTCAAGGTTTTAACTTGAAGTGATGAGAACGACGTGTATTGAGGACCCAACAACCTTCATGGACGAGTAATTAAGACTTAGTAATGCGTTTGATTAAGCATAAGAAACTTCTCTTCAATCGTTATGTTCCAAAAGAGTTGAACGTATCAAGCAAATGAGATTGAGTGTGACATGACTTGTGATTAGAACCTAAGTTATCCATTTCACATTCAAGGTTTTAACTTGAAGTGATGAGAACGACGAGTATTGAGGACCTAACAACCTTCATGGATGAGTAATTATGACTTAGTAATGCGTTTGATTAAGCAGAAGAAACTTCACTTCAATCGATTTGTTCCAAAAGGGTTGAACGTATCAAGCAAATGAGGTTGAGTACTACATGACTTGTGGTTAGAACCAAAGTTATCCATTTCACATTCAAGGTTTTAACTTTAAGTGATGAGAACGACGTGTATTGAGGACCCAACAACCTTCGTGGGCGAGTAATTAAAACTTAGTAATGCGTTTGATGAGGCATAAGAAACTTCACTTCAATTGATTTGTTCCAAAAGAGTTGAACGTATCAAGCAAATGAGGTTGAGTGCTACATGACTTGAGGTTAGAACCAAAGTTATCAATTTCACATTCAAGGTTTTAACTTGAAGTAATGTGAACGACGTGTATTGAGGACCCAACAACCTTCAAGGACGAGTAATTAAGACTTAGTAATGCGTTTGATTAAGCATAAGAAACTTCACTTCAATCGATATGTTCCAAAAGAGTTTAACGTATCAAGCAAATGAGATTGAGTGTTACACGACTTGTGATTAGAACCTAAGTTATCGATTTCACATTCAAGGTTTTAAGTTGAAGTGATGAGAACGACGTGTATTGAGGACCCAATAGCCTTCATGGACGAGTAATTAAAACTTAGTAATGCGTTTGATGAAGCATAAGAAACTTCACTTTAATTGATTTGTTCCAAAAGAGTTGAACGTATCAAGCAAATGAGGTTGAGTGCTACATGACTTGTGGTTAGAACCAAAGTTATCCATTTCACATTCAAGGTTTTAACTTGAAGTGATGAGAACGACGTGTATTGATGATGTGAACCGAGGAGCGATAAATCTCATTGGCAAGGACTATGATCTATTAGAAGATAAAGGAGGTCCAACGAACAAAGCTTCACATGGTTTAGTCGTGGAAACCCGAGGAAAAGAGTCATCACAATAAAAACAAAAGACTATAAAAATAAAGAGCTTGGTAGCATGGAAGTGGGCCCCATGAAATTGGCAAAAGAAGACCCATAAGGCACAGAGTTAGGCTCCACAAATCCCAATAGATTGGAGAGAGAACGGTAAAGATCCACGCAAACTACAAAGAGATAAAGATTCACGTGGGTTGGAAAGAGATAAAGATCCACATGACTTGATTTATGATGTGATCCAAGTTGAGACCAGATCAAGGCCCAAGAACAAATATTCAATTGAAGATACGGCAGCCCAATGAGCAGAGTAAGAAGCCCAAGATTATTGAAAGATTTTTTGAAGCAAGGGAAGCCGAAGATGCATGAAGATTTGAGAGGATGCGACGCACATGTACATGTAAGAATTAAAACACATGTGTCATGCACATGCACATGTAGGAATTAGAGGACATGCGCTAAGCACATGCTTATACAAGGAATTAAAAGGTCACATGCAAAGCACATGCAAATCATACAAATCTCGTGGGAAAATATCTTATCCAGCTGAATCTACTCAAATGAATTCAAATCATATTTAAACGTAGTTTAAACGTGAGATGATATCTAATTATGCCAAGGATCATTATCTCATGATTTTATTAGTTATTTTATCTTTATTTTTGTTTTTTATTTTCATTTAATTTAATTTTAATGTGTAGCCTATTTAATGGAAAACTATTTGATTTAATAAGAAGGACAAGTTTGAATTAAAAAATTGAGTTTTTTAGAGAGGATTTCTCTTTGGTTCTTTGCGAAGAACAACGATCTTCTTCAAGTCACGCTTGAAGAATCTCGCTTGATAGCTTTGGTTCTTACCAACGAGTTTGGTCTGGGTCAAGCTCCTGTTTTGATAGCTTTGGTTCAGCCAATAGGTGTGGCTCGGGTCAAGCTCCTGTTTTGATAACTAGGGTTCCATCGAATTCTTCGATTGGGGTCTTAGTTCCTTACTTTGTTCTTGAATCAAAAGGCGTTCCTTTCAATTATTCCGCGTTGTTGTTGGGTCCCGGGTCCTTTCGATCCGAGGTTCGCATCAGTTGGTATCAGAGCTTCGGCTCCTTGATTCAAGAAGTTATCTTTAATTTTTGTTATCCATATTTTCTTCATCTTATTCTATTCGTCCTACGTGTCAAAATAAAAAAAAAAATTTATTCTTATTATCAAAGTTTCAATTTTATCATTGATTCTTTTTTGTCTCGTGAATTTGTCTTCTTGAAAAGTATAAAAAAAGAGTTTGTCGATAGTAAAAAAAAAAAAAAGAATTGTCAAAAGTAAAAAAAAAAAAGAGTTGTCAAAAGTAAAAAAAAAGAGTTGTGAGAAGTCAAAAGAAAAAAAAAATTTGAAATTTTTTATAGAGATTTCAAAAATTCTATCCTTTTAAATTCAAGAATTCGTTCTTAAATTCGTAGATAATTGTTCTTTGAAAATTCAAATTGTTGAATCTTTATTCGAAATATTGTCTTTATCTAAATTTAATTCTTTGAAGGTTCAAATTGTTGTTTGAATCTTCGTTTGAAATATTGTCTTCATCCAAAGTTTTGTCTCATTTCAATCGTACCCTTGATTTAGCCATAATTACAAGTTTGAACTTTTAAGTTTTAAAGTTTGATTTTTTATAGTTTGGCTTGTTGAATATTTACCATCGATCAAGTTCTTACGTAAAGAACTAAAAGGGAGATCTAGAGGTAAAAGGCAAGAGGGTGAGACTATTATAGAAAAAGCCTTAATTTTTGAGCGAAACATGAGTGGAGTGACATCCATTGAGAGCAAACACGTGAGGGAGAGGTAAGGTCCATTACTTGATTATTTTTCTTTTACTTCTAACTATCTTCTTTTATTTTCTTTATTGTGGTCGGAAAAGAAAATCATGAGTGGAGAACAAAACGAGGTGGACTTAAAGTTGTTCATGAAAGCCATGCAAGAAAATTTCAAGGCTTTAAATACGAGGATGGATCGGTTGGAATCTCCATCCCCTACTCATATGCGGCAAAGGAAGGATTTTGATGTAAAATTCAAAGATAATAATGGATATTATCAAAGGGAAAGAAATGATAGGTCGTACCGAGGAGATGATGATCTAAGTAACATCAAGGTAAATATTCCACCTTTACGAGGGAAGAACGACCCCAAGAGATATTTCGATTGGGAACGAAAAGTAGACTTGATGGAGGAACCAGTAAAAGGAGATCAATTAGTCACAAGGCGAGTATTGAATGTGCAAACTAAGGAAGATGGAGCCAAAGTACAACGTGAGCATATATTCCATACAAGATGCCATGTGCTTAACAAAGTTTGTAGTTTGATCATCAATAGTGAGAATTGCACCAATGTAGCAAGCACATTACTAGTCCAAAAGTTGAACTTGAAAACCGAGCAACATCCAAAACCATACAAGTTGCAATGGTCAAGCGATTGTGGAGAAATCAAGGTGACTAAACAGGTGGAAGTTCCTTTATCAATTGGAAGGTACCAAGATAAAGTTTTATGTGATGTAGTGCCGATGCAAGCTACACACATACTTTTGGGGAGACCTTGGCAATATGACCGAAATGGCAAGTATAATGGTTACAAGAATGAGTATTCGTTGGTTTACAATGGAAAAATTGTTATCCTTACACCATTAAAGCCATGGGAGGCAATTGAAGATCAAGAGAGGATCGCGAAGGAATTTCAAATAATTAAGGATGAAAGAGAGAAAGAAAGTGATGAAAAGAAATTAGTTAAAAAAGAGGCCGAAAAAGAAAAAGAAAGTGATGAAAAGAAATTAGTTGAAAAAGAGGCAAAAATAGAGAAAGAAAGTGGAGAAAAAAAAATGGTTGAAAAGAGCACAAAGAGGGGTGAAAATCCGAGGGAGCAAGAGAGAAAAATCGAGGGAAAAGAGATAAAAATCGAGGGAGAGAGAGAACAAAAGTCGAGTGAAAAACAAATTGCGTTGATGAACAAAAGTGAGGATAAGCGTGAGATGATTTTGTTTTTATATAAAGATGTTTATTTATCATCTAACGACTTACCAAGTTTTCTTCCAAGTGTTGTTTCTTTTCTTTTGCAGAAAAATAAATATGAAATTCCCGAGGAGTTTTGAAGAGAAATTTCTCCTTTGAGAGAGATTGAGAAGCATAAAAACCTCGTACCGAGTACGCTAGTTACAAGTCGACCGGAAACATCAAATAGGTTTGAGTGGTTGGTAAGGCCATATGATTCTTATATTGCACCTATTATATGTTTAAGGTTGATAGATAATATGCATAATTATTTAATTGAAAAATTTGTCATTGATTACTTTGCACACAACTTGGTTTATGACAAAATTGTAAATACATATTTTGCGAGTTTCAAATTTGATTTTTATGTTTTAAAGGATTTTAATTCTATTAGGTATTATTCATTGTTTGATATTATTAATGATTTTAATCTATTAAATCCGTTAAATTTCTTAACTCCGTTTACTAATAAGTTTATTCTTGTGCATGAAAGGAAAAATGATGAATTTGTTAAGAAATTTCATTCAATGGTAAGACTTATTTTTGAACCCGGAGATTTGGTTTGGCTACGTCTACAAAAAGAAAGGTTTCCAAACAAACGGAACAACAAGCTACAACCTCGAGGAGATAAACATTTTCAAGTTCTAGAGCGTATCAACAACATCGCTTACAAGATCGACTTACCGAGTGAATACGGTAATGTAAGCATATCTTTTAATTTTACTAACTTTCTTTTATATGATGCAGGAGATTCGAGGACGAATCTTTTCGAAGGGGAAGGGAATGATGTGAACCGAGGAGCGATAAATCTCATTGGCAAGGACCATGATCTATTAGAAGATAAAGGAGGTCCAACGAACAAAGCTTCACATGGTTTAGACGTGGAAACCCGAGGAAAAGAGTCATCACAACAAAAACAAAAGACTATAAAAATAAAGAGCTTAGTAGCATGGAAGTGGGCCCCACGAAATTGGCAAAAGAAGACCCATAAGGCACAGAGTTAGGCTCCACAAATCCCAATAGATTGGAGAGAGAACGGTAAAGATCCACGCAAACTACAAAGAGATAAAGATTCACGTGGGTTGGAAAGAGATAAAGATCCACATGACTTGATTTATAATGTGATCCAAGTTGAGACCAGATCAAGGCCCAAAAACAAAGATTCAATTGAAGATACGGGCAGCCCAATGAGCAGAGTAAGAAGCCCAAGATTATTGAAAGATCTTTTGAAGCAAGGGAAGCCGAAGATGCATGAAGATTTGGGAGGATGCGACGCACATGTACATGTAAGAATTAAAACACATGTGTCATGCACATGCACATGTAGGAATTACAGAGGACATGCGCTAAGCACATGCTTATACAAGGAATTAAAAGGTCACATGCAAATCATACAAATCTCGTGGGAAAAGATCTTATCCAGCTGAATCTACTCAAATCAATTCAAATCATATTTAAACGTAGTTTAAATGTGAGATGATATCTAATTATGCCAAGGATCATTATCTCATGATTTTATTAGTTATTTTATCGTTATTTTCATTTTTTATTTTCATTTAATTTAATTTTAATGTAAAGCCTATTTAATGGCAAACTATTTGATTTAATAAGAAGGACAAGTTTGAATTAAAAAATTGAGTTTTTTAGAGAGGATTTCTCTTTGGTTCTTTGCGAAGAACAACGATCTTCTTCAAGTCACGCTTGAAGAATCTCGCTTGATAGCTTTGGTTCTTACCAACGAGTTTGGTCTGGGTCAAGCTCCTGTTTTGATAGCTTTGGTTCAGCCAACAGGTGTGGCTCAGGTCAAGCTCCTGTTTTGATAACTAGGGTTCCATCGAATTCTTCGATTGGGGTCTTAGTTCCTTACTTTGTTCTTGAATCAAAAGGCGTTCCTTTCAATTATTCCACGTTGTTGTCGGGTCCCGGGTCCTTTCGATCCGAGGTTCACATCAATTGAGGACCCAACAACCTTCATGGACGAGTAATTAAGACTTAGTAACGCGTTTGATGAAGCATAAGAAACGTCACTTCAATCGATTTGTTCCAAAAGAGTTGAACGTATCAAGCAAATGAGGTTGAGTGCTACATGACTTGTGGTTAGAACCAAAGTTATCCATTTCACATTCAAGGTTTTAACTTGAAGTGTTGAGAACGACATGTATTGAGGACCCAACAACCATTATGGATGCGTAATTAGGACTTAGTAATGCGTTTGATGAAGCATAAGAAACTTCACTTCAATCGATTTGTTCCAAAAGAGTTGAACGTATCAAGCAAATGAGGCTGAGTGCTACATGACCTATGGTTAGAACCAAAGTTATCCATTTCACATTCAAGGTTTTAACTTGAAGTGATGAGAACGACGTGTATTGAGGACCCAACAACCTTCATGGACGAGTAATTAAGATTAGTAATGCGTTAGATTAAGCATAAGAAACTTCACTTCAATCGATTTGTTCCAAAAGGGTTGAACGTATCAAGCAAATGAGGTTGAGTGCTATATGACTTGTGGTTAGAACCAAAGTTATCCATTTCACATTCAAGGTTTTAACTTGAAGTGATGAGAACGACGTGTATTGAGGACCCAACAACCTTCATGGATGAGTAATTAAAACTTAGTAATGCGTTTGATGAGGCATAAGAAACTTCACTTCATATGATTTGTTCCAAAAGATTTGAACGTATCAAGCAAATGAGGTTGAGTGCTACATGACTTGTGGTTAGAACCAAAGATATCCATTTAACATTCGAGGTTTTAACTTGAAGTGATGAGAACGACGTGTATTGAGGACCCAACAAACTTGATGGACGAGTAATTATAACTTAGTAATGCGTTTGATGAAGCATAAGAAACTTAACTTTAATCGATTTGTTCCAAAAGAGTTGAACGTATCAAGCAAATGAGATTGAGTGTTACATGACTTGTGGTTAGAACATAAGTTATCCATTTCACATTATAGGTTTTAACTTGAAGTGATGAGAACGACGTCTATTGAGGACACAACAACCTTCAAGGACGCGTAATTAAGTCTTAGTAATGCGTTTGATGAAGCATAAGAAACTTCACTTCAATCGATTTGTTCCAAAAGAGTTGAACGTAACAAGCAAATGAGGTTGAGTGCCACATGACTTGTGGTTAGAACCAAAGTTATCCATCTCACATTCAAGGTTTTAACTTGAAGTGATGAGAACGACGTGTATTGAGGACCCAACAACCTTCATGGACGAGTAATTAAGACTTAGTAATGCGTTTGCTTAAGCATAAGAAACTTCACTTCAATCGATTTGTTCCAAAAGGGTTGAACGTATCAAGCAAATGAGGTTGAGTGCTACATGACTTGTGGTTAGAACCAAAGTTATCCGTTTCACATTCAAGGTTTTAACTTGAAGTGATGAGAACGACGTGTATTGAGGACCCAACAACCTTCATGGACGAGTAATTAAGTACTTAGCAATGCATTTGATGAAGCATAATAAACTTCAGTTCAATCGATTTGTTCCAAAAGGGTTGAACGTATCAAGCAAATGAGGTTGAGTGCTACATGACTTGTGGTTAGAACCAAAGTTATCCGTTTCACATTCAAGGTTTTAACTTGAAGTGATGAGAACGACGTGTATTGAGGACCCAACAACCTTCATGGACTAGTAATTAAAACTTAGCAATGCATTTGATGAAGCATAATAAACTTCAGTTCAATCGATTTGTTCCAAAAGAGTTGAACGTATCAAGCAAATGAGGTTGAATGCTACATGACTTGTGGTTAGAACCAAAGTTATACATTTCACAGTCAAGGTTTTAACTTGAAGTGATGAGAACAACGTGTACTGAGTACCCAACAACCTTCATGGACGCGTAATTAAGACTTATTAATGTGTTTGATGAAGCATAAGAAACTTCACTTCAATCGATTTGTTCCAAAAGAGTTGAACGTTTGAAGCTAATGAGGTTGAGTGTTACATGACTTGCGGTTAGAACCAAAGTTATCCACTTGACATTCAAGGTTTTAACTTGAAGTGATAAGAACGACGTGTATTGAGGACCCAACAACCTTCATGGACGAGTAATTAAGACTTAGCAATGCGTTTGATAAAGCAAAAGAAACTTCACTTCAATCGATTTGTTTCTAAAGAGTCGAACGTATCAAGCAAATGAGGTTGAGTGCTACATGACTTGTGATTAGAACCAAAGTTATCCATTTCACATTCAAGGTTTTAACTTGAAATGATGAGAACGACCTGTATTGTTTACCCAACAACCTACATGGACGCGTAAATAAGACTTGTGGTTAGAACCTAAGTTATCCATTTCACGTTCAAGGTTTTAACTTGAAGTGATGAGAACGACGTGTATTGGGGACCAACAACCTTTATGGACGAGTAATTAAGACATAGTATTGCGTTTGATGAAGCATAAGAAACTTCACTTCAATCGATTTGTTCCAAAAGAGTTAAACGTATCAAGCAAATGAGGTTGAGTGCTACATGCCTTGTGGTTAGAACCAAAGTTATCCATTTCACATTCAAGGTTTTATATAGAAGTGATGAGAACGACGTGTATTGAGGACCCAACAACCTTCATGGACGAGTAATTAAAACTTACTAATGCGTTTGATAAAGCATTAGAAAATTCACTTCAATCGATTTGTTCCAAAAGAGTTGAACGTATCAAGCAAATGAAGTTGAGTGCTACATGACTTGTGGTTAGAACCAAAGGTATCCATTTCACATTCAAGGTTTTAAATTGAAGTGATGAGAACGACGTGTATTGAGGATCCAACAACCTTGATCGACGAGTAATTAAAACTTAGTAATGCGTTTGATGAAGCATAAAAAACTTCACTTCAATCGATTTGTTCCAAAAGAGTTGAACGTATCAAGCAAATGAGATTGACTGTTACATGACTTGTGGTTAGAACCTAAGTTATCCATTTCACATTATAGGTTTTAACTTGAAGTGATGAGAATGACGTGTATGGAGGACACAACAACCTTCAAGGACGCGTAATTAAGTCTTAGTAATGCGTTTGATAAAGCTTAAGAAACTTCACTTCAATCTATTTGTTCCAAAACAGTTGAACGTAACAAGCAAATGAGTTTGAGTGCTACATGACTTGGGGTTAGAACCAAAGTTATCCATTTCACATTCAAGGTTTTAACTTGAAATGATGATAACGACGTGAATTGAGGACCCAACAACCTTCATGGACGAGTAATTAAGACTTAGTAATGCGTTTGATTAAGCATAAGAAACTTCACTTCAATCGATTTGTTCCAAAAGGGTTGAACGTATCAAGCAAATGAGGTTTAGTGCTACATGACTTGTGGTTAGAACCAAAGTTATCCATTTCACATTCAAGGTTTTAACTTGAAGTAATGAGAACGACGTGTATTGAGGACCCAACAACCTTGATCGACGAGTAATTAAAACGTAGTAATACGTTTGATGAAGCATAAGAAACTTCACTTCAATCGATTTGTTCCAAAAGAGTTGAACGTATCAAGCAAATGAGATGCAGTGTTACATGACTTGTGGTTAGAACCTAAGTTATCCATTTCACATTATAGGTTTTAACTTGAAGTGATGAGAACGACGTGTATTGAGGACATAACAACCTTCTAGGACGCGTAATTAAGTCTTAGTAATGCGTTTGATGAAGAATAAGAAACTTCACTTCAATCGATTTGTTCCAAAAGAGTTGAACGTAACAAGAAAATGAGGTTGAGTGCTACATGACTTGTGGTTAGAACCAAAGTTATCCATTTCACATTCAAGGTTTTAACTTGAAGTGATGAGAACAACGTGTATTGAGGACCCAACAACCTTCATGGACGAGTAATTAAGACTTAGTAATGCGTTTGATTAAGCATAAGAAACTTCACTTCAATCGATTTGTTCCAAAAGGGTTGAATGTATCAAGCAAATGAGGTTGAGTGCTACATGACTTGTGGTTAGAACCAATGTTATCCATTTCACATTCAAGGTTTTAACTTTAAGTGGTGAGAACGACGTGTATTGAGTAGCCAACAACCTTCAGGGACGCGTAATTACAACTCAGTAATGCGTTTAAGGAAGCATAAGAAACTTCACTTCAATCGATTTGTTCCAAAAGAGTTGAACGTATCAAGCTAATGAGGTTGAGTGTTACATGACTTGCGGTTAGAACCAAAGTTATCCATTTCACATTCATGGTTTTAACATGAAGTGACGAGAACGACGTGTATTGAGGACCCAACAACCTTCATGGACGAGTAATTAAAACTTAGCAATGCGTTTGATAAAGCAAAAGAAACTTCACTTCAATCGATTTGTTTCAAAGGAGTCGACCGTATCAAGCAAATGAGGTTGAGTGCTACATGACTTGTGATTAGAACCAAAGTTATCCATTTCACATTGAAGGTTTTAACTTGAAATGATGAGAAAGTCCTGTATTGATTACCCAACAACCTACATGGACGCGTAATTAAGACTTGTGGTTAGAACCTAAGTTATCCATTTCAAATTCAAGGTTTTAACTTGAAGTGATGAGAACGACTTGTATTGGGGACCAACAACCTTCATGGATGAGTAATTAAGACATAGTAATGCGTTTGATGAAGCATAAGAAACTTCAATTCAATCGATTTGTTCCAAAAGAGTTAAACGTATCAAGCAAATGAGGTTGAGTGCTACATGCCTTGTGGTTAGAACCAAAGTTATCCATTTCACATTCAAGGTTTTATATTGAAGTGATGAGAACGACGTGTATTGAGGACCCAACAACCTTCATGGATGAGTAATTAAAACTTATTAATGCGTTTGATAAAGCATTATAAAATTCACTTCAATCGATTTGTTCCAAAAGAGTTGAACGTATAAAGCAAATGAAGTTGAGTGCAACATGACTTGTGGTTAGAACCAAAGGTATCCATTTCACATTCAAGGTTTTAAATTGAAGTGATGAGAACGACGTGTATTGAGGACCCAACAACCTTCATGGACGAGGAATTAAAAATTATTAATTCGTTTGATGAAGTATAAGAAACTTCACTTCAATCGATTTGTTCCAAAAGAGTTGAACGTATCAAGTAAATGAGGTGGAGTTTTACATGACTTGTGGTTAGAACCTAAGTTATCCATTTCACATTGAAGGTTTTAACTTGAAGTGATGAGAACGACGTGTATTGAAGACCCAACAACCTTCATAAACGAGTAATTTAGACTTAGTAATGCATTTGATTAAATATAAGAAACTTTACTTCAATCGATTTGTTACAAAGGAGTTGAACGTATCAAGCAAATGAGGTTGAGTACTACATGAATTGTAGATAGAATCTAAGTTATCCATTTCACATTCAAGGTGTTAACTTTAAGTGGTGAGAACGACGTATATTGAGTACCCAACAACCTTCATGGACGCATAATTACGACTTAGAAATGTATTTAATGAAGCATAAGAAACTTCCCTTCAATCAATTTGTTCCAAAAGAGTTGACTGTATCAAGCAAATGTGGTTGAGTGCTCCATGACATGTGGTTAGAACCAAAGTTATCCATTTCACATTAGAGGTTTTAACTTGAAGTCATGAGAACGACGTGTATTGAAGACCCAACAATCTTCATAGACGAGTAATTAAAACATAGTAATGCGTTTGATTAAGCATAAGAAACTTCACTTCAATCGATTTGTTCCAAAAGGGATGAACGTATCAAGCAAATGAGTTTGAGTGCTACATGACATGTGGTTAGAACCAAATTATCCATTTCACATTCAAGGTTTTAACTTGAAGTGATAAGAACGACGTGTATTGAGGACCAACAACCTTCATGAACGAGTAATTAAGACTTAGTAATGCGTTTGATGAAGAATAAGAAACTTCACTTCAATCGATTTGTTCCAAAAGAATGGAACGTATCAAGCAAATGAGGTTGAGTGCTACATGACTTGTGGTTATAACCAAAGTTATCCATTTCCAATTCAAGGTTTTAACTTGAAGTGATGAAAACGATGTATATTGAAGACCCAATAACCTTCATGGACGAATAATTAAGACTTAGTAATGTGTTTGATTAAGCATAAGAAACTTCACTTCATTCGATTTGCTCCAAAAGGGTTAAACGTATTAAGCAAATGAGGTTGAGTGCTGCATGACTTGTGGTTAGAATTTAAGTTATCCATTTCACATTCAAGGTTTTAACTTGAAGTGATGAGAACGACGTGTATTGAGGACCCAATAACCTTCATGGACGAGTAATTAAAATTTAGCTATGCTTTTGATAAAGCATAAGAAACTTCACTTCAATCGATTTGTTCCAAAAGAGTTGAACTTATCAAGTAAATGAGGTTGAGTGTTACATGACTTGTGGTTAGAACCTAAGTTATCCATTTCACATTGAAGGTTTTAACTTGAAGTGATGAGAACGACGTGTATTGAGGACCCAACAACCTTCATAAAAGAGTAATTAAGACATAGTAATGCATTTGATTAAGCATAAGAAACTTTACTTCAATCTATTTGTTCCAAAGGAGTTGAACGTATCAAGCAAATGAGGTTGAGTGCTACTTGAATTGTGGTTAGAACCTAAGTTATCCATTTCACATTCAAGGTTTTAAATTTAAGTGGTGAGAACAATGTGTATTGAGTGCCCAACAACCTTCATGGACGCGTAATTAAAACTTAGTAATGCGTTTGATGAAGCATAGGGAACTTCACTTCAATCGATTTGTTCCATAAGGGTTGAACGTATCAAGCAAATGTGATTGAGTGTTACAACTCTTGTCGTAAGAACCTAAGTTATCCATTTCACATTGAATATTTTAACTTGAACTGATGAGAACGATGTGTATTGAGGACCCAACAACCTTCATAAACGAGTAATTAAGACTTAGTAATGTATTTGATTAAGTATAAGAAACTTCACTTCAATCGATTTGTTCCAAAGAAGTTGAACGTATCAAGCAAATTAGGTTGAGTGCTACATGAATTGTGGTTAGAACCTAAGTTATCCATTTTCACATTCAAGGTTTTAACTTTAAGTGGTGAGAACGACGTGTATTGAGTACCCAACAAATTTCTTGGTCGCGTAATTACGACTTGGCAATGCGTTTAATGAAGCATAAGAAACTTAACTATAATCAATTTGTTCCAAAAGAGTTGAACGTATCAAGGTTATGAGGTTGAGTGTTACATGACTTGCGGTTAGAACCTAGGTTATCCATTTCATATTCAAAGTTTTAACATGAAGTGATGAGAACGACGTGTATGGAGGACCTAACAACCTTCATGGACGCGTAATTAAGACTTAGTAATGCGTTTGATTAAGCATAAGAAACTTCACTTCAATCGATATGTTCCAAAAGAGTTGAACGTATCAAGCAAATGAGGTTGAAGGCTACATGACTTGTGGTTAGAACCAAAGTTATCCATTTCACATTCAAGGATTTAACTTGAAGTGAGGAGAACGACGTGTATTTAGGACCCAACAACCTTCATGGACGCATAATTAAGACTTAGTAATTCGTTAGATGAAGCATAAGAAACTTCACTTCAATCGATTTGTTCCAAAAGAGTTGAACGTATCAAGCAAATGAGGTTGAGTGCTACATGACTTGTGGTTAGGACCAAAGTTATCTATTTCACATTCAAGGTTTTAACTTGAAGTTATGAGAACGACGTGTATTGAGGACCCAACAACCTTCATAGACGCGTAATTAAGACTTAGTAATGCGTTTGATGAAGCATAAGAAACTTCACTTCAATCGATTTGTTCCAAAAGAGTTGAACGTATCAAGCAAATGAGGTTGAGTGCTACATGACTTGTGGTTAGAACCAAAATTATCTATTTCACATTCAAGGTTTAACTTGAAGTGATGAGAACGACGTGTACTGAGTACCCAACAAACTTCATGGACGCGTAATTAAGACTTAGTAATGCGTTTGATGAAGCAGAAGAAACTTCACTTTAATCGATTTGTTCCAAAAGAGTTGAACGTATCAAGCAAATGATGTTGAGTGCTACATGACTTGTGGTTAGAACCAAAATTATCCATTTCACATTCAAGGTTTTAACTTGAAGTGATGAGAACGATGTGTACTGTGTAACGACCCCTATTCCCAGCAAGATATTGTCCGCTCTGGCCAAAGCACTTTTAACTTCGGAGTTCTTATGAGATCCGTTGCCAATCGTGCTCCAAAACGCGTCTTACTATGTTGGAAGGGTCTCTTTACATATGTTTCATTTCCACATACTTCCCCAAGCGATGTGGGATTGTGACGACCCCATTTTTACGATCCGTCACCTTCCGATTCGCCCGCGCGGACGTACCGCCATCCGGGTTCCGGTTCGTGCAGCCATCGTACCATACTTACACATACGGGTCATCACAATCACCCCCCCTCGGGGGCCCAACGTCCTCGTTTGCCACATTTCCGGTTGAGTACAGGCTCTGATACCATAACTGTAACGACCCTAATACTGTACCCATTTTTCCCGTAATATATTTTTCATTTTATACTTATACTTTCCTTTACTTTAAATAAAACTTTGTGCGGAATAAAAACTAAAGTTGAAAACAGAATTTAAATCGGAATCGGAATCGAACCCTAAAATCATTTAAAACAAATCATTTATTAACTAATTAAACTCAAACATTATTTAATACATTAAAACCCAGTCAAAAAGCGGGAGGGCAGAACTGGAATTCTGCCCTCAAGAGAAGCAGCGACCGGGCGCTGCTATATGCAGCGCCTGGTCGCCATGTGCGCTGCATTATGCAGCGCCTGTTCGCTGCCTGCAGCGACCAGCACGGCGCCCAGTCGCCTCTTCTTCCTTCTCTTTCTCTTCTCGTTTTTTTCATCTTTTTCTCTAAGTGCTCTCTGGAACCCTAATTCCAGAGAGCAAAACACTTTAAAGTTTCCTCCCTGCGCATCACAACTTCTACCCATTTTACATCACATTTTTCATTCTTTATCGTAACCGCTTATAACTTAAACCAACCGACTCGCAGCGGACTTTACGAAGTCCAACTACGTGGATAGCTCTAAAAACCGAGCTATCCGTAACAACCTAAAACCAATCAAAACATTTCCAAAACATTCATTAAACAGTTCAAAACAAAACATTTTTACTTACAATTACCAAAATGTTATCTAACCCCTATCCAGAATCCAAGCAACCTAAAATGTCTATACATTCATAATTAACATTAATTCCCCAAAACACGTACACATACGTCCCCACGGGTCAGAAGCGCCTCGACTACACAGCGCACTCCCACGGCCATCATCCGTCAACTGCCTCATACGTCAGGAGGAGGAACGCCGTCCTCACCTGGCTCGATGTCACCTAGAATATTACCTACACCATACAGACACCTATGAGATAATTAAATCTCAGTAAGCTCTACGTAAATGCAATGCGTGCTATGCGTATGCAATTCAGAAAACATGCAGATACAGATACAGATTCAGATTACAGATTCAGATTCTTTACGTCGCAGACAGATTATCACTGAGGTCTACCAAACCTCTCCGTGACCAGATAACAGATTACGTAGATTCTTTTCGTTGGTTCATTTTACTTTTGATTAGGTCGCAGACAGATTGTCACCGAGGTCTAAACCCACCTCGCCGTGACCAGATAACAGATTACGTAAATAATTAGGTCCATTACTTTGCTTAAAAACACGTACAGAATGATGCATGAACAATTCATATCAGACAGTAATCATATAGACAAAGCATACCATAAAAACTCCACAATCAACCTATACACATACAGACAGAACATACCATCAAAACTCAACAATCAACCTATACACATATAACTTAACTACCCAACCAAAGCGATTAAACAAAACATCACCAAGTTCCTCGAGAAGACCACGACGTACGGTGTAGGCCAATCGGCCAGAAAAGATCACGAGAACTTACCTCGTGTCCAAAGCAGCTCAAGCTCCGTCCACGAGCGTTGTTTGTCTGAAGCAAATCACAATATCGACGTTAAACGAGTTTAAACTATCGATCGTCCAATTCACAAACCTTAACTAAGGAAACTTTCCTAAAGTTCTAATCCAATTATTGAGCTATTAATCGATAAATTTACGCTCAGCACCTAAATTCTCAATTTACGAGTTTTCCTAAAATCTCAAAAGCCCTAATTTTAACATTTTCACAAATTGATATAACTTCGTCCAATAACGTCAAATATGTCTTTTATATCGTCAATCATACTCAACTATAATTTCGGATCCTAAATCGATATTTTTATCGAAACCTAAACGAAACCCTAATTATTTAAACGTTACGAAACTCGAAATCTAACGTTCTAAAACTATAGAGACATACCTAGAACGTCGATTGGAGGAAGAAACGTGAAGAACGAAGGAAAAAACGGAAGAGAACCGGAGGTCGGATCGTGAGAAACGTCGGCGGCCAGAGAGGGTTGCGAGAGAAGAAAAAAAAATGATCATGCTCTCTGGTGTGAAATGGCGAAGGGAGAAGAGAGATTAGTTTTAATTAAAAATTTACTTTGCAAATTACCGTTTGCCCTTCTTTGATTTTTATATTCGTTTCGTCCTTCGTTCGGTAATCGTCCAACTTTTTTTTTTTTTTTTT
>CM039506.1:18829485-18894288 GCA_022432975.1 Begonia masoniana
AAAAAAAAAATGAAGCTTATTGGGTCTCAATACCTTCGTTCGTATCACTTCCAGTAAAGCTTGAAGGGGAAACTGAGACTTCAGTTGTAACAACAAGTCATGTACGTCACTCCAGTAGCTTTGATAACGTTCATGTTCGTCTCTTTGGAACAAATCATTGAAGTTGGAAAGTTCTTTACTTCATCAAAACGCAGTACTAATTCCCGAATTCGCTTCCATGTAAGCTTATTGTGTCCTCATACCACTTCGTTCTCACACTTCAAGTTAAAGCCTTGAAGGTAAATGATAACTTCAGCTTAACGAAAGTCATTTAATAGCAACCGTCTTAGCTGATACTTAGTTCGTTTTGAAACAATCGATTTGAAGTAAGTTTCTTTTTACTCATCAAACGCTTCCTAAGTCCTAATTATGCTCCATGATGGGATCTTGGTCCTCATACCTTCTTCCCATCACTTCAGTTAAAGCCTTGAAGTGAAATTGATAACTTCGTTCTAACAACAATCCATGTAACAGTGCAACCTCATTAGCATGTACATTCAGTTCTTTTGAAAAAATCGATTGATGAAGGTTCTTTTACTTCATCACACGCATTACTAATTCCTAATTACGCGTCCTAACCGAAGGGGCCCTCCAGCGGTCGGACTACCCCGTGCGGTTAGAGGAGGGGGGTACAACCAAACCGCTACAACACGTACCGCCGTGCCTGAGCCCCACCTCGCATGACAAATCAGATGACATTCATAATTACAGTACAATGAAGCTGGTATCGGCCTACCCTTAATCGTCCTCGCACGATAGATCAAGAGGCCCCCAATTCGGCCACATAGTTTTCAGAAAACTGTGCAGTGCAGAATTCGTTTTCATGCCAAGTTAAAATACGTGATCATGGACAGTTCCAATATAAAGTAAACAAACAATCACTGCGTACCTCAAGACTTTAAGTGAAAATTAACCTTACAAAACGTTTAAAAACCTAACTAGCCCAACGCAAAGCATTTAAAACATCAATCCTCCAAGATCCTCTACGCGAAATCGCAGTACGGTGTAGGCCAATCGGCCAGAGTAAGTCACGAGAACTACCTTGGGCGCACTGAACCTCAAGCTCGTCCACTTGGAGCGTTCCCTAAATCAATTTAGAATCATCGACTTTAAACCGAATTAAGAACTTCTAACGTCCAAATTGATAAAAACCAACTAAGAAATTTCCTAATATTTCAACTTAACTTATCGAGCCGTTTATCCATAATCACGCTCGAACCCAGAAATCCAATGTCCGAGTTTTTCCGAAAACCTCGGTATTTCTCAATTTTTAAAATTTCACAAATTTGATTTATTTCCTCCAATACCGTTTGAATCCTGCGTTATATACTTACTCAGGGCTACCCTATTATTACAAACCCTAATTCGCAATTTGACAACCCTACGGAAACCTAAACGTGACATCGTTCCGAATAGAAAACTAACGCTAGGATTCTAGATTCCATACCTAGGATAGCGAGAGGAGAACAAGAACGCAGACGGCCGGAAAACGGGGTCGGATTGTTGGAAGATCGTCTGGCGGCTCGCGTGAGAGAAGCTCTCTTTTACGTGGATCAAGAATAAAAAGAGAGAAAGTGAGGAAAAGAGAGAAAAGTTAGGTGATTTAATAATTTTTGCCAAATTAACCAAATTGCCCTTAGCTCTTATTTCTATTTTGTTTCTCCTTCGGTTCGTTAATCGTCCCAACTCTTCGGGATTCCGAATTTCCCATATTTTGCCAATAACTTCTATTCATGCCAGGACATTTTATTAAAACTGTCCGGTACTCGCGTTTGGACCTCATTTGCTATTTTTACGTGAACGTCCTTTTACATTACGAAAATGTATTTACTCGGAATATAGCGTTACTCTCCGAAATTTTTAAAAATTTCTATAATTTCCTTAAAATTCTGATTATTCCTTGATCGTAATGACTCTTTTTCTTTCGTAAAACGACCCTATTGTGACATAGTATACCAAAAATGCAACATATAGCATAAAATATGAATATTCTAAAAATCCGTACAAACCGGATATACACTTTTACTCATCCAACGCAATACAAAATCCTATTAAGCGTCCATAACCTTATTGTGTCCTCAATCACTTCGTCTCATCACTTCAAGTTAAACCTTGAAGTGAAAATTAAACTTCGGTTGTCAACCACAAGTCTGTACAGTCAACCTCATTAACTTGATACGTTCAGTTCTTTTGAAACAAAATCGATTGAAGTCAGGTTCTTTTACTTCATCAAACGCATTACTAAAGCCTAATTACGTCGTCCACGAAGCTATTAGTTCCTCAATACCTTCGTCCTCATGACTCAAGGTTAAAGACTTGAAGGTTAAATGTGTAAATCGGATTGTAACAAAAGTCATGTACAGTCACTCATTAGCTTGATACATTCATTCTTTTGGAACAAATCGATTGAATGCAGGTTCTTTTACTTCATCAAACGCAATTACTAGGTCCTAATTACGGTCCATGAAGCTATTGGGTTCCGCAATACACTCGTTCCACCCCTTCCGTTAAAGCTTGACGGTGAAATGGAGACTTCAGTTGTAACAACAAGTCATGTACAGTCAACCTCAATAGCTTGATACGTTCAGTTCTTTTGAAACAATCGATTGAAGTGAAGGGTTCTTTTACTTTATCAAACACATTACTAAGTCCTAATTACGCATCCATGAAGCTTATTCGGTCCCAATACACGTCGTTCTCATCTACTTCAAGTTAAAAGCCTTAAAGGTTAAATGGATAACTTTCGTTGTAACAACCAAGTCATGTAAACAATCACCTCATTAGCTTGATACGTTCAGTTCTTTTGAACAAATCGCATCGAAATGAAGGTTCTTTTACTTCATCAAATGTATTACTAAGTCCTAATTACGCGTCCATGATGCTTATTGGGTCCTCAATACACTTCGTTCTCATCACTTCAAGTTAAAGCCTTGAAGGTGAAATGGATAACTTCGGTTGTAACAAAAAGTCATGTAACAGTCAAATCTCATTAGCTTGATACGTTCAATTCTTTGGAAACAAATCAATTGAAGTGAAGGTTCTTTTACTTCATCAAACGCATTACTAAGTCCAAATTATGCGTCTATGATGCTTATTGGGTCCCTCAATACACTTCGTTCTCATCACTTCAAGTTAAAGGTCTTGAAGTGAAATGGATAACTTCAGGTTGTAACAACAAGTCATGTAACAGTCAATCTCATTAGCTTGATATACTTCAGTTCTTTTGAACAAATCGATTGAAGTGAAGGTTCTTTTACGTTCATCAAACGCATTACTAATTTCTAATTACGCGTCCATGAAGCTTATTGGGTCCTCAATACACTTCGTTCTCATCACTTCCAGTTAAAGCCTTGAAGGTGAAATGGATAACTTCATTGTAACAACAAGTCATGTGAACAGTCAACCTCATTAGCTTGATACGTTCAGTTCTTTTGAAACAATCGATTGAAGTGAAGGTTCTTTTACTTCATCAAATGCATTACTAAGTCCTATGACGCGTCCATGACGCTATATTGGTCCTCATACACATCGTCTCACACTTCCAGTTAATCCTGGAAGGAGAATGGATAAACTTCACGTTTACAACAATCAGTAACATCACCTCATTAGCTTATCGTTCAGTTCTTTTGGAACAATCGATTGAGTGAATGTTCGTTTACTTCTCAAACGCATTACTAAGTCCTATTACCGCCCCTCGAAGCTTATTGGGTCCTCAACAAACTTCGTTCTCAATCACTTCCAGTTAAAGCCTTGAAGGTGAAATGGATAACTTCAGTTGTAACAAACAAGCATGTAACTGTCAACTCATAGCTTGATAAGTTCAGTTCTTTTGAAACAAATCGAGTGAAGTGAAGGTTCTTTTAACTTCATCAAACGCATTACTATCATAATTGACGCAACCTGAAGCTATTGGGTCCTCAATACACTTCGTTCTCATCAACTTCCAGTTAAAGCCCTGCAATGTGAAATGGTAACTTCAGTTGTAACAACAAGTGTAGCACCCGGTTCCATAAACCCCAATTTATTTTGTCAATTAAGAATGTGCAATATGGGTTAGGTTAATGAATGGATATGCAAGGGCATTATGTGTAAATTAAAAACTTATTAGTGGATAACCTATTTAAAAAGAATTTATTGAGCTAGCCGCCACCATTCATTCTTGCTCTCGGGTTTCAGCTCAAACCAGCAGACTTCCAGAGGCGATTTCCTTCCCCGAATCTGTTCGACGAGCTAGGTAAGTTTCTACCTCGATTTTTCTGACTTAGTAACTAAGGAAGATGTATGGGGAAGTGTTAGATAGTATTTTGGGAACTCATCAGGAAAGTGAGTAGATACGGTTTAGCATAGAATCAGTAATGCTTGGCGATCAGAACTCCCAACTATTCCCTTAGGTTTTCTTGAATGCCTTAGAATGAGGTTTAGTACAGGTTGACTTAATGTTCTGTTTATGTTCTAGGTGAGAAAGATCCGAAGAGCTCCTAACCGAGCACTCGCCAAGAATCCAGTAAGTAGAGTTTGTTTGTGCCTTCGGGCCTACATCACAAAACAGTAGGGTTTATGTATGTTTCGTATGTTTATTTTCCAGTTGTCATGCATCATGTTTTTGAAAGATTACGAAAATGAATTTACATGAAACACATGGTAAGTGTGAGCAGGATGATCAGAACAACTGTTAAGGGGGATTAATCCGCCCCTTAACTGAGAACAGAGGATTGAGGTTTTGGGAAAAGTGATCCGCTTCCAATCCTACAGGGGATCAGACCAGTTAACTGTTAAGGGAATTAATCAGCCCCTTAATTGAGATCAGAGGATGTATGCTTTGGGGAATGACTGATCCACTTTCCCATCGTACAGAGGAATCAACAGAGAACGAATTTGAATACAACTGAGATGAGAAAGTAGAGACCGCATGTTTAGGGAAATTATTACTTCATTGATCCATTTCATTCACCGCTCTACTTGCTTAGCATTAGGCTAATAGATGAGTTTTGTGATGTAGGTGAAGAAGTTACTGAAGGTATGTTTACCGACCAACATGAGGAATAGGCTGGTTGGAGGAGCATTTACAGGCATCGGTTTGGTCATCTGTTGAGGCGGTTTAATCCATGGCTGCAGGTGTTGAGTTGGGAGTAACTAGTTCAGTATAGATGTTTTACTGAAAATTTTATTACAATAGTGGTTTCAAAGCTTTGAAAACATTTTTGAGAATCTCTGATATTGGTATTCTGTTGGATTTTGAAAACATTGTTTTTACTGAATTTGGGAAGGGCAGTGATTTGGTTTGTTTCTGGATGTTTAGTTTTGTCGTTTTGCCTATCGGAAGGTGCCTTCAGTAAATTCGTTGGATGAGAGAGAGAACATCCGGCTGACGTCATCGGCAGGTGCAAGTCGCAAAACCTGTAGTTTTGCTATCGGCAGATGTAGCGTATATTTTAATCTTATCGGAAGGAGTCGTAATGTCGTTGTCGATGGATGTCGCCTGCTTGTCTATCGGCAGATGGAAATCTATCGGTAGATGAAGTTATGTTGACTCCATCGGCAGATGAGGTTATGTTGACTTCATCGGCAGATGAAGTTATGTTGACTTCATCGGCAGATGTAGTTGGGTTGGCTTGTCGGTAGATGGTGGTGCGTTGTTTGTACACGTCATCGGTAGAAACCTCCTAATTCCTATTTCTGCTTCTTCCGTTGACTTTGTCGTCGGCAGATGTGTTCGACTTCGGCAACTTCACGGGCATTCTGCGTTTATTTTTTTTAGCTTTACGTCTTTTAGCCAATTACTCTTAACACTACCAACAGTCATTTTAAAATGTTTTCACTGGTCACTTAGCTTCATTGATGTCCAATTGATTTTCCGCTGCAAGTTTTAAAATATATTTAGTTTTAGAAAAAGTCAAATTTTGGCTGTCGAGTGAAATTTTAAATCTTGCATCAAGACGTCATGGTTCGGTTCAGCGTTATGAGTAGCAAACTGGGTTCAGATAACTCGGGGCGTTACAACAAGTAAAGTAACAATCAATCTCATTAGCTTAATACGTTCAGTTCTTTTGGAACAAATCGATTGAAGTAAAGGTTCTTTTACTTCATCAAACGCATTACTAAGTCCTATTTACGCGACCATGAAGCTTATTGGGTCCTCAATACACTTCGTTCTCATCACTTCCAGTTAATGCCTGGAAGGTGAAATGGATAACTTCAGTTGTAACAACAAGTCAAGTAACAGTCAACTTCATTAGCTTGATACGTTCAGTTCTTTTGGAACAGATCAATTGAAGTGAAGGTTCTTTTACTTCATCAAACGCATTACTAAGTTCAAATTACGCGTCCATGAAGCTTATTGGGTCCTCAATACACTTCGTTCTCATCACTTCCAGTTAAAGCCTGGAAGGTGAAATGGATAACTTCAGTTGTAACAACAAGTCATGTAACAATCAATCTCATTAGCTTGATACGTTCAGTTCTTTTGGAACAAATCGATTGAAGTGAAGGTTCTTTTACTTCATCAAACGTATTACTAAGTCCTATTTACGCGACCATGAAGCTTATTGGGTCCTCAATACACTTCGTTCTCATCACTTCCAGTTAAAGCCTGGAAGGTGAAATGGATAACTTCTGTTGTAACAACAAGTCATGTATCAGTCAACCTCCATAGCTTGATACGTTCAGTTTTTTTGAAACAAATCGATTGAAGTGAAGGTTCTTTTACTTCATCAAACGCATATTACTAAGTCCTAATTACGCGTCCATGAAGCTAATTGCGTCCTCAATACACTTCGTTCTCATCACTTCAAGTTAAAGCCTTGAAGGTGAAATGGATAACTTCGGTTGTAACAACAAGTCATGTAACAGTCAACCTCATTAGCTTGATACGTTAAGTTCTTTTCGAACAAATCGAATTGAAGTGAAGGTTCTTTTACTTCATCAAAACGTATTACTATGTCCTAATTATGCGTCCATGAAGCTTATTGGGTCCTCAATACACTTCGTTCTCATACTTCAGTTAAAGCCTTGAAGGTGAAATGGATAACTTCCGTTGTAACAACAAGTCAAGTAACAGTCAACCTCATTAGCTTGATACGTTCAGTTCCTTTGGAACAAATTGATTGAAGTGAAGGTTCTTTTACTTCATCAAACGCATTACTAAGTCCTAATTACGCGTCCATGAAGCTTATTGGGTCCTCAATACACTTCGTTCTCATCACTTCCAGTTAAAGCCTTGAAGGTGAAATGGATAACTTCAGTTGTAACAACAAGTCATGTAACAGTCAACACTCATTAGCTTGATACTTCAGTTATTTGGAACAAATCGATTGAAGTGAAGGTTCTTTTACTTCATCAAACGCATTACTAAGTCCTAATTACGCGTGCATGAAGCTTATTGGGTCCTCAATACACTTCGTTCTCATCACTTCCAGTTAAAGCCTTGAAGGTGAAATGGATAACTTCTGTTGTAACAACAAGTCATGTATCAGTCAACCTCATTAGCTTGATAAGTTCAGTTCTTTTGAAACAAATCGATTGAAGTGAAGGTTCTTTTACTTCATCAAACGCATTACTAAGTCCTAATTACGCGTCCATGAAGCTTATTGCGTCCTCAATACACTTCGTTCTCATCACTTCAAGTTAAAGCCTTGAAGGTGAAATGGATAACTTCGGTTGTAACAACAAGTCATGTAACAGTCAACCTCATTAGCTTGATACGTTAAGTTCTTTTGAAACAAATCGATTGAAGTGAAGGTTCTTTTACTTCATCAAACGTATTACTATGTCCTAATTACGCGTCCATGAAGCTTATTGGGTCCTCAATACACTTCGTTCTCATGACTTCAAGTTAAAGCCTTGAAGGTGAAATGGATAACTTCCGTTGTAACAACAAGTCATGTAACAGTCAACCTCATTAGCTTGATACGTTCAGTTCTTTTGGAACAAATTGATTGAAGTGAAGGTTCTTTTACTTCATCAAACGCATTACTAAGTCCTAATTATGCGTTCCTGATGCTTATTGGGTCCTCAATACACTTCGTTCTCATCACTTCCAGTTAAAGTCTTGAAGGTGAAATGGATAACTTCAGTTGTAACAACAAGTCATTTAACAGTCAACCTCATTAGCTTGATACGTTCAGTTATTTTGGAACAAATCGATTGAAGTGAAGGTTCTTTTACTTCATCAAACGCATTACTAAGTCCTAATTACGCGTGCATGAAGCTTATTGGGTCCTCAATACACTTCGTTCTCATCACTTCCAGTTAAAGCCTTGAAGGTGAAATGGATAACTTCTGTTGTAACAACAAGTCATGTATCAGTCAACCTCATTAGCTTGATAAGTTCAGTTCTTTTGAAACAAATCGATTGAAGTGAAGGTTCTTTTACTTCATCAAACGCATTACTAAGTCCTAATTACGCGTCCATGAAGCTCATTGCGTCCTCAATACACTTCGTTCTCATCACTTCAAGTTAAAGCCTTGAAGGTGAAATGGATAACTTCGGTTGTAACAACAAGTCGTGTAACAGTCAACCTCATTAGCTTGATACGTTAAGTTCTTTTGAAACAAATCGATTGAAGTGAAGGTTCTTTTACTTCATCAAATGTATTACTAAGTCCTAATTACGCGTCCATGAAGCTTATTAAGTCCTCAATACACTTCGTTCTCATGACTTCAAGTTAAAGCCTAGAAGGTGAAATGGATAAATTCGGTTGTAACAACAAGTCATCTAACAGTCAACCTCATTAGCCTTATACGTTCAGTTCTTTTGGAACAAATCGATTGAAGTGAAGGTTCTTTTACTTAATCAAACGCATTACTAAGTCCTAATTACGCGTGCATGAAGCTTGATGGGTCCTCAATACACTTCGTTCTCATCACTTCCAGTTAAAGCCTTGAAGGTGAAATGGATAACTTCTGTTGTAACAACAAGTCATGTAACAGTCAACCTCATTAGCTTGATACGTTCAGCTCTTTTGAAACAAATCGATTGAAGTGAAGGTTCTTTTACTTCATCAAACGCATTACTAAGTCCTAATTACGCGTCCATGAAGCTTATTGGCGTCCTCAATACACTTCGTTCTCATCACTTCAAGTTAAAGCCTTGAAGGTGAAATGGATAACTTCGGTTGTAACAACAAGTCATGTAACAGTCAACCTCATTAGCTTGATACGTTAAGTTTTTTGAAACAAATCGATTGAAGTGTAGGTTCTTTTACTTCATCAAAAGTATTACTAAGTCCTAATTACGCGTCCATGAAGCTTATTAAGTCCTCAATACACTTCGTTCTAATGACTTCAAGTTAAAGCCTTGAAGGTGAAATGGATAAATTCGGTTGTAACAACAAGTCATGTAACCGTCAACCTCATTAGCTTGATACGTTCAGTTCTTTTGGAACAAATTGATTGAAGTGAAGGTTCCTTTACTTCATCAAACGCATTACTAAGTCTTAATTATGCGTCCATGATGCTAATTGGGTCCTCAATACACTTTGTTCTCATAACTTCAGTTAAAGCCTTGAAGGTGAAATGGATAAATTCAGGTTGTACAAACAAAGTCATGTAACAGTCAACCTCATCACTTATTAGCTTGATACCGTTCAGTTCTTTTACTTCATCAAACGCATTACTAAGTCCTAATTACGGGTCCATGAAGCTTATTGTGCCCTCAATACACTTCATTCTCATCACTTCAAGTTAAAGCCTGAAGGTGAAATGGATAACTTCGGTTTGTACCAACAAGTCATGTAACAGTCAACTCATTAGCTTGATACATTCAGTTCTTTTGAAACAAATCGATTGAAGTGAAGGTTCTTTTACTTCATCAACGCATTACTAAGTCCTAATACGCGTCCATGAAGCTTATTGGGTCCACAATACACTTTGTTTCTTATCACTTCCAGTTAAAGCCTTGAAGGTGAAATGGATAACTTCAGTTGTAACAACAAGTCATGTAACAGTCAACCTCATTAGCTTGATACGTTCAGTTCTTTTGAAACAATCGATGAAGTGAAGGGGGGTTCTTTTACTTCATCAACGAATTACTAAGTCCTAATTACGCGTCCATGAAGTTTATTAAGTCCTCAATACACTTCGTTCTCATAACTTCAAGTTAAAGCCTTGAAGGTGAAATGGATAAATTCGGTTGTTCAAACAAGTCATGTAACAGTCAACCTCATTAGCTTGATACGTTCAGTTCTTTTGGAACAAATTGATTGAAGTGAAGGTTCTTTTACTTCATCAAACGCATTACTAAGTCCTAATTACGTGTGCATGAAGCTTATTAAGTCCTCAATACATTTCGTCCTCATGACTTCAAGTTAAAGGCTTGAAGGTGAAATGGATAACTTCGGTTGTAACAAAAAGTCATGTAACAATCAATCTCATTAGCTTGATACGTTCAGTTCTTTTGAAACAAATCGATTGAAGTGAAGGTTCTTTTACTTCATCAAACGTATTACTAAGTCCTAATTACGCGTCCATGAAGCTTATTAAGTCCTCAATACACTTCGTTCTCATAACTTCAAGTTAAAGCCTTGAAGGTGAAATGGATAAATTCGGTTGTAAAAACAAGTCATGTAACAGTCAACCTCATTAGCTTGATACGTTCAGTTCTTTTGAAACAAATCGATTGAAGTGAAGGTTCTTTTACTTCATCAAACGCATTACTTAGTCCTAATTGCTTATTGGGTCCTCAATACACTACGTTCTCATCACTTCCAGTTAAAGTCTTGAAGGTGAAATGGATAACTTCAGTTGTAACAACAAGTCATGTAAAAGTCAACCTCATTAGCTTGATACGTTCAGTTCTTTTGGAACAGATCGATTGAAGTGAAGGTTCTTTTACTTCATCAAACGCATTACTAAGTCCTAATTCTGCGTGCATGAAGCTTATTTTGGTCCTCAATACACTTCGTTCTCATCACTTCCAGTTAAAGCCTTGAAGGTGAAATGGATAACTTCTGTTGTAACAACAAGTCATGTATCAGTCAACCTCCATAGCTTGATACGTTCAGTTTTTTTGAAACAAATCGATTGAAGTGAATGTTCTTTTACTTCATCAAACGAATTACTAAGTCCTAATTACGTGTCCATGAAGCTTATTGCGTCCTCAATACACTTCCTTCTCATCACTTCAAGTTAAAGCCTTGAATGTGAAATGGATAACTTCGGTTGTAACAACAAGTCATGTAACAGTCAACCTCATTAGCTTGATACGTTAAGTTCTTTTGAAACAAATCGATTGAAGTGAAGGTTCTTTTACTTCATCAAACGTATTACTAAGTCCTAATTACGTGTCCATGAAGCTTATTAAGTCCTCAATACACTTCGTTCTCATGACTTCAAGTTAAAGCCTTGAAGGTGAAATGGATAAATTCGGTTGTAACAACAAGTCATGTAACAGTCAACCTCATTAGCTTGATACGTTCAGTTCTTTTGGAACAAATTGATTGAAGTGAAGGTTCTTTTACTTCATCAAACACATTACTAAGTGCTAATTATGCGTCTATGATGCTAATTGGGTCCTCAATACACTTTGTTCTCATAACTTCAAGTTAAAGCCTTGAAGGTGAAATGGATAAATTCGGTTGTACAAACAAGTCATGTAACAGTCAACCTCATTAGCTTGATACGTTCAGTTCTTTTGAAACAAATCGATTGAAGTGAAGGTTCTTTTACTTCATCAAACGCATTACTTAGTCCTAATTATGCGTTCATGTTGCTTATTGGGTCCTCAATACACTTCGTTCTCATCACTTCCAGTTAAAGTCTTGAAGGTGAAATGGATAACTTCAGTTGTAACAACAAGTCATGTAACAGTCAACCTCATTAGCTTGATACGTTCAGTTCTTTTGGAACAGATCGATTGAAGTGAAGGTTCTTTTACTTCATCAAACACATTACTAAGTCCTAATTACGCGTGCATGAAGCTTATTGGGTCCTCAATACACTTCGTTCTCATCACTTCCAGTTAAAGCCTTGAAGGTGAAATGGATAACTTCTGTTGTAACAACAAGTCATGTATCAGTCAACCTCCATAGCTTGATACGTTCAGTTTTTTTGAAACAAATCGATTGAAGTGAAGGTTCTTTTACTTCATCAAACGCATTACTAAGTTCTAATTACGCGTCCATGAAGCTTATTGCGTCCTCAATACACTTCGTTCTCATCACTTCAAGTTAAAGCCCTGAAGGTGAAATGGATAACTTCGGTTGTAACAACAAGTCATGTAACAGTCAACCTCATTAGCTTGATACGTTAAGTTCTTTTGAAACAAATCGATTGAAGTGAAGGTTCCTTTACTTCATCAAACGTATTACTATGTCCTAATTACGCGTCCATGAAGCTTATTAAGTCCTCAATACACTTCGTTCTCATGACTTCAAGTTAAAGCCTTGAAGGTGAAATGGATAAATTCGGTTGTAACAACAAGTCATGTAACAGTCAACCTCATTAGCTTGATACGTTCAGTTCTTTTGGAACAAATTGATTGAAGTGAAGGTTCTTTTACTTCATCAAACGCATTACTAAGTCCTAATTACGTGTCCATGAAGCTTATTAAGTCCTCAAAACATTTCGTACTCATGACTTCAAGTTAAAGGCTTGAAGGTGAAATGGATAAATTCGGTTGTAACAACAAGTTATGTAACAGTCAACCTCATTAGCTTGATACGTTCAGTTCTTTTGGAACAAATCGATTGAAGTGAAGGTTCTTTTACTTCATCAAACGCATTACTAAGTCCTAATTACGTGTCCATGATGCTTATTAGGTCCTGAATACACTTCGTTCTCATCACTTCAAGTCAAAGCCTTCAAGGTGAAATGGATAACTTTGGTTGTAACAAAAAGTCATGTAACAATCAATCTCATTAGCTTGATACGTTCAGTTCTTTTGAAAAAATCGATTGAAGCGAAGGTTATTTTACTTCATCAAACGCATTACTAAGTCGTAATTAGGCGTCCATGATGCTTATAGGGTTCTCAATACACTTCGTTCTCATTACTTCAAGTTAAAGCCTTGAAGGTGAAATGGATAACTTCGGTTGTAACAAAAAGTCATGTAACAATCAATCTCATTAGCTTGATACGTTCAGTTCTTTTGGAACAAATTGATTGAAGTGAAGGTTCTTTTACTTCATCAAACGCATTACTAAGTCCTAATTACGGGTCCATGAAGCTTATTGTGCCCTCAATACACTTCATTCTCATCACTTCAAGTTAAAGCCTTGAAGGTGAAATGGATAACTTCGGTTGTACCAACAAGTCATGTAACAGTCAACCTCATTAGCTTGATACTTTCAGTTCTTTTGAAACAAATCGATTGAAGTGAAGGTTCTTTTACTTCATCAAACGCATTACTAAGTCCTAATTACGCGTCCATGAAGCTTATTGGGTCCACAATACACTTTGTTCTTATCACTTCCAGTTAAAGCCTTGAAGGTGAAATGGATAACTTCAGTTGTAACAACAAGTCATGTAACAGTCAACCTCATTAGCTTGATACATTCAGTTCTTTTGAAACAAATCGATTGAAGTGAAGGTTCTTTTACTCCATCAAACGCATTACTAAGTCCTAATTACGCGTCCATGAAGTTTATTAAGTCCTCAATACACTTCGTTCTCATAACTTCAAGTTAAAGCCTTGAAGGTGAAATGGATAAATTCGGTTGTTCAAACAAGTCATGTAACAGTCAACCTCATTAGCTTGATACGTTCAGTTCTTTTGGAACAAATTGATTGAAGTGAAGGTTCTTTTACTTCATCAAACGCATTACTAAGTCCTAATTACGTGTGCATGAAGCTTATTAAGTCCTCAATACATTTCGTCCTCATGACTTCAAGTTAAAGGCTTGAAGGTGAAATGGATAAATTCGGTTGTAACAACAAGTTATGTAACAGTCAACCTCATTAGCTTGATACGTTCAGTCCTTTTGGAACAAATCGATTGAAGTGAAGGTTCTTTTACTTCATCAAACGCATTACTAAGTCCTAATTACGCGTCCATGATGCTTATTGGGTCCTGAATACACTTCGTTCTCATCACTTCAAGTTAAAGCCTTCAAGGTGAAATGGATAACTCTGTTATAACAAAAAGTCATGTAACAATCAATCTCATTAGCTTGATACGTTTAGTTCTTTTGCAAAAATCGATTGAAGTGAAGGTTATTTTACTTCATCAAACGCATTACTAAGTCCTAATTAGGCGTCCATGATGTTTATTGGGTCCTCAATACACTTCGTTCTCATCACTTCCAGCTAAATCCTTGAAGGTGAAATGGATAACTTCAGCTGTAACAACAAGTCATGTAACAGTCAAACTCATTAGCTTGATACGTTCAGTTATTTTGGAACTAATTGATTGAAGTGAATGTTCTTTTACTTCATCAAACGCATTACTAAGTCCTAATTACGCGTCCATGAAGCTTATTAAGTCCTCAATACATTTCGTCCTCATGACTTCAAGTTAAAGGCTTGAAGGTGAAATGGATAAATTCGGTTGTAACAACAAGTTATGTAACAGTCAACCTCATTAGCTTGATACGTTCAGTTCTTTTGGAACAAATCGATTGAAGTGAAGGTTCTTTTACTTCATAAAACGCATTACTAAGTCCTAATTACGCGTCCATGAAGCTTATTGGGTCCTCAATACATTCGTTCTCATCACTTCCAGTTAAAGCCTGGAAGGTGAAATGGATAACTTCAGTTGTAACAACAAGTCATGTAACAGTCAACCTCATTAGCTTGATACGTTCAGTTCTTTTGAAACAAATCGATTGAAGTGAAGGTTCTTTTACTTCATCAAACGCATTACTAAGTCCTAATTACGCGTCCATGAAGCTTATTGGTGTCTTCATACACTTCGTTCTCATCACTTCAAGTTAAAGCCTTGAAGGTGAAATGGATAACTTCGGTTGTAACAACAAGTCATGTAACAGTCAACCTCATTAGCTTGATACGTTCAGTTCTTTTGAAACAAATCGATTGAAGTGAAGGTTCTTTTACTTCATCAAACGCATTACTAAGTCCTAATTACGCGTCCATGAAGCTTATTAAGTCCTCAATACACTTCGTTCTCATGACTTCAAGTTAAAGCCTTGAAGGTGAAATGGATAAATTCGGTTGTAACAACAAGTCATGTAACAGTCAACGTCATTAGCTTGATACGTTCAGTTCTTTTGGAACAAATCAATTGAAGTGAAGTTTCGTTTACTTCATCAAACGCATTACTAAGTCCTAATTACGCATCCATGAAGCTTCTTGGGCGCTCAATACAATTCGTTCCCAACACTTCAAGTTAAAGCCTTGAAGGTGAAATTGATAACTTCGGCTGTAACAACAAGTCATGTAACAGTGAACCTCATTAGCTTGATACGTTCAGTTCTTTTGGAACAAATCAATTGAAGTGAAGGTTCTTTTACTTCATCAAACGCATTACTAAGTCCTAATTACGCGTCAATAAAGCTTATTAAGTCCTCAATACACTTCGTTCTAATGACTTCAAGTTAAAGCCTTGAAGGTGAAATGGATAACTTCAGTTGTAACAACAAGTCATGTAACAGTCAACCTCATTAGCTTGATACGTTCAGTTCTTTTGGAACAAATCGATTGAAGTGAAGATTCTTTTACTTCATCAAACGCATTACTAAGTCCTAATTACGCGTCCATGAAGCTTATTGGGTCCTCAATAAACTTCGTTCTCATCACTTCAAGTTAAAGCCTTGAAGGTGAAATGGATAACTTCAGTTGTAACAACAAGTGATATAACAATCAACCTCATTAGCTTGATACGTTCAGTTCTTTTGGAACAAATCGATTGAAGTGAAGGTTCTTTTACTTCATCAAACGCATTACTAAGTCCTAATTACGCGTCCATGAAGCTTATTAAGTGCTCAATACACTTCGTTCTCATAACTTCAAGTTAAAGCCTTGAAAGTGAAATGGATAAATTCGGTTGTAAAAACAAGTCATGTAACAGTCAACCTCATTAGCTTGATACGTTCAGTTCTTTTGAAACAAATTGATTGAAGTGAAGGTTCTTTTACTTCATCAAACGCATTACTAAGTCCTAATTACGCGTCCATGAAGCTTATTGGGTCCTCAATACACTTCGTTCTCATCACTTCAGGTTAAAGCCTTGAAGGTGAAATGGATAACTTTGGTTGTAACAACAAGTCATGTAAGAATCAACTTTATTAGCTTGATACGTTCAGTTCTTTTGAAAAAAATCGATTGAAGTGAAGGTTCTTTTACTTTATCAAACTCATTACTAAGTCCTAATTACGCGTCCATGATGCTTATTGGGTCCTCAATACACTTCGTTCTCATCACTTCAAGTTAAAGCCTTGAAGGTGAAATGGATAAGTTCAGTTGTAACAACAAGTCATGTAACAATCAACCTCATTAGCTAGATACGTTCAGTTCTTTTGGAACAAATAGATTGAAGTGAAGGTTCTTTTACTTCATCAAACGCATTACTAAGTCCTAATTACGCGTCCATGATGCTGATTGGGTCCTCAATACACTTCGTTCTCATCACTTCCAGCTAAAGCTTTTGTAATATCCGGCTTGTACGGATTTTTGGATTTAATATATTATATTCATATTCTATAATATAGTGGCATTTTCATAAATATGTGAAATCAAATCAGTTTCACAAACGGAAAGCGTCATTTCGATCCTAACGATTAATAGGAATTTTAAGGAAATTATGAGAATTTTCGGAGTTTAGACGCTATATTCCGAGTAAATACGTTTCTCGTAATTTAAAGGACGTTTTCATAAAAATAACAAACGAAGTCCAAATTGCGAACGGACAGTTTTGTTAAACCCCAAATAATAAGTTGGACTTATTGGCGAAATGTGGAAAGTTAGAAAAGTCGAATAGTTGGATGATTAACGAACCGAAGGACGAAATAAAATAGAAATATGTGTTAAGGGCAAAATGGTAATTTGCAAAGTGATTTTATAAAAATAACCTAAACTCCTTTTCTCCTCACTTTTTCTTTCCTTCTCTGTTTCACGAAAACGACAGAGAGCTTCCTCCTTCGGGATTCTTCTCGGCCGCGGCGATTCCTCAACGATCCGACCTCCGTTCCTCCTCCGTTCTTCGTTATTTTTCCTCCTCTCGCTATCCTAAGTATGAATCTACGTTCTTAGAGCGTTTATTTCGAGTTTTACGAAGTATAAACAATTAGGGTTTCGTTTAAGTTTCGATTAAAAATGAGATTTAGGGTTCGTAATTAATAGGTTAGCAGTAATTTAGTATATATTGAATGTATTGGACGCTATTGGACAAATTTAAATCAATTTGTGAAAAAGTTAAATTCGTAGATTTTTGGGTTTTTAAGGAAAAAACTCGTTAATTGAGGTTTCGGGCTATCGAGCATTAATTGACATTCTAAATGCTTCGATAAGCTAAGTTAAGAATTTAGGAAAATTGCTTAGTTAAAGTTTTATCAATTTGGACGCTAGAAGCTTAAATTCGTTTTAATGTCGACGATTCTAAATTGCTTTAGGTGAACGACTCTCGTGGACGAAGCTTGAGATTCAGCGCGCTCAAGGTAAGTTCTCGTGACTTACTCTGGCCGATTGGCCTACACGGTACTTCGATGTCGCGTCGAGGATCTTAGAGGATTGGTTGTTTTAATTGCTTTGGTTGGGTAGTTAGGTTTAAACGTTTTGTAGGTTATTTCATTTACAGTCTTGATGGTACGCATGCTTGTTTGTTTATAGCTATATTGAACTGTTCATGCATCACGTATTTTAACTTGACATGAAAACGAATTTCTGCACTGCACGATGTTTTCTGAAAACCGATGTGGCCCAGAGATTGGGGGCTCAGATCTATTGTGCGGACCGATTGAGGGTCTGGCCAATACCACATCACATGTACTATAATTAATGAACGTAATCTGTTATCTGGTCACGCGAGGTGGGGCTCAGGCATGGCTGTACGTGTTGTAAGCGTGTACCCCCCTCCTGTAACCGCACGGGGTAGTCCGACCGCTGGATGGGCCCCCTTCGGTTAGGGGGATGAGATCTCGGTGATATACTGTCTGCGACGCTCTGTTATGCATGATTTCTGAACTCCATATGCACTGCACGCATCTGCATTTACGTAGAATTTACTGAGCCTTTAGCTCACAGGTGTCTGTATGGTGTAGGTGACGTTTTAGGGGACATCGAGCCAGGTGAGGACGACGTTCCTCCTCCTGATGTATGAGGCAGTTGACGGAAGATGGATTGCGGTGGTGTGTTGCGCAGTCGATCCTTACCCGAACCGTGGGGATGTATGTATAGATTTTGAGGGTTTTTGAACTGATAATTGTATAGACATTATAGGATGTTTGGCTCTGGTAGTTGATAGGTTTACGTTAGAGTTTTTAAATGTTTTGAAAACTGTTTTATAATCACTTCGAAGTCTATTTTAGAACTGTTTGGTAATATGAAAACAGGAGGATTTTGACAACTTTTAAAGATATCCATGCCGTTCGTTTTCATGAAATTTAACGTGAGTTTAGATCTTTTAATTAGGGTGTTTAGTTTGGGGTGCAATGCTGAGTAATGTCATGGCTGAATTATATGAAATGTCTTAAAACCGCTCTCTGAAAATGTTGGTTTGCTCTCTGGAATCTCGATTTCCAGAGAGAAACAAAAGTCGCTGCAATGTACAGCGACTGTCGCTGCAAAGTGCAGCGACTGGTCGCTGCACAATGCAGCGATCGGTCGCTGCATTTGTGCAGTGCCTACCGCGGCCGATCGCTGCCTCATTTTCCCTCTGATTTCCGGTTTTGCCCCGTGCGATTTGATAAATGTTTTAAATAGTTTTAATTGTTTTAAATAGTTTTATTTTAATTGTTTTATGTTTGTTTTAAAAGCTTTTAAAGTTAGATTTAAACTTCCGATTTCGATTCTGATTTCGATTTCGGTTTTGTTCTCGCTTAAAGTTTAATTAAGTATAAGGATAAAAAAAAATATATATATATTTACGGGAAATTGGGTACAGTAATAGGGATGTTACAGCTTTGAAGGTGAAATGTATAACTTCAGTTGTAACAACAAGTCATGTAACAGTCAACCTCATTAGCTTGATACGTTCAGTTCTTTTGAAACAAATCGATTGAAGTGATGGTTCTTTTACTTTATCAAACTCATTACTAAGTCCTAATTACGCGTCCATGAAGCTTATTGGGTCCTCAATACAATTCGTTGTCATCACTTCAGGTTAAAGCCTTGAAAATGAAATGGATAACTTCGGTTGTAACAAGAAGACATGTAACAATCAACCTCATTAGCTTGATACGTTCAGTTCTTTTAAAAAAAATCGATTCAAGTGAAGGTGCATTTACTTCATCAAACGCATACTAAGTCCTAATAACGCGTCCATGATGCTATTGGGTCCTCAATACACTTCGTTCTCATCACTTCAAGTTAAAGCCTTGAAGGTGAAATGGATAACTTGGTTGTAACAACAAGTCATGTAACAATCACCTCATTAGCTTCATACGTTAGTTCTTTTGGAACAAATCGATTGAAGTGAAGGTTCTTTTACTTCATCAAACGCATACTAAGTCCTAATTACGCGTCCATGAAGCTAATTGGTCCTCAATACACTTCGTTCTCATCACTTCCAGTTAAAGCCTTGAAGGTGAAATGGATAACTTCAATTGTAACAACAAGTCATGTACTAGTCAACCTCATTAGCTTGATACGTTCAGTTCTTTTGAAACAAATCGATGAAGTGAAGGTTCTTTACTTCATTAAACGCATTACTAAGTCTAATTACGCGTCCATGAAGCTTATTGGGTCCTCAATACACTTCGTTTTCATCACTTCAGGTTAAAGCCTTGAAGGTGAAATGGATAACTTTGGTTGTAACAACAAGTGATGTAACAATCAACCTCATTAGCTTGATACGTTCAGTTCTTTTGGAACAAAACGATTGATGTGAAGGTTCTTTTACTTCATCAAACGCATTACTAAGTCCTAATTACGCGTCCATGAAGCTAATTGGGTCTCAATACACTTCGTTCTCATCACTTCCAGTTAAAGCCTTGAAGGTGAAATGGATACTTCAATTGTAACAACAAGTCATGTAACAGTAAACCTGATTAGCTTGATACGTTAAGTTCTTTTGAAACAAATCGATTGAAGTGAAGGTTCTTTACTTCATCAAACGCATTACTAAGTCATAATTACGCGTCCATGAAGCTTATTGGGTCCTCAATACACTTCGTTCTCATCACTTCAAGTTAAAGGCTTGAAGGTGAAATGGATAACTTCAGTTGTAACAACAAGTCATGTAACAGTCAACCTCATTAGCTTGATACGTTCACTTCTTTTGAAACAAATTGATTAAGTGAAGGTTCTTTTACTTCATCAAACACATTACTAAGTCCTAATTACGTGTCCATGAAGCTTATTGGGTCCTCAATACACTTCGTTCTCATCACTTCAAGTTAAAGCCTTGAAGGTGAAATGGATAACTTCGGTTGTAACAACAAGTCATGTAACAATCAACCTCATTAGCTTGATACGTTCAGTTCTTTTGAAACAAATCGATTGAAGTGAAGGTTCTTTTACTTCATCAAACGCATTACTAAGTCCTAATTACGCGTCCATGATGCTTATTGGGTCCTCAATACACTTCGTTCTCATCACTTAAGGTTAAAGCCTTGAAGGTGAAATGGATAACTTTGGTTGTAACAACAAGTCATGTAACAATCAACCTCATTAGCTTGATACGTTCAGTTCTTTTGGAACAAAACGATTGATGTGAAGGTTCTTTTACTTCATCAAACGCATTTCTAAGTCCTAATTATGCGTCATGAAGCTAATTGGGTCCTCAATACACTTCGTTCTCATCACTTAAATTTAAAACCTTGAAGGTGAAATGGAGAACTTCAATTCTAACAATAAGAGTCTTGTAACAGTCAACCTCATTAGCTTGAAATGTTAAGTTCTTTTGAAACAAATCGATTGAAGTGAAGGTTCTTTTACTTCATCAAACGCATTACTAAGTCCTAATTACGCGTCATGAAGCTTATTGGGTCCTCAATACACTTCGTTCTCATCACTTCAAGTTAAAGGCTTGTAGGTGAAATGGATAACTTCGGTTGTAACAACAAGTCATGTAACAGTCCAACTCATTAACTTGATACGTTCAGTTCTTTTGAAACAAATCGATTGAAGTGAAGGTTCTTTTTCTCATCAACGCATTACTAAGTCCTAACTTACGCGTCCATGAAGCTTATTGGGTCCTCAATACACTTCGTTTTTATCACTTCAAGTTAAAGCCTGAAGGTGAAATGGATAACTTCGGTTTGTAACAACAAGTCATGTAACAATCAACCTGATTAGCTTGATACGTTCAGTTCTTTTGAACAAACGATTGAAGTGAAGGTTCTTTTACTTCATCAAATGCATTACTTAAGTCCTAATTACGGGTCCATGAAGCATATTTGGTCCTCAATACACTTCGTTCTCATCACTTCAACTTAAAGCCTTGAAGGTGAAATGGATAACTTTGGTTGTAACAACAAGTCATGTAACAACAAACCTCATTAGCTTGATACGTTCAGTTCTTTTAGAACAAATCGATTTAAGTGAAAGTTCTTTTACTTCATCAAACGCATTACTAAGTCCTAATTACGCGTCCATGAAGCTGATTGGGTCCTCAATACACTTCGTTCTCATAACTTCCAGTTAAAGCTTTGAAGGTGAAATGTATAACTTCAGTTGTAACAACAAGTCATGTAACAGCAACCTCCTTAGCTTGATACGTTCAGTTCTTTTGAAACAAATCGATTGAAGTGAAGGTTCTTTTACTTTATCAAACTCATTACTAGTCCTCATTACGCGTCCATGAGCTTATTGGGTCCTCATTACACTTCGTTCACATCACTTCAGGTTAAAGCCTTGAAGGTGAAATGGATAACTTCGGTTGTAACAAGAAGACATGTACAATCAACCTCATTAGCTTGATACGTTCAGTCTTTTAAAAAAATCGATTGAAGTGAAGGTGCATTTACTTCATCAACGCATTACTAAGTCCTAATTACGCGTCCATGATGCTTATTGGGTCCTCAATACACTTCGTTCTCATCACTTCAAGTTAAAGCCTTGAAGGTGAAATGGATAACTTTGGTTGTAACAACAAGTCATGTAACAATCAACCTCATTAGCTTGATACGTTTAGTTCTTTTGGAACAAATCGATTGAAGTGAAGGTTCTTTTACTTCATCAAACGCATTACTAAGTCCTAATTACGCGTCCATGAAGCTAATTGGGTCCTCAATACACTTCGTTCTCATCACTTCCAGTTAAAGCCTTGAAGGTGAAATGGATAACTTCAATTGTAACAAAAGTCATGTAATAGTCAACCTCATTAGCTTGATACGTTCAGTTCTTTTGAAACAAATCGATTGAAGTGAAGGTTCTTTTACTTCATTAACGCATTACTAAGTCTAATTACGCGTCCATGAAGCTTATTGGGTCCTCAATACACTTCGTTTTCATCACTTCAGGTTAAAGCCTTGAAGGTTAAATGGATAACTTTGGTTGTAACAACAAGTGATGTAACAATCAACCTCATTAGCTTGATACGTTCAGTTCTTTGGAACAAAACGATG
Source organism: Begonia masoniana (assembly GCA_022432975.1). Lineage (NCBI taxonomy): Eukaryota > Viridiplantae > Streptophyta > Magnoliopsida > Cucurbitales > Begoniaceae > Begonia > Begonia masoniana. The sequence continues at coordinate 18,852,141 of CM039506.1, forward strand.
ATGTGAAGGTTCTTTACTTCATCAAACGCATACTTAAGTCCTAATTACGCGTCCATGATGCTAATTGGGTCCTCAGTACACTTCGTCTCATCACTTCCAGTTAAGCCTTGAAGGTGAAATGGATAACTTCAATTGGTAACAACAAGTCATGTAACAGTAAACCTGATTAGCTTGATACGTTAAGTTCTTTGAAACAAATCGATTGAAGTGAAGGTTCTTTTACTTCATCAAACGCCTTACTAAGTCATAATTACGCGTCCATGAAGCTTATTGGGTCCTCCATACACTTCGTTTCTCGTCACCTCAAGTTAAAGGCTTGAAGGTGAAATGGATAACTTCAGTTGTAACAACAAGTCATGTAACAGTCAACCTCATTAGCTTAATACGTTCATCTTTTGAACCAAATTGATTTAAAGTGAAGTTCTTTTACTCATCAAACGCATACAAGTCCTAATTACGACGCAATGAAGCGTTATTGGCCTCAATACAGTTCGTTCTCATCACTTCACGTTAAAGCCTTGAAGGGGAAAGGATTACTTCGGTTGTAACAACAGTCATTAACAATTCAACTCTTAGCTGCTACGTTCAGTTCTTGTTAAAACCAAATCGATTGATGAGGTTGTTTTGTACTCATCAAAAGCATTACTAAGCCTATAATTACGCGGCCATGATGTTATTGGAGCGTCAAATACACTTAGTTTCATCATTAAGGTTAAAGCTTGAAGGTTGATGAAAAGGAGAACTATTGGGTGGAACAACAAGTCATGTAACACTCACCTCCTTAGATTGATAGTCAGTTCTTTTGGAACAAAACGATTGAGTGAAGGTTTGTTTTTTTTTCTTTTTTACTTCCTCAAACGCATTTCTAAGTCCTAATTAGCGTCCAATGAAGCAATAATGGGAGTTCCTCAATACACTCGTCTCATCACTCGAAATTTAAAAACCTTGGAAGGTGACTGGATAACTTCAATTGTAACAATAAGAGTCTTGTAACAGTCAACTCATTAGCTTGAAATGTTAGTTCTTTTGTAAACAAATAGATTGAAAGTGAAGGTTTTGCTACGTCAAAACAACGCAGTACTAGTCCTAATAACGCGTCCAGAAGCTTATTGGGTCCTCAATACACTTCGTTCTTGAACTGCAAGTGAAAGGCTGGTAGGTGAAATGGATAACTGCGGTTGTTAACAACACGTCAGTAACAGTCAACCTCATTAACTTGATACGTTCAGTTCTTTGAAACAAATTGATTGAAGTGAAGGTTTTTTACGTCATCAAAGCATTACTAAGTCCTAAGTACGCGTCCATGAAAACGGCATTCGGTCCTGCATTATAATTTGTGTGTCTCATCACTTCAGCAAAAAAGCTTGAAGGTTAAATGTATAACTTCAGTGTAACAAGAAGTCATGTAAAGCACCTCATAGCTGATACGTTCAGTTCTTTTGAAAACACAAAATCGATTGAAGTGAGGGTCTTTTACTTTATCAAACTCATTTACGAAGTACTAATTACGCGGCCAGAAGCTTATGGAGTCCTCCATACACTTCGTTCTTCCTCACTTCAAGTTAACGCCTTGATGGTGAAACTGGATTTAACTTCGGTTGTAACAAACAACAAGTCATTAACAGTCAACATCATTGCTGGAGACATTCAGTTCTTTGAAACAAACGATGAGGAATAGGTTCTTTTACTGAATCACACGCATACTAGTACTAATTACGCGCCCATGAATCTTACGATGCTCAAATTACACTTCGTTTCTCATAACTTAGGTTAAAGCCTTGAAGGTGAAATGGATAACTTCGGTGAAAAACAATTAATGACCAATCAACCTATTAGCTTGATACGTTCAGTTCTTTGAAACAAACGATTGACAGTGAAGGTTCTTTTACTTCATCAAACGCATACTTATAGTCCAAATACGCGTCCTGATGATATTTGTCCGCAATAACTTTGTTCTCATCACTTCAAGTTAAAGCTGGAAGGTGAAATGGATAACTTTTTGAATAACAACACCGTCATGTAACAGTCAACATCATTAGCTGGATACGTTCAGTTCTTTGAAACAAACGTGAAGTGAAGGTTTCTTTGTTACTTCATAAAACGCATTACTAAGTCCAATACGCCCTCAATGAAGGGCTATTGGGTCTCATACAATTCGTTCTACACTTGCAGTTAAGCCTTGGAAGGTGAAATGGATAACTTTCAATTGAACAATAAGCGTTTGTGTAACAGTCAACACTCATTAGCTTGAAATGGTTAACTTCTTTGAAACAATGCGATTGAAGTGAAGGTTCTTTTATCATCAACGGCAATTACTAAGTCCTAAGTACGCGTCATGAAGCTTATGGGTCCCAATACACTTCGTTTCAATCACTTCAAGTTAAAGGCTTGTAGGTGAAATGGATAACTTCGGTTGTACAACAAGTCATGTAACGTCAACCTCATAACTTGATCGTTCCGTTCTTTTGAACAAATTGATGAAGTGAAGGTTCTTTTCTTCATCAAACGAAGTACTAAGTCCTATTACGCGTGCCATGAAAATGATTCGGTCCTCAATACACTTTGTCTCATCATTCCAGCAAAAGCTTTGAAGGTGAAATTGTTATAACTCAGGTGGAACAAGAAGTCAGATACAGTGAACCTCAATAGCTAGATACGTTCAGTGCTTTTGAAACACATCTGATTGAAGTGAAGGTTCTTTTACTTTATCAATCTCATTACTCAAGTCTAATTCCGCGTCCATGGAAGCTTATTGGGTTCTTCAAATTTTTTTTCACACACCTTCATTCTCCTCACTTCAGTTAACGCCTGATGGTGAAATGGATACTTCGGTTGTAACAACAAGGCATGTAAACAGCAACCCATTAGCTTGATACATGTAGGTCTTTTGAAACAAATCGACGAAGTGAAGTTCTTTTACTTCTCAAAAGCATTATAAGTACTAATTACGAGTCCAGAATCTTATGGGATGCTCAATACACTTCGTTTCATCACTCAAGTTAAAGCCTTGAGGTGAATGGATAACTTCGGGGTAACAACATTCATGTGAACAATCAACCTCATTAGCTTGATACGTTCAGTTCTTTTGAAACAAATCGATTGAAGTGAAGGTCTTTTTCATCAAACGAATTACTAAGTCCTAATTACGCGGCCATGATGCAATTGGTTCCCAATACACTTTGTTATCCAGCACTTCAAGTTAAAGCCGTGAGGTGAAATGGATAACTTTAGATGTTAACAAAAAGTCCTTGTAACAGGTCAACCCCATAGCTTGTACGTTCAGTTCTTTTGAAACAAATAAATGAAGGGAAGGTTCTTTACTTCATTCAACCGCATTTACTAATCTAATACGCGTCCATGAAAGCTTTGGGTCCTCTATAACTTCGTTCTCATCCTTGCAGTTAAAGCTTGAAGGTTGAAAGGATTAACTGCGCTGTAACAACAAGTAGGTAACAGTAACTCATTAGCTTGATAATGGGCAGTTCTTAAAACAAATCGATTGAAGGGAAGATTCTTTTACTCTTCCAAAGCCATACTAAGTCCTTTTACGCGTCCATGAAGTCTTATTGTGGCATCAATACAATTCGTTTTATCACTTCCAGTGAAAGCTTGAAGGTGAAATGAACTTATGTTTTAACAACAGTCAGTAAAGTCAACCTCATAGCTGTACGTTCAAGTTCTTTTGAACAAAAATCGATGAGTGAAGGTTCTTTTACTGTCATCAAACTCATTACGAGTCCTAATTCAGATCCATGAAGTATTGGGTATCAATACACTCGTCTCATCACTTTAGGCGTTAAAGCATGAAGGTGAAATGGATCACTTCGGTTGTAACAACAAGTTCATGTAACAATCAACTCTCATAGCGGATACGGTTCAGTCTTGAAAGAAAGGAAATCGATTGAAGTGAAGGTTCTTTTACTTCTCAAAAGCATTTACTAAAGTCCTAATACGCGTCCATGATGCTTATTGTGTCATCAATACACTTACGTCTCATCACTTTAAGTAAAGCCTTGAAGTTGAAATGGAATAACTATGTGTGGGAACAACAAGTCATGTAACAATCAACCTCAATTAGCTTCATAAATAAGTTCTTTTTGATACAAACGATTGAAATGAAGGTTCTTTTACTTACAAATGCTTATAAGTCCTAATTACGCGTCCATTGAAGGAATTGGTCCTCAATACACTTCGTTCTATCACTTCCAGCTAAGTTTGAAGGTGAAATGTATAAATTCAGTTGTAACAACAAGTCATGTAACAGTCAATCATTAGTCTGATAGTTCAGTTCTTTTGAAACAAATCGATTGAAAGTGAGGTTCTTTTACTTATCAAAAAACTCATTACTAAGTCCCAATTACGCCTCCAGGATGCTTATGGGTCTCAATACACTTTCGTTCTCATCACTTCAAGTTAAAGCCTTGAATGTGAAAGGCTAACTTCGGTTGTACAACAATCATGTAACAGTCAAAACCTCATTAGCTGATATCGTTCAGTCTTGAACAAACTCGATTGAGCGTGAAGGTTCGTTTACTTCATCAAAAGCATTACTAGTCTAATTACGCGCTGAAGTTATGGTGTGTTCTAAACCTTCGTTGTCATCACGACAAGTAAAGCTGACATGTGAAATTGATAACTGAGGGTGCTGGAACAAAACAAGTTCATGCCTGGAACAGTCAACTTCAATAGGCTTGATTACGATTCATTTCTTTTGAAATAAATCGGATGATGTGAAGGTTCTTTACTTCATCAAACGCCGTACAAGTCCTAATTATGAGTCCAGATCGTATTGGGTCCTCAATACACTTCGTTCTCACACTTCACGTTAAAGCCGTTGAAGGTAATTGGGATAACTTCGGTGTAACACAAATCATGTTAACGTCAACCTATTTAGCTTGATACGTTACAGTGTTTGGAAAACAAAATCAATGAGCGCAACGTTCATTTACTCATCAAACACATTACTAAGTCCTACTTAACGCGGTCCATGATGCTTATTGGTTTCTAAATAACTTGTTCTAAACGCAAGTAAAGCCTGAAGGTCGAATTGGATAAATCGGTTGTAACAACAAGTCATGTAACAGTCAACCTCATTAGCTTGAACGTCAGTTGTTTGGAAACCAAATCAATTGAACGCACGTCATTTACTTCATCAAAACACATACTCAGTCAATTACGGTCCATGATGCTTATTGGGTCCTCAATACACTTCGTTCTCATCACTTACAGTAAAGCCTGAAGGTGAAATGGATAACTTGGTTTGTAAAACAAGTCATGTAAAGTCACCTCATGCTTGATACCGTTCAGTTCTTGAAACAAATCGATTGTGAAGCGAAGGTTCTTTTATTTATCAAGCAGTACTAAGCCTAATTACGGTCCATGAAGCTTATTGGGTCCTCATAAAATTCTTCTATCACTTTCAAGTTAAAGCCTTGGGAAGGTGAAATGGATAACTTCCGGTTGTAACAACAAGCATGTAAGAGTAACCTCATTAGCTTGATACGTTCAGTTACTTTTGAAACAAATCGCTTGAAAGTGAAGGTTCTTTTACTTCATCAACATATTACTAATCTCATTAGCGTCCATGATGTTATGGGTCAAATACACTTCGTCTCATCCTTCAAGTAAAGCATTGAGGTGAAAGGGATAACTCGGTTTTAACAATAAGCAATGTGACAATGTCAACTCTAGCTTGATACGTCAGTTCTTGTGAATGAAATCTACTGACGTGAGGTTCTTTTTCTTCATCCAAACGCATTACAAAGTCCTAATTACGCGTCCATGAAGCTTATTAGGTTCAATATCACTTCGTTGTCCTCACTTCAAGTTAAAGCCTTGAAGGTAAATGGATAACTTCGGTTTGTTGTTGTAACAACAAGTTCATGTACCAGTCAACCTCATTAGCTGATACCGTTCAGTTCTTTGGAAACAAATCGACAGCAGTGAATGTTCTTACTTCATAAAACGCAGTACAAGTTAATACGAGGTCCATGAAAGCTGTATTGGACCCAATACACTTCGTCTTCAAAAATTTTCAAAACTTCAAGTTAAAGCCTTGAAGATCAAATGATAACTTACGTGTAACAAAAAGTCAAGTACGGTCAACTTCTGCCTTGATACGTTCGGTTCGTTTGAAACAAATCGATGAATGAAGGTGAGGTTCTTTTACTCATCAAACATTTACTAAGTCCTAATTATGAGTCCATGATGCTTATTGGGTCTCAATACACTGCGTCTCATCACTTCAAGTTAAAGCAGTGAAGGTGAAATGGTAACCTTCGTGGTAACAACAAGTCATGTAACAGTCAATCTAATAGCTTGCTACGTTCAGTTTTGCATGAAATCTACTGAGTGAAGGTTCTTTTACTTCATCAAACGCATTACTGAAGTCCTAATTACGCGTCCATGACGCTTATTGGGTCTCAATACAAATTGTTCTCCTCACTTCAAGTTAACGCCGTGAAGGTGGATGAAAGGGATAACTTCGGTTGTAACCAAACAACTGTAACAGTCAACCTCAATTAGCCTTGATCGTTGCAGGTTCTTTGAAACAAATGACAGCAGTGAATGCTTTTACTTCATCAAACGCATTAAACTCTAATTATGTGTCCATGAGGCTTATTGCGGTCTGCAAATACACTTCGGTTCCATCACTTCAAGGTAAAAGCATGAAGGTGAAAAGATAACTTCGGTTGTAACACAAGTCATGTAACAGCCACCTCTTAGCTTGATACGTCAGTCTTTTGAATGAAATATCTACTGGAAAGTGAAGGTTCTTTTACTGTATCAAACGCATTACTAAGTCACTAATTACGCGTCCATGACGCTTATTGTCCGCAATACAATTCGTTCTCATCAAGTTCAAGTTAAAGGCCTTGAAGGAAGGGATACTTCGGTGGTAACAAGAAAGTCAGAATAGTCAACCTCATTAGCTTGATCAGTTCCAAGTTCTTGAAACAAATCGATTAAAGTGGAGGTGCTTTTACTTCATCCAAACCGATTACTACTCCTAATTAAGTGTCCATGATGCTATTGGGGCCTCATACACTTAGTCTCATCACTTCAAGTTTAAAGAGTGAAGGTGAATGGATAACTTCAGTTGTAACACAAGCTCATGTACAGTAACTCATTAGCTGATACGTTCGGTTCTTTTGAAACAAATCGAGTGAAGTGAGGTTCTTTTACTTAATCAAACCACAAATAAGTCCTAATAAGCGTTCATGAAGCGTATTGGGTCCTCAATTACACTCGTTCTCTATCACTTCAAGTTAAAGCCTGAAGGTGAAATGGATAACTTCGGGTTGTAACAAAAGTAATGTAACAGTCAACCTCATTAGCTTGATACGGTTCGGTTCTTTGAAACAAATCGATTTAAGTGAAGGCTTTTATTCATCAAACACATTCTAAGTCCTAATTATGTTCCATGATGCTTTATTGGGTCCTCAATACACTTCGGTATCATCACCTTCAAGTTAAAGCATTGAAGGTTGAATTGGATTAACTCGGGGTAACAACAAGTCATGGATACAGTCACTCATTAGCTTGATTACGTTCAGTTATTTGAATGAAATCTTACTGAAGTGAAGGTTCTTTTACTTATCAAACGAATTACTAAGTCTAATTAGCGTCCATGAAGGCTAATGGGGTCCTCAAACAATTCGGTCTAGCACTTAAGTTAAGATTGAGGTGAAATGGATAACTTCGGTTGTAACAACACGTCATGAACAGTCAACTCAAGCTTGATACGTTCAGTCTTTGAATGACATCTACTGAAGTGAAGGTTCTTTACGTCATCAAAGCATTCTAAGTCCTAATTAAGCGGCCATGAAGCTTATTGGGTCCTCAATACAACTTCTCATCACTCAAGTTTAAAGGCCTTGAAGGGAAATGGATAACTCGGGCTGTAAACAACAAGTCATGTAACAGTCAAACCTCAATAGTTGATACGTTCAGTTCTTTGAAACAAATAGACAGCAGTGAATGTCTTTTACTTCGTCAAACGCATTACTAAGTCCATATTACGCGCCAGGCAATCGTATTGGTCCCAATACACTTCGTGTCTCATCACTTCAAGTTAAGCCTGAAGGTAATTTGTAACTCAGTTGTAACAACAAGTTCTGAACAGGCAACCTCATTAGCTTGAGACTTTCGGTTTTTTGAAACAAATCGATGAAGTGAAGGTTCTTTTACTTCATCACACACATAACGAAGTCCTAATACGCGTCATGAAGCGTTGGGGTACTCAATACACGTCGTTCTCATCAATTCAAGTAAAGCCTTGAAGGTGAATGGAAACTTCGGTCGGTTAACAACAAGTCATGTAACAGTCAACCTCATTCGCTTGATACGTTCGGTCTTGTGAAAACAAATCGCATTGAAGGGAAGGGTCTTTACTTCATCAAACACATTACAAGTCCTAATATGCGGTTCCCCCCCCAAGTGAATGCTTATTGGGTTCCTCTACACTCGTTCTCAGCACTTCAAGTTAAAGCATTGAAGGTGAATGGATAACTTCGGTTGTAACAACAAGTCATGTACAAGTAAACCTCATTAGCTGATACGGTCAGTTCGGTTGATGAAATCTTACGTGAATGTGAAGGTTCTTTTACTTCATCAAACGCATTCTAAGTCCAATTACGCGTCCATGAAGCTTATAGGGTCCCTTCATACAATTCGTTCTCATCACTTCAAGTTAAAGCCTTGAAGGTGAAATGGATAACTTCGGTTGTAACAAAAAGTCATGTAAGAGTCAAATCTAGTAGCTTGATACGTTCAGTTCGTTTGAAAAATCGATTGAAGTGAAGTTATTTACTTCATCAAAACGTATTACTAATCCAAAATTACGTGTCCATGCACTTATTGGTCCTTAATACACTTCGTTCTCATCCCCTTCAAGTTAAAATCCGGAAGGTGAAATGGATAACTTCGGTGGTAAAAAAGTCATGTAACAGTCAACCTCATTAGCTTGATCGTAAGTTCTTTTGAAACAAATCGATTGAAGTGAAGGTTCTTTTACTCATCAAGAAGATTACTAATCCTAAATTACGCGTCATGAAGCTTATTAAGTCTCAATACATTTCGTTCTCATTGCCTTCAAGTTTAAAACCATGAAGGTGAAATGATAAATGCGGTTGTAACGACAATCATGCACAGTCCACTCATTAGCTGGATACGTTCATTTCTGTTTAAACAATCAATTAAAGTGAAGGTTCTTTTACTTATCAACCACTTTACCCTAAGTCCTAATACGCGTCCTTAAGCTTATGGGTGGCGCAATAACTTCGGGTTCCATCACTTCAAGTTAAAAAAAGCTTGAAGGTGAAATGATAACTCAGTTTAACAACAGTCATGAATAGTCAACCTCATTAGCTTGGATCGTTCAGTTCTTTTGGAAAATCACTTGAAGTGAAGGTTATTTTACTTCATCAACGCATTACTATGTCCTAATACGGTCCATGAAGCTTATTGGGGGCTTAATACACTTTGTTTCACCATGTCACGTTAAAGCCTTGGAGGTGAAATTGATAAACTGCGGTTGTAAACACAAGTCATGTAACATAACCTATTAGCTTGATGACTTCAGTTCTTTTGACACAAATCGATTGGAAGGAAGTGCGTTTACTTAATCTAACGCATTACTAAGTCTAATGAGCGTCCATTAAGCTTATGGGGTCCTCAATACACTTCGTGCTCATCACTTAAGTTAAAGATTTGAAGGTGAAATAGATACTCGGTGGAACAAAGTCATGTAAATAATAACCTCATTAAGATTGTTGGTCAGTCTTTTGAACAAATGAGAAGGGAAGGTTCTTTTATGTAATCACACATACTAAGTCCTAAGTGCGCGTCCATGATGCTTAGGGGCGTCTCAATACAATCATTAATCACTTCAAGTTAACGCCTTGAAGCGGAAATGGAAAATTCGGTCCAGTTGTAACAAAAGTGATGTAACAATCAATCTCATTAGATTGATAGCGTTTTTCCAGTTCTTTTACTTTCTCAAAAGCAATTACTAAGTCCTAATATTTAGTCGCATGAGCTTAGGGGTAATAAAATACACTTCGTTCTCATCCTTCTAGTTTTAACGCATGAAGGTGCAATGGAATAACTTCAGTTGTAACAACAAGTAGAAACAGTCAACTCATTTTAGTTGATACTTTAGTGGCGTTCTGTAACAATCGATTGAACTGAAGGTTCATGTACTTCATCAAAGCATCCCACTAAGTCTAATACGGTCCATGAAGCTGATTGGCGGCCTCAATACACTTCGTTCTCATCACTTTAGTTAAGCCTTGCCAAAGTGAAATGGATAACTTTTGTACAACAAGTCATTTAACAGTTCAAACCTCATAGCTTGATACGTTCAGTTCTTTGACTGAAATATACTTGAAGTGAAGGTTCTTTTTTAATTCATAAACGCATATATAATGTCGAATACGCGTCCATGGAAGGCTTATTAGGTCCAATACACTCGTTGTCATCATTCAAGTTAAAGCCTTGAAGGTGATGGATATTCGGTTGTTGTAACAACAAGTCATGCTGTACAGTCATAACCATAATTAGCCTTGATAAGTTCAGTTCTTTTGATAACAAAGCGACAGAACGTGATGTTCTTTTAACTTCATGCAAACGCTTACTAAGTTCCGTAATACGCGTCCTTGAAGCTTATTGGGTCCTCAATACTTTCGTTCTCATCACTTCTAGTTTAAAGCCTTGAAGGTGAAATTGATAACTTGAGTTTGTAACAACAAGTCAATGTAACAGTCAACCTCTCATAGCTGATAGTCAGTTCTTTTGAAACAAATCTTTTTTTTGCACAGCAGTGAAGTCTTGTACTTCACAAAAGCATACTAATAATAATTACGCGTCCATGAAGCTATTGTGTCCTCAAACACTTCGTTCTCATCACTCAAGTAAAAAGACTTGAGGTGAATAGGATAACTTCGGTTGTAATCAACAAGTCATGTAAACAATCAACCTCATTAGCTTGATAGTTCAGTTCTTTGGAAACAAATCGCATTGAAGTGAAGGTGCGGTTACTTTCATCTAACGCATTACGACGTCCTAAATTATGCGTCCATAAACTTATGGGTCCTCAATACACTTCGTTCTCATCACTTAAAGTAAAGATTTGAAGGTGAAATGATAAACTTCGGTTGTAACAACAAGTCATGTAATAATCAACGTCATAGCTTGTAGGTTCAGTTCTTGAAAACAAATCCCCGATGAAGTGACGTGAAGGTTCTTTTACTTAATCAACACATTACGAAGTTTCCTAATTGCGCCGTCCTGATGCTTATTGGGTCCTCAATACACTTCTTCTCATCACTTCAAGTTTTAAAGACTGAAGGTGAAAAGGGATAAATTCGGTTGTACAAAAAGTGATGTACAATCAATCTCATTAGCTTGATACGTTCCGTTCTTTTACTTTCTAAACGCATACTAAGTCCTAATATTCGTCCATGATGCTTATTGGGTCCTCAATACACTTCGTTCTCATCACTTTAGTTAAAGCCTTGACGGTGAAATGGGATAACGGCAGTTGAACAACAAGTCATGTAACAGTCACTCATTATCTTGATACGTTTTAGTGCTTTTGTAACAATCGATTGAACTGAAGGTTCATTACTTCATCAAACGCTCTAGTCCTAATTCCGCGTCCATGAGCGATTGGGGCCTCATACACTTCTTTCTCATTCACTGCGTTCTAGTTAAAGCCTTGACGGGAAATGGTAACTTTCAGTTGTACAACAGTCTTAACAGTCAACCTCATAGCTTGATACGTTCAGATTTCTTTGAAGAAATCGATTGAAGTGAAGGTTCTTTTTTACTTCATCAACGCATTAACTATCCTAATTACGCGTCCTAAGCTGAGTGGGGTCCTCATACACTTCGTTCTCATCACTCAAGTTAAGCTGAGGGGACTGGATCTTCGTTGTACAGAGTCCTGTAACCAAAGGTAAAAAAGAAAATTTCCCAAACCTCATTAAGCTGATACGTTTATTCGTTTTGTACCCCTCGTTGAACTGATGTTCATTTACTCATCAAACGCATCACTACGTCCAAATTACGCGTCCCCTAAGCGTATGGGTCCCTTAATACACTTCGTTCTCATCACTTCTAGTTAAAGCCTTGAAAGTGAAATGGCTCACTCAGTGTACAACAAGTCATGTACCAGTCAACCTCATTAGCTTGATACGTTCAGTTCCTTGTAGAAAGAAATCGTTGAAGTGAAGGTTCTTTATTACTTACATCAAACGCTACTATCCTAATTACGCGTCCATGAGGCTTATGGGGTCCCTCAATACACTTCGTTCTCAGCACTTCAAGTTAAAGCCTTAAAGGTGAAATGGTCACTTTCGTTGTAACAATAAGTCATTAACAATACTCCTCATTACCTTGATAAGTTCAGTTGTTTTGACAATCGATTGCAGGGTAAAGTTCTTTTACTTCATCGACGATTACTAAGGTCCAGAAAAATTACGCGTCCCTAAAGCTTATTGGGTCCTTAATACCTTCCGTTCTCAGCACTTCCAGTGAAAAGCCTTGACGTGACAGGATAACTTCCATGTCGTTAACACCAAAGTCATCACGTAACAATCAACCTCATTACACTTATAAGTTCAGTTCGTTTGAAACAAATTCGATGAGTGAAGGTTCTTTTACCTTCATCCAACGCTTACTAAGTCCATACGCGCCCTGAGCTTTGGGGGTCCTCAATTCCTTCGTTCTCTATCACTTCCAGTTAACAGCCGTGAAGGTGAAATTGATAACTTCAGTTGTAACAACAATTCATGTAACTCTACCCTCATTACCTGATAAGTTCAGTTGTTTGACCAATCGCGTGAAGTGAAGTGCTTTACTTCATTCAAACCAATACTAAGGCCAGTTACGCGTCCTTGACGCGTATTGGGTTCCTCAATCACTTTGTTCTTATCACTTCCCCATTAAAGCCTTGAAGTTGAAATGGATACTTCAGTTGAACAATCAGAGTCATGTACCTGTCACCTCATTCTGATACTTCATTTTCTTGGCAACAAATCGAGGGAAGTGAAGATGCGTTTACTTCTCAACCAAGTACTAATCCTATTAATAACGCGTCCCTTAATCTATTGGTCCTCATGCACTTCGTTCTCATCACTTCAGTTATGCCGTGAGGGGAATGGATAACTTCGGTTGGACAACAAGTCTGTAAACAATCAACCTCATTAACGTGAATACTTCAGTTTTTTTGTAAACAAGCAATTGGAGGGAAGGCTTTACTTCATCAAACCAGTACCTCAAGCCTAAACAGCCAGATGCTTATTGGGTCCTCAATCACTTTGGTCTCATCACGTCAAGTTACCCTTGAGGTGAATTGTAACTTTCGTTGGTGAAACGCGACATGGTGGCATGTAAGCAGTCCCCTCATTAATCTTATCCGTTCATTGTTTGGAACAAATCCGTCGAAGTAAAGGTTCTTTTAAATATCTTCATCAAACCATTACTAATCCAATTACGCGCCATGAAGCTTATTGGGTCCTCACTACACTCGGTCTCATCACGTCAGTTAAAGCCTTGAAGTGAATGGATCAACTTCGTTTGTAACAACAAGTCATGTAACATCACCTCATTAACTTGAGACGTTCAGTTTTTTTTTAAACCATCGTGGAAGGAAGGTTCTTTTCTGCATCAACCGCATTTTTACTAATTCCGCTATGCGTCGCTGAGGCTTATTGGGTCCGTCAATACCTTTGGTCTCAATCACTTCAAGTTAAAAAAGCCCTTGAAGTGAAATGGATCACTGCGTTGTAACAACAGTCATGTAACAGTCACCCATAGCTGTGATACCTCAGTCTTTTGAAGAAAGCGATGAAGTGAAGGTTCTCACTTCATCGCCATATTTACTAAGTCCTACTACGCGTCTGTGAAGCTTAAGGAGTCCTCAATACAATCGTTCTCATCCTTTCAGTAGCCTTCAAGGTGAATGGATAACTTTTCGGTTGTAACAACATGTCCATGTACAGTCAACCTCATTAGCTTGATCTTCAGTCTTGTGAAACAATCGATTGACGTGAAGGGTCTTTTACTTCATCAACGCATTACCAAGTCCTAATTACGCTTCCTAGCGGTTGGGCCCTCATACATTTCGTCTCGCATCACTTCAAGTTTAAGAAATCCTTGAAGGTGACGGGATACTTCGGGTGTAACAACAATTCATGTAACACTCACCTCATTACTTGTACTTCAGGTTTTTTTAAACACATCGATTGAAGTTGAAGGTTCTTTTACTTCACCAACACTTACTAATTCCTAATATCTCCATGATGCTTATTGGTCCCAATACACTTTGTTCTCATCACGTCAAGTTAAAAGCCTGAAGGTGAAATGGATAACTCGGTTGTAACACCAGTCTGTAGCTGTCACCCTCATTAGCTTGCTACTCAGTTTGTTTTGAACAAATCGATCGAAGTACAGGTTTCGTTTACTTCTCAAACGCATTACATTCCCTAATTAGCGTCCTTGGAGCGTCATTTCGATCCTAACGATTAATAGGAATTTTAAGAAAATTATGAGAATTTTCGGAGTTTAGACGCTATATTCCGAGTAAATACGTTTCTCGTAATGTAAAGGACGTTTTCATAAAAATAACAAACGAAGTCCAATTTGCGAACGGACAGTTTTGTTAAACCCCAAATAATAAGTTGGACTTATTGGCTAAATGTGGAAAGTTAGAAAAGTCGAATAGTTGGACGATTAACGAACCGAAGGATGAAATAAAATAGAAATATGTGTTAAGGGCAAAATGGTAATTTGCAAAGTAAATTTTATAAAAATAACCTAAACTCCTTTTCTCCTCACTTTTTCTTTCCTTCTCTGTTTCACAAAAACGACAGAGAGCTTCCTCCTTCGCGATTCTTCTCGGCCGCGGCGATTCCTCAACGATCCGACCTCCGTTCCTCCTCCGTTCTTCGTTATTTTTCCTCCTCTCGCTATCCTAGGTATGAATCTACGTTCTTAGAGCGTTTATTTCGAGTTTTACGAAGTATAAACAATTAGGGTTTCGTTTAAGTTTCGATTAAAAATGAGATTTAGGGTTCGTAATTAATAGGTTAGCAGTAATTTAGTATATATTGAATGTATTGGACGAATTTAAATCAATTTGTGAAAAAGTTAAATTCGTAGATTTTCGGGTTTTTAAGGAAAAAACTCGTTAATTGAGGTTTCGGGCTATCGAGCATTAATTGACGTTCTAAATGCTTCGATAAGCTAAGTTAAGAATTTAGGAAAATTGCTTAGTTAAAGTTTTATCAATTTGGACGCTTGAAGCTTAAATTCGTTTTAAAGTCGATGATTCTAAATTGCTTTAGGTAAACGACTCCCGTGGACGAAGCTTGAGATTCAGCGCGCTCAAGGTAAGTTCTCGTGACTTACTCTGGCCGATTGGCCTACACCGTACTTCGATGTCGCGTCGAGGATCTTAGAGGATTGGTTGTTTTAATTGCTTTTGTTGGGCAGTTAGGTTTAAACGTTTTGTAGGTTATTTCATTTACAATCTTGATGGTACGCATGCTTGTTTGTTTATAGCTATATTGAACTGTTCATGCATCACGTATTTTAACTTGACATGAAAACGAATTTCTGCACTGCACGATGTTTTCTGAAAACCGATGTGGCCCAGAGATTGGGGGCTCAGATCTATTGTGCGGACCGATTGAGGGTCTGGCCAATACCACATCACATGTACTGTAATTAATGAACGTAATCTGTTATCTGGTCACGCGAGGTGGGGCTCAGGCATGGCTGTACGTGTTGTAAGCGTGTACCCCCCTCCTCTAACCGCACGGGGTAGTCCGACCGCTGGATGGGCCCCCTTCGGTTAGGGGGATGAGATCTCGGTGATATACTGTCTGCGACGCTCTGTTATGCATGATTTCTGAACTCCATATGCACTGCACGCATCTGCATTTACGTAGAATTTACGGAGCCTTTAGCTCACAGGTGTCTGTATGGTGTAGGTGACGTTTTAGGGGACATCGAGCCAGGTGAGGACGACGTTCCTCCTCCTGATGTATGAGGCAGTTGACGGAAGATGGATTGCGGTGGTGTGTTGCGCAGTCGATCCTTACCCGAACCGTGGGGATGTATGTATAGATTTTGAGGGTTTTTGAACTGATAATTGTATAGACATTATAGGATGTTTGGCTCTGGTAGTTGATAGGTTTACGTTAGAGTTTTTAAATGTTTTGAAAACTGTTTTATAATCACTTCGAAAGTCTATTTTAGAACTGTTTGGTAATATGAAAACAGGAGGATTTTGACAACTTTTAAAGATATCCATGCCGTTCGTTTTCATGAAATTTAACGTGAGTTTAGATCTTTTAATTAGGGTGTTTAGTTTGGGTGCAATGCTGAGTAATGTAATCGATGAATTATATGAAATGTCTTAAAACCGCTCTCTGAAAATGTTGGTTTGCTCTCTGGAATCTCGGTTTCCAGAGAGAAACAAAAGTCGCTGCAATGTACAGCGACTGTCGCTGCAAAGTGCAGCGACTGGTCGCTGCACAATGCAGCGATCGGTCGCTGCATTTGTGCAGTGCCTACCGCGGCCGATCGCTGCCTCATTTTCCCTCTGATTTCATGTTTTGCCCCGTGCGATTTGATAAATGTTTTAAATAGTTTTAATTGTTTTAAATAGTTTTATTTTAATTGTTTTATGTTTGTTTTAAAAGCTTTTAAAGTTAGATTTAAACTTCCGATTTCGATTCTGATTTCGATTTCGGTTTTGTTCTCGCTTAAAGTTTAATTAAGTATAAGGATAAAAAAAAATATATATATATTTACGGGAAATTGGGTACAGTAATAGGGATGTTACAGCTTTGAAGGTGAAATGTATAACTTCAGTTGTAACAACAAGTCATGTAACAGTCAACCTCATTAGCTTGATACGTTCAGTTCTTTTGAAACAAATCGATTGAAGTGATGGTTCTTTTACTTTATCAAACTCATTACTAAGTCCTAATTACGCGTCCATGAAGCTTATTGGGTCCTCAATACAATTCGTTGTCATCACTTCAGGTTAAAGCCTTGAAAATGAAATGGATAACTTCGGTTGTAACAAGAAGACATGTAACAATCAACCTCATTAGCTTGATACGTTCAGTTCTTTTAAAAAAAATCGATTCAAGTGAAGGTGCATTTACTTCATCAAACGCATTACTAAGTCCTAATAACGCGTCCATGATGCTTATTGGGTCCTCAATACACTTCGTTCTCATCACTTCAAGTTAAAGCCTTGAAGGTGAAATGGATAACTTTGGTTGTAACAACAAGTCATGTAACAATCAACCTCATTAGCTTCATACGTTTAGTTCTTTTGGAACAAATCGATTGAAGTGAAGGTTCTTTTACTTCATCAAACGCATTACTAAGTCCTAATTACGCGTCCATGAAGCTAATTGGGTCCTCAATACACTTCGTTCTCATCACTTCCAGTTAAAGCCTTGAAGGTGAAATGGATAACTTCAATTGTAACAACAAGTCATGTAATAGTCAACCTCATTAGCTTGATACGTTCAGTTCTTTTGAAACAAATCGATTGAAGTGAAGGTTCTTTTACTTCATTAAACGCATTACTAAGTCTAATTACGCGTCCATGAAGCTTATTGGGTCCTCAATACACTTCGTTTTCATCACTTCAGGTTAAAGCCTTGAAGGTGAAATGGATAACTTTGGTTGTAACAACAAGTGATGTAACAATCAACCTCATTAGCTTGATACGTTCAGTTCTTTTGGAACAAAACGATTGATGTGAAGGTTCTTTTACTTCATCAAACGCATTACTAAGTCCTAATTACGCGTCCATGAAGCTAATTGGGTCCTCAATACACTTCGTTCTCATCACTTCCAGTTAAAGCCTTGAAGGTGAAATGGATAACTTCAATTGTAACAACAAGTCATGTAACAGTAAACCTGATTAGCTTGATACGTTAAGTTCTTTTGAAACAAATCGATTGAAGTGAAGGTTCTTTTACTTCATCAAACGCATTACTAAGTCATAATTACGCGTCCATGAAGCTTATTGGGTCCTCAATACACTTCGTTCTCATCACTTCAAGTTAAAGGCTTGAAGGTGAAATGGATAACTTCAGTTGTAACAACAAGTCATGTAACAGTCAACCTCATTAGCTTGATACGTTCACTTCTTTTGAAACAAATTGATTAAAGTGAAGGTTCTTTTACTTCATCAAACGCATTACTAAGTCCTAATTACGCCTCAATGAAGCTTATTGGGTCCTCAATACACTTCGTTCTCATCACTTCAAGTTAAAGCCTTGAAGGTGAAATGGATAACTTCGGTTGTAACAACAAGTCATGTAACAATCAACCTCATTAGCTTGATACGTTCAGTTCTTTTGAAACAAATCGATTGAAGTGAAGGTTCTTTTACTTCATCAAACGCATTACTAAGTCCTAATTACGCGTCCATGATGCTTATTGGGTCCTCAATACACTTCGTTCTCATCACTTAAGGTTAAAGCCTTGAAGGTGAAATGGATAACTTTGGTTGTAACAACAAGTCATGTAACAATCAACCTCATTAGCTTGATACGTTCAGTTCTTTTGGAACAAAACGATTGATGTGAAGGTTCTTTTACTTCATCAAACGCATTTCTAAGTCCTAATTATGCGTCCATGAAGCTAATTGGGTCCTCAATACACTTCGTTCTCATCACTTAAATTTAAAACCTTGAAGGTGAAATGGAGAACTTCAATTCTAACAATAAGAGTCTTGTAACAGTCAACCTCATTAGCTTGAAATGTTAAGTTCTTTTGAAACAAATCGATTGAAGTGAAGGTTCTTTTACTTCATCAAACGCATTACTAAGTCCTAATTACGCGTCCATGAAGCTTATTGGGTCCTCAATACACTTCGTTCTCATCACTTCAAGTTAAAGGCTTGTAGGTGAAATGGATAACTTCGGTTGTAACAACAAGTCATGTAACAGTCAACCTCATTAACTTGATACGTTCAGTTCTTTTGAAACAAATCGATTGAAGTGAAGGTTCTTTTTCTTCATCAAACGCATTACTAAGTCCTAATTACGCGTCCATGAAGCTTATTGGGTCCTCAATACACTTCGTTTTTATCACTTCAAGTTAAAGCCTTGAAGGTGAAATGGATAACTTCGGTTGTAACAACAAGTCATGTAACAATCAACCTGATTAGCTTGATACGTTCAGTTCTTTTGAAACAAATCGATTGAAGTGAAGGTTCTTTTACTTCATCAAATGCATTACTTAAGTCCTAATTACGGGTCCATGAAGCATATTTGGTCCTCAATACACTTCGTTCTCATCACTTCAACTTAAAGCCTTGAAGGTGAAATGGATAACTTTGGTTGTAACAACAAGTCATGTAACAACAAACCTCATTAGCTTGATACGTTCAGTTCTTTTAGAACAAATCGATTTAAGTGAAAGTTCTTTTACTTCATCAAACGCATTACTAAGTCCTAATTACGCGTCCATGAAGCTGATTGGGTCCTCAATACACTTCGTTCTCATAACTTCCAGTTAAAGCTTTGAAGGTGAAATGTATAACTTCAGTTGTAACAACAAGTCATGTAACAGCCAACCTCATTAGCTTGATACGTTCAGTTCTTTTGAAACAAATCGATTGAAGTGAAGGTTCTTTTACTTTATCAAACTCATTACTAAGTCCTCATTACGCGTCCATGAAGCTTATTGGGTCCTCATTACACTTCGTTCACATCACTTCAGGTTAAAGCCTTGAAGGTGAAATGGATAACTTCGGTTGTAACAAGAAGACATGTAACAATCAACCTCATTAGCTTGATACGTTCAGTTCTTTTAAAAAAAATCGATTGAAGTGAAGGTGCATTTACTTCATCAAACGCATTACTAAGTCCTAATTACGCGTCCATGATGCTTATTGGGTCCTCAATACACTTCGTTCTCATCACTTCAAGTTAAAGCCTTGAAGGTGAAATGGATAACTTTGGTTGTAACAACAAGTCATGTAACAATCAACCTCATTAGCTTGATACGTTTAGTTCTTTTGGAACAAATCGATTGAAGTGAAGGTTCTTTTACTTCATCAAACGCATTACTAAGTCCTAATTACGCGTCCATGAAGCTAATTGGGTCCTCAATACACTTCGTTCTCATCACTTCCAGTTAAAGCCTTGAAGGTGAAATGGATAACTTCAATTGTAACAACAAGTCATGTAATAGTCAACCTCATTAGCTTGATACGTTCAGTTCTTTTGAAACAAATCGATTGAAGTGAAGGTTCTTTTACTTCATTAAACGCATTACTAAGTCTAATTACGCGTCCATGAAGCTTATTGGGTCCTCAATACACTTCGTTTTCATCACTTCAGGTTAAAGCCTTGAAGGTTAAATGGATAACTTTGGTTGTAACAACAAGTGATGTAACAATCAACCTCATTAGCTTGATACGTTCAGTTCTTTTGGAACAAAACGATTGATGTGAAGGTTCTTTTACTTCATCAAACGCATTACTTAAGTCCTAATTACGCGTCCATGATGCTAATTGGGTCCTCAGTACACTTCGTTCTCATCACTTCCAGTTAAAGCCTTGAAGGTGAAATGGATAACTTCAATTGTAACAACAAGTCATGTAACAGTAAACCTGATTAGCTTGATACGTTAAGTTCTTTTGAAACAAATCGATTGAAGTGAAGGTTCTTTTACTTCATCAAACGCATTACTAAGTCATAATTACGCGTCCATGAAGCTTATTGGGTCCTCCATACACTTCGTTCTCGTCACCTCAAGTTAAAGGCTTGAAGGTGAAATGGATAACTTCAGTTGTAACAACAAGTCATGTAACAGTCAACCTCATTAGCTTAATACGTTCACTTCTTTTGAAACAAATTGATTAAAGTGAAGGTTCTTTTACTTCATCAAACGCATTACTAAGTCCTAATTACGCCTCAATGAAGCTTATTGGGTCCTCAATACAGTTCGTTCTCATCACTTCAAGTTAAAGCCTTGAAGGTGAAATGGATAACTTCGGTTGTAACAACAAGTCATGTAACAATCAACCTCATTAGCTTGATACGTTCAGTTCTTTTAAAACAAATCGATTGAAGTGAAGGTTGTTTTACTTCATCAAACGCATTACTAAGTCCTAATTACGCGTCCATGATGCTTATTGGGTCCTCAATACACTTAGTTCTCATCACTTAAGGTTAAAGCCTTGAAGGTGAAATGGATAACTTTGGTTGTAACAACAAGTCATGTAACAATCAACCTCATTAGCTTGATACGTTCAGTTCTTTTGGAACAAAACGATTGATGTGAAGGTTCTTTTACTTCATCAAACGCATTTCTAAGTCCTAATTACGCGTCCATGAAGCTAATTGGGTCCTCAATACACTTCGTTCTCATCACTGAAATTTAAAACCTTGAAGGTGAAATGGATAACTTCAATTGTAACAATAAGAGTCTTGTAACAGTCAACCTCATTAGCTTGAAATGTTAAGTTCTTTTGAAACAAATAGATTGAAGTGAAGGTTTTTTTACTTCAACAAACGCATTACTAAGTCCTAATTACGCGTCCATGAAGCTTATTGGGTCCTCAATACACTTCGTTCTCATCACTTCAAGTTAAAGGCTTGTAGGTGAAATGGATAACTTCGGTTGTAACAACAAGTCATGTAACAGTCAACCTCATTAACTTGATACGTTCAGTTCTTTTGAAACAAATTGATTGAAGTGAAGGTTCTTTTACTTCATCAAACGCATTACTAAGTCCTAATTACGCGTCCATGAAACGGATTCGGTCCTCATTATACTTTGTTCTCATCACTTCCAGCAAAAGCTTTGAAGGTGAAATGTATAACTTCAGTTGTAACAAGAAGTCATGTAACAGTCAACCTCATTAGCTAGATACGTTCAGTTCTTTTGAAACAAATCGATTGAAGTGAAGGTTCTTTTACTTTATCAAACTCATTACTAAGTCCTAATTACGCGTCCATGAAGCTTATTGGGTCCTCAATACACTTCGTTCTCCTCACTTCAAGTTAACGCCTTGATGGTGAAATGGATAACTTCGGTTGTAACAACAAGTCATGTAACAGTCAACCTCATTAGCTTGATACATTCAGTTCTTTTGAAACAAATCGATTGAAGTGAAGGTTCTTTTACTTCATCAAAAGCATTACTAAGTACTAATTACGCGCCCATGAATCTTACTGGATGCTCAATACACTTCGTTCTCATCACTTCAGGTTAAAGCCTTGAAGGTGAAATGGATAACTTCGGTTGTAACAACAATTCATGTAACAATCAACCTCATTAGCTTGATACGTTCAGTTCTTTTGAAACAAATCGATTGAAGTGAAGGTTCTTTTACTTCATCAAACGCATTACTTAAGTCCAAATTACGCGTCCATGATGCATATTTGGTCCGCAATACACTTTGTTCTCATCACTTCAAGTTAAAGCCTTGAAGGTGAAATGGATAACTTTGGATGTAACAACAAGTCATGTAACAGTCAACCTCATTAGCTTGATACGTTCAGTTCTTTTGAAACAAATCGATTGAAGTGAAGGTTCTTTTACTTCATCAAACGCATTACTAAGTCCTAATTACGCGTCCATGAAGCTTATTGGGTCCTCAATACACTTCGTTCTCATCACTTGCAGTTAAAGCCTTGAAGGTGAAATGGATAACTTCAATTGTAACAATAAGAGTCTTGTAACAGTCAACCTCATTAGCTTGAAATGTTAACTTCTTTTGAAACAAATCGATTGAAGTGAAGGTTCTTTTACTTCATCAAACGCATTACTAAGTCCTAATTACGCGTCCATGAAGCTTATTGGGTCCTCAATACACTTCGTTCTCATCACTTCAAGTTAAAGGCTTGTAGGTGAAATGGATAACTTCGGTTGTAACAACAAGTCATGTAACAGTCAACCTCATTAACTTGATACGTTCAGTTCTTTTGAAACAAATTGATTGAAGTGAAGGTTCTTTTACTTCATCAAACGCATTACTAAGTCCTAATTACGCGTCCATGAAACTGATTCGGTCCTCAATACACTTTGTTCTCATCACTTCCAGCAAAAGCTTTGAAGGTGAAATGTATAACTTCAGTTGTAACAAGAAGTCATGTAACAGTGAACCTCATTAGCTAGATACGTTCAGTTCTTTTGAAACAAATCGATTGAAGTGAAGGTTCTTTTACTTTATCAAACTCATTACTAAGTCCTAATTACGCGTCCATGAAGCTTATTGGGTCCTCAATACACTTCATTCTCCTCACTTCAAGTTAACGCCTTGATGGTGAAATGGATAACTTCGGTTGTAACAACAAGTCATGTAACAGTCAACCTCATTAGCTTGATACATTCAGTTCTTTTGAAACAAATCGATTGAAGTGAAGGTTCTTTTACTTCATCAAAAGCATTACTAAGTACTAATTACGCGTCCATGAATCTTATTGGATGCTCAATACACTTCGTTCTCATCACTTCAAGTTAAAGCCTTGAAGGTGAAATGGATAACTTCGGTTGTAACAACAATTCATGTAACAATCAACCTCATTAGCTTGATACGTTCAGTTCTTTTGAAACAAATCGATTGAAGTGAAGGTTCTTTTACTTCATCAAACGCATTACTTAAGTCCTAATTACGCGTCCATGATGCATATTTGGTCCTCAATACACTTTGTTCTCATCACTTCAAGTTAAAGCCTTGAAGGTGAAATGGATAACTTTAGATGTAACAACAAGTCATGTAACAGTCAACCCCATTAGCTTGATACGTTCAGTTCTTTTGAAACAAATCAATTGAAGTGAAGGTTCTTTTACTTCATCAAACGCATTACTAAGTCCTAATTACGCGTCCATGAAGCTTATTGGGTCCTCAATACACTTCGTTCTCATCACTTGCAGTTAAAGCCTTGAAGGTGAAATGGATAACTTCAGCTGTAACAACAAGTCATGTAACAGTCAACCTCATTAGCTTGATACGTTCAGTTCTTTTAAAACAAATCGATTGAAGGGAAGATTCTTTTACTTCATCCAACGCATTACTAAGTCCTATTTACGCGTCCATGAAGCTTATTGTGTCCTCAATACAATTCGTTCTCATCACTTCAAGTTAAAGCCTTGAAGGTGAAATGGATAACTTATGTTGTAACAACAAGTCAGGTAATAGTCAACCTCATTAGCTTGATACGTTCAGTTCTTTTGAAACAAATCGATTGAAGTGAAGGTTCTTTTACTTCATCAAACTCATTACTAAGTCCTAATTACGCGTCCATGAAGCTTATTGGGTCCTCAATACACTTCGTTCTCATCACTTTAGGTTAAAGCATTGAAGGTGAAATGGATCACTTCGGTTGTAACAACAAGTCATGTAACAATCAACCTCATTAGCTTGATACGTTCAGTTCTTTTGAAAGAAATCGATTGAAGTGAAGGTTCTTTTACTTCATCAAACGCATTACTAAGTCCTAATTACGCGTCCATGATGCTTATTGGGTCCTCAATACACTTCGTTCTCATCACTTTAAGATAAAGCCTTGAAGGTGAAATGGATAACTATGGTTGTAACAACAAGTCATGTAACAATCAACCTCATTAGCTTCATACATTCAGTTCTTTTGGAACAAATCGATTGAAATGAAGGTTCTTTTACTTCATCAAATGCTTTACTAAGTCCTAATTACGCGTCCATGAAGTTAATTGGTCCTCAATACACTTCGTTCTCATCACTTCCAGCTAAAGCTTTGAAGGTGAAATGTATAAATTCAGTTGTAACAACAAGTCATGTAACAGTCAACCTCATTAGCTTGATACGTTCAGTTCTTTTGAAACAAATCGATTGAAGTGAGGTTCTTTTACTTTATCAAACTCATTACTAAGTCCTAATTACGCCTCCATGATGCTTATTGGGTCCTCAATACACTTCGTTCTCATCACTTCAAGTTAAAGCCTTGAAGGTGAAATGGATAACTTCGGTTGTAACAACAAGTCATGTAACAGTCAACCTCATTAGCTTGATACGTTCAGTTCTTTTGAAACAAATCGATTGAGGTGAAGGTTCTTTTACTTCATCAAACGCATTACTAAGTCCTAATTACGCGTCCATGAAGCTTATTGGGTGTTCAATAAACTTCGTTCTCATCACTACAAGTAAAAGCCTTGAATGTGAAATTGATAACTTCGGTTGTAACAACAAGTCATGTAACAGTCAACTTCAATAGCTTGATACGTTCATTTCTTTTGAAATAAATCGATTGATGTGAAGGTTCTTTTACTTCATCAAACGCATTACCAAGTCCTAATTATGCGTCCATGATTCTTATTGGGTCCTCAATACACTTCGTTCTCACCACTTCAAGTTAAAGCCTTGAAGGTGAATTGGATAACTTCGGTTGTAACAAAAAATCATGTAACAGTCAACCTCATTAGCTTGATACGTTCAGTTGTTTTGGAACAAATCAATTGAAGCGAACGTTCATTTACTTCATCAAACACATTACTAAGTCCTAATTACGCGTCCATGATGCTTATTGGGTTCTCAATACACTTCGTTCTCATCACTTCAAGTTAAAGCCTTGAAGGTGAATTGGATAACTTCGGTTGTAACAACAAGTCATGTAACAGTCAACCTCATTAGCTTGATACGTTCAGTTGTTTTGGAACAAATCAATTGAAGCGAACGTTCATTTACTTCATCAAACACATTACTAAGTCCTAATTACGCGTCCATGATGCTTATTGGGTCCTCAATACACTTCGTTCTCATCACTTACAGTTAAAGCCTTGAAGGTGAAATGGATAACTTCGGTTGTAACAACAAGTCATGTAACAGTCAACCTCATTAGCTTGATACGTTCAGTTCTTTTGAAACAAATCGATTGAAGTGAAGGTTCTTTTACTTTATCAAACGCATTACTAAGTCCTAATTACGCGTCCATGAAGCTTATTGGGTCCTCAATACAATTCGTTCTCATCACTTCAAGTTAAAGCCTTGAAGGTGAAATGGATAACTTCGGTTGTAACAACAAGTCATGTAAGAGTCAACCTCATTAGCTTGATACGTTCAGTACTTTTGAAACAAATCGATTGAAGTGAAGGTTCTTTTACTTCATCAAACATATTACTAACTCCTAATTATGCGTCCATGATGCTTATTGGGTCCTCAATACACTTCGTTCTCATCACTTCAAGTTAAAGCATTGAAGGTGAAATGGATAACTTCGGTTGTAACAATAAGTCATGTGACAGTCAACCTCATTAGCTTGATACGTTCAGTTCTTTTGAATGAAATCTACTGAAGTGAAGGTTCTTTTACTTCATCAAACGCATTACTAAGTCCTAATTACGCGTCCATGAAGCTTATTAGGTCCTCAATATACTTCGTTGTCATCACTTCAAGTTAAAGCCTTGAAGGTTAAATGGATAACTTCGGTTGTAACAACAAGTCATTTAACAGTCAACCTCATTAGCTTGATACGTTCAGTTCTTTTGAAACAAATCGACAGCAGTGAATGTTCTTTTACTTCATAAAACGCATTACTAAGTCTTAATTACGCGTCCATGAAGCTTATTGGGACCTCAATACACTTCGTTCTCATCACTTCAAGTTAAAGCCTTGAAGATCAAATTGATAACTTCCGTTGTAACAAAAAGTCAAGTAACAGTCAACTTCATTAGCTTGATACGTTCGGTTCTTTTGAAACAAATCGATTGAAGTGAAGGTTCTTTTACTTCATCAAACACTTTACTAAGTCCTAATTATGCGTCCATGATGCTTATTGGGTCCTCAATACACTTCGTTCTCATCACTTCAAGTTAAAGCATTGAAGGTGAAATGGATAACTTCGGTTGTAACAACAAGTCATGTAACAGTCAATCTCATTAGCTTGATACGTTCAGTTCTTTTGAATGAAATCTACTGAAGTGAAGGTTCTTTTACTTCATCAAACGCATTACTAAGTCCTAATTACGCGTCCATGAAGCTTATTGGGTCCTCAATACAATTCGTTCTCATCACTTCAAGTTAAAGCCTTGAAGGTGAAATGGATAACTTCGGTTGTAACAACAAGTCATGTAACAGTCAACCTCATTAGCTTGATACGTTCAGTTCTTTTGAAACAAATCGACAGCAGTGAATGTTCTTTTACTTCATCAAACGCATTACTAACTCCTAATTATGTGTCCATGATGCTTATTGGGTCCTCAATACACTTCGTTCTCATCACTTCAAGTTAAAGCATTGAAGGTGAAATGGATAACTTCGGTTGTAACAACAAGTCATGTAACAGTCAACCTCATTAGCTTGATACGTTCAGTTCTTTTGAATGAAATCTACTGAAGTGAAGGTTCTTTTACTTTATCAAACGCATTACTAAGTCCTAATTACGCGTCCATGAAGCTTATTGGGTCCTCAATACAATTCGTTCTCATCACTTCAAGTTAAAGCCTTGAAGGTGAAATGGATAACTTCGGTTGTAACAACAAGTCATGTAATAGTCAACCTCATTAGCTTGATACGTTCAGTTCTTTTGAAACAAATCGATTAAAGTGAAGGTTCTTTTACTTCATCAAACACATTACTAACTCCTAATTATGTGTCCATGATGCTTATTGGGTCCTCAATACACTTCGTTCTCATCACTTCAAGTTAAAGCATTGAAGGTGAAATGGATAACTTCAGTTGTAACAACAAGTCATGTAACAGTCAACCTCATTAGCTTGATACGTTCGGTTCTTTTGAAACAAATCGATTGAAGTGAAGGTTCTTTTACTTCATCAAACACATAACTAAGTCCTAATTACGC
The DNA here is from genome assembly GCA_022432975.1 of Begonia masoniana. Taxonomy (NCBI): domain Eukaryota; kingdom Viridiplantae; phylum Streptophyta; class Magnoliopsida; order Cucurbitales; family Begoniaceae; genus Begonia; species Begonia masoniana. Next base: position 18,879,971 of record CM039506.1, read on the forward strand.
GTTCATGAAGCTTATTGGGTCCTCAATACACTTCGTTCTCATCACTTCAAGTTAAAGCCTTGAAGGTGAAATGGATAACTTCGGTTGTAACAACAAGTCATGTAACAGTCAACCTCATTAGCTTGATACGTTCGGTTCTTTTGAAACAAATCGATTTAAGTGAAGGTTCTTTTACTTCATCAAACACATTACTAAGTCCTAATTATGCGTCCATGATGCTTATTGGGTCCTCAATACACTTCGTTATCATCACTTCAAGTTAAAGCATTGAAGGTGAAATGGATAACTTCGGTTGTAACAACAAGTCATGTAACAGTCAACCTCATTAGCTTGATACGTTCAGTTCTTTTGAATGAAATCTACTGAAGTGAAGGTTCTTTTACTTCATCAAACGCATTACTAAGTCCTAATTACGCGTCCATGAAGCTTATTGGGTCCTCAATACAATTCGTTCTCATCACTTCAAGTTAAAGCATTGAAGGTGAAATGGATAACTTCGGTTGTAACAACAAGTCATGTAACAGTCAACCTCATTAGCTTGATACGTTCAGTTCTTTTGAATGAAATCTACTGAAGTGAAGGTTCTTTTACTTCATCAAACGCATTACTAAGTCCTAATTACGCGTCCATGAAGCTTATTGGGTCCTCAATACAATTCGTTCTCATCACTTCAAGTTAAAGCCTTGAAGGTGAAATGGATAACTTCGGCTGTAACAACAAGTCATGTAACAGTCAACCTCATTAGCTTGATACGTTCAGTTCTTTTGAAACAAATCGACAGCAGTGAATGTTCTTTTACTTCATCAAACGCATTACTAAGTCATAATTACGCGTCCATGAATCTTATTGGTTCCTCAATACACTTCGTTCTCATCACTTCAAGTTAAAGCCTTGAAGGTGAAATTGATAACTTCAGTTGTAACAACAAGTCATGTAACAGTCAACCTCATTAGCTTGATACTTTCGGTTTTTTTGAAACAAATCGATTGAAGTGAAGGTTCTTTTACTTCATCAAACACATAACTAAGTCCTAATTACGCGTTCATGAAGCTTATTGGGTCCTCAATACACTTCGTTCTCATCACTTCAAGTTAAAGCCTTGAAGGTGAAATGGATAACTTCGGTCGTAACAACAAGTCATGTAACAGTCAACCTCATTAGCTTGATACGTTCGGTTCTTTTGAAACAAATCGATTGAAGGGAAGGTTCTTTTACTTCATCAAACACATTACTAAGTCCTAATTATGCGTCCATGATGCTTATTGGGTCCTCAATACACTTCGTTCTCATCACTTCAAGTTAAAGCATTGAAGGTGAAATGGATAACTTCGGTTGTAACAACAAGTCATGTAACAGTCAACCTCATTAGCTTGATCCGTTCAGTTCTTTTGAATGAAATCTACTGAAGTGAAGGTTCTTTTACTTCATCAAACGCATTACTAAGTCCTAATTACGCGTCCATGAAGCTTATAGGGTCCTCAATACAATTCGTTCTCATCACTTCAAGTTAAAGCCTTGAAGGTGAAATGGATAACTTCGGTTGTAACAACAAGTCATGTAAGAGTCAACCTCATTAGCTTGATACGTTCAGTTCTTTTGAAACAAATCGATTGAAGTGAAGGTTCTTTTACTTCATCAAACATATTACTAACTCCTAATTATGCGTCCATGATGCTTATTGGGTCCTCAATACACTTCGTTCTCATCACTTCAAGTTAAAGCATTGAAGGTGAAATGGATAAACTTCGGTTGTAACAATAAGTCATGTAACAGTCAACCTCATTAGCTTGATACGTTCAGTTCTTTTGAATGAAATCTACTGAAGTGAAGGTTCTTTTACTTCATCAAACGCATTACTAAGTCCTAATTACGCGTCCATGAAGCTTATTAGGTCCTCAATACACTTCGTTGTCATCACTTCAAGTTAAAAGCCTTGAAGGTGAAATGGATAACTTCGGTTGTAACAACAAGTCATGTAACAGTCAACCTCATTAGCTTGATACGTTCAGTTCTTTTGAAACAAATCGACAGAAGTGAATGTTCTTTTACTTCATCAAACGCATTACTAAGTCCTAATTACGCGTCCATGAAGCTTATTGGGTCCTCAATACACTTCGTTCTCATCACTTCTAGTTAAAGCCTTGAAGGTGAAATTGATAACTTTAGTTGTAACAACAAGTCATGTAACAGTCAACCTCATTAGCTTGATACGTTCAGTTCTTTTGAAACAAATCGACAGCAGTGAATGTTCTTTTACTTCATCAAACGCATTACTAAGTCCTAATTACGCGTCCATGAAGCTTATTGGGTCCTCAATACACTTCGTTCTCATCACTTCAAGTAAAAGCCTTGAAGGTGAATAGGATAACTTCGGTTGTAACAACAAGTCATGTAACAGTCAACCTGATTAGCTTGATACGTTAAGTTGTTTTGGAACAAATTGATTGCAGTGAAGATTCTTTTACTTCATCAAACACATTACTATGTCCTAATTACGCATCCATCAAGCTTATTGGGTCCTCAGTACACTTCGTTCTCATCACTTCAAGTTAAAGCCTTGAAGGTGAAATGGATAACTTTGGTTGTAACAACAAGTCATGTAACAGTCAACCTCATTAGCTTGATACGTTCAGTTCTTTTGAATGAAATCGACTGAAGTGAAGGTTCTTTTACTTCATCAAACGCATTACTAAGTCCTAATTACGCGTCCATGAAGCTTATTAGGTCCTCAATACACTTCGTTCTCATCACTTCAAGTTAAACCCTTGCAGGTGAAATGGATAACTTCGGTTGTAACAACAAGTCATGTCACAGTCAACCTCATTAGCTTGATACATTCAGTTCTTTTGAAACAAATCGACAGCAGTGAATGTTCTTTTACTTCATCAAACGCATTACTAAGTCCTAATTACGTCCATGAAGCTTATTGGGTTCTCAATACACTTCGTTCTCATCACTTCAAGTTAAAGCCTTGAAGGTGAAATTGATAACTTCAGTTGTAACAACAAGTCATGTAACAGTCAACCTCATTAGCTTGATACTTTCGGTTTTTTTGAAACAAATCGATTGAAGTGAAGGTTCTTTTACTTCATCAAACACATAACTAAGTCCTAATTACGCGTTCATGAAGCTTATTGGGTCCTCAATACACTTCGTTCTCATCACTTCAAGTTAAAGCCTTGAAGGTGAAATGGATAACTTCGGTCGTAACAACAAGTCATGTAACAGTCAACCTCATTAGCTTGATACGTTCGGTTCTTTTGAAACAAATCGATTGAAGGGAAGGTTCTTTTACTTCATCAAACACATTACTAAGTCCTAATTATGCGTCCATGATGCTTATTGGGTCCTCAATACACTTCGTTCTCATCACTTCAAGTTAAAGCATTGAAGGTGAAATGGATAACTTCGGTTGTAACAACAAGTCATGTAACAGTCAACCTCATTAGCTTGATCCGTTCAGTTCTTTTGAATGAAATCTACTGAAGTGAAGGTTCTTTTACTTCATCAAACGCATTACTAAGTCCTAATTACGCGTCCATGAAGCTTATAGGGTCCTCAATACAATTCGTTCTCATCACTTCAAGTTAAAGCCTTGAAGGTGAAATGGATAACTTCGGTTGTAACAACAAGTCATGTAAGAGTCAACCTCATTAGCTTGATACGTTCAGTTCTTTTGAAACAAATCGATTGAAGTGAAGGTTCTTTTACTTCATCAAACATATTACTAACTTCTAATTATGCGTCCATGATGCTTATTGGGTCCTCAATACACTTCGTTCTCATCACTTCAAGTTAAAGCATTGAAGGTGAAATGGATAAACTTCGGTTGTAACAATAAGTCATGTAACAGTCAACCTCATTAGCTTGATACGTTCAGTTCTTTTGAATGAAATCTACTGAAGTGAAGGTTCTTTTACTTCATCAAACGCATTACTAAGTCCTAATTACGCGTCCATGAAGCTTATTAGGTCCTCAATACTCTTCGTTGTCATCACTTCAAGTTAAAAGCCTTGAAGGTGAAATGGATAACTTCGGTTGTAACAACAAGTCATGTAACAGTCAACCTCATTAGCTTGATACGTTCAGTTCTTTTGAAACAAATCGACAGAAGTGAATGTTCTTTTACTTCATCAAACGCATTACTAAGTCCTAATTACGCGTCCATGAAGCTTATTGGGTCCTCAATACACTTCGTTCTCATCACTTCAAGTTAAAGCCTTGAAGGTGAAATTGATAACTTCAGTTGTAACAACAAGTCATGTAACAGTCAACCTCATTAGCTTGATACGTTCGGTTCTTTTGAAACAAATCGATTGAAGTGAAGGTTCTTTTACTTCATCAAACGCATTACTAAGTCCTAATTAGGCGTCCATGATGCTTATTGGGTCCTCTATACACTTCGTTTTCATCACTTCCAGTTAAAGCCTTGAAGGTTAAGTGGATAACTTCGGTTGTAACAACAAGTCATGTAACAGTCAACCTCATTAGCTTGATACGTTCAATTCTTTTGAAACAAATCGACAGCAGTGAATGTTCTTTTACTTCATCAAACGCATTACTAAGTCCTAATTACGCGTCCATGAAGCTTATTGGGTCCTCAATACACTTCGTTCTCATCACTTCAAGTTAAAGCCTTGAAGGTGAAATTGATAACTTCAGTTGTAACAACAAGTCATGTAACAGTCAACCTCATTAGCTTGATACGTTCGGTTCTTTTGAAACAAATCGATTGAAGTGAAGGTTCTTTTACTTCATCAAACACATAACTAAGTCCTAATTACGCGTTCATGAAGCTTATTTGGTCCTCAATATACTTCGTTCTCATCACTTCTAGTTAAAGCCTTGAAGGGGAAATGGATAAATTCGGTTGTAACAACAAGTCATGTAACAGTCAACCTCATTAGCTTGATACGTTCGGTTCTTTTGAAACAAATCGATTGAAGTGAAGGTTCTTTTACTTCATCAAACACATTACTAAGTCCTAATTATGCGTCCATGATGCTTATTGGGTCCTCAATACACTTCGTTCTCATCACTTAAAGTTAAAGCATTGAAGGTGAAATGGATAACTTCGGTTGTAACAACAAGTCATGTAACAGTCAACCTCATTAGCTTGATACGTTCAGTTCTTTTGAATGAAATCTACTGAAGTGAAGGTTCTTTTACTTCATCAAACGCATTACTAAGTCCTAATTACGCGTCCATGAAGCTTATTGGGTCCTCAATACACTTCGTTCTCATCACTTCAAGTTAAAGCCTTGAAGGTGAAATGGATAACTTCGGTTGTAACAACAAGTCATGTAACAGTCAACCTCATTAGCTTGATACGTTCAGTTCTTTTGAAACAAATCGATTAAAGTTAAGGTTCTTTTACTTCATCAAACACATTACTAAGTCCTAATTATGCATCCATGATGCTTATTGGGTCCTCAATACACTTCGTTCTCATCACTTCAAGTTAAAGCCTTGAAGGTGAAATGGATAACTTCGGTTGTAACAACAAGTCATGTAACAGTCAACCTCATTAGCTTGATACGTTCAGTTCTTTTGAATGAAATCTATTGAAGTGAAGGTTCTTTTACTTTATCAAACGCATTACTAAGTCCTAATTACGCGTCCATGAAGCTTATTGGGTCCTCAATACAATTCGTTCTCATCACTTCAAGTTAAAGCCTTGAAGGTGAAATGGATAACTTCGGTTGTAACAACAAGTCATGTAACAGTCAACCTCATTAGCTTGATACGTTCAGTTCTTTTGAAACAAATCGATTAAAGTGAAGGTTCTTTTACTTCATCAAACACATTACTAACTCCTAATTATGTGTCCATGATGCTTATTGGGTCCTCAATACACTTCGTTCTCATCACTTCAAGTTAAAGCATTGAAGGTGAAATGGATAACTTCGGTTGTAACAACAAGTCATGTAACAGTCAACCTCATTAGCTTGATACGTTCAGTTCTTTTGAATGAAATCTACTGAGTGAAGGTTCTTTTACTTCATCAAACGCATTACTAAGTCCTAATTACGCATCCATGAAGCTTATTAGGTCCTCAATACACTTCGTTGTCATCACTTCAAGTTAAAGCCTTGAAGGTGAAATGGATAACTTCGGTTGTAACGACAAGTCATGTAACAGTCAACCTCATTAGCTTGATACGTTCAGTTCTTTTGAATGAAATCTACTGAGTGAAGGTTCTTTTACTTCATCAAACGCATTACTAAGTCCTAATTACGCATCCACGAAGCTTATTAGGTCCTCAATACACTTCGTTGTCATCACTTCAAGTTAAAGCCTTGAAGGTGAAATGGATAACTTCGGTTGTAACAACAAGTCATGTAACAGTCAACCTTATTAGCTTGATACGTTCAGTTCTTTTGAATGAAATCTACTGAAGTGAAGGTTCTTTTACTTCATCAAACGCATTACTAAGTCCTAATTACGCGTCCATGAAGCTTATTGGGTCCTCAATACACTTCGTTCTCATCACTTCAAGTTAAAGCCTTGAAGGTAAAATGGATAACTTTGGTTGTAACAACAAGTCATGTAACAGTCACCCTCATTAGCTTGATACGTTCAGTTCTTTTGAATGAAATCTACTGAAGTGAAGGTTCTTTTACTTCATCAAATGCATTACTAAGTCCTAATTACGCGTCCATGAAGCTTATTGGGTCCTCAATACACTTCGTTCTCATCACTTCAAGTTAAAGCCTTGAAGGTAAAATGGATAACTTTGGTTGTAACAACAAGTCATGTAACAGTCAACCTCATTAGCTTGATACGTTCAGTTCTTTTGAAACAAATCGACAGCAGTGAATGTTCTTTTACTTCATCAAACGCATTACTAAGTCCTAATTACGCGTCCATGAAGCTTATTGGGTCCTCAATACACTTCGTTCTCATCACTTCAAGTTAAAGCCTTGAAGGTGAAATTGATAACTTCAGTTGTAACAACAAGTCATGTAACAGTCAACCTCATTAGCTTGATACGTTCGGTTCTTTTGAAACAAATCGATTGAAGTGAAGGTTCTTTTACTTCATCAAACACATAACTAAGTCCTAATTACGCGTTCATGAAGCTTATTTGGTCCTCAATACACTTCGTTCTCATCACTTCAAGTTAAAGCCTTGAAGGTGAAATGGATAACTTCGGTTGTAACAACAAGTCATGTAACAGTCAACCTCATTAGCTTGATACGTTCGGTTCTTTTGAATGAAATCTACTGAGTGAAGGTTCTTTTACTTCATCAAACGCATTACTAAGTCCTAATTACGCATCCATGAAGCTTATTAGGTCCTCAATACACTTCGTTGTCATCACTTCAAGTTAAAGCCTTGAAGGTGAAATGGATAACTTCGGTTGTAACAACAAGTCATGTAACAGTCAACCTCATTAGCTTGATACGTTCAGTTCTTTTGAAACAAATCGATTGAAGTGAAGGTTCTTTTACTTCATCAAACGCATTACTAAGTCCTAATTACGCGTCCATGAAGCTTATTGGGTCCTCAATACACTTCGTTCTCATCACTTCAAGTTAAAGCATTGAAGGTGAAATGGATAACTTCGGTTGTAACAACAAGTCATGTAACAGTCAACCTCATTAGCTTGATACGTTCAGTTCTTTTGAATGAAATCTACTGAAGTGAATGTTCTTTTACTTCATCAAACGCATTACTAAGTCCTAATTACGCGTCCATGAAGCTTATTGGGTCCTCAATACAATTCGTTCTCATCACTTCAAGTTAAAGCCTTGAAGGTGAAATGGATAACTTCGGTTGTAACAACAAGTCATGTAACAGTCAACCTCATTAGCTTGATACGTTCAGTTCTTTTGAAACAAATCGACAGCAGTGAATGTTCTTTTACTTCATCAAACGCATTACTAAGTCCTAATTACGCGTCCATGAAGCTTATTGGGTCCTTATTAGCATGATACGTTCAGTTCTTTTGAATGAAATCGACTGAAGTGAAGGTTCTTTTACTTCATCAAACGCATTACTAAGTCCTAATTACGCGTCCATTAAGCTTATTGGGTCCTCAATACAATTCGTTAACATCACTTCAAGTTAAATCCTTGAAGGTGAAAAGGATAACTTCGGTTGTAACAACAAGTCATGTAACAGTCAACCTCATTAGCTTGATACGTTCAGTTCTTTTGAAACAAATCGATTGAAGTGAAAGTTCTGTTACTTCATCAAACGCATTACTAATTCCTAATTACGCGTCCATGAAGCTTATTGGGTCCTCAATACACTTCGTTCTCATCACTTCAAGTAAAAGCCTTGAAGGTGAATAGGATAACTTCGGTTGTAACAACAAGTCATGTAACAGTCAACCTGATTAGCTTGATACGTTAAGTTGTTTTGGAACAAATTGATTGCAGTGAAGATTCTTTTACTTCATCAAACACATTACTATGTCCTAATTACGCGTCCATCAAGCTTATTGGGTCCTCAGTACACTTCGTTCTCATCACTTCAAGTTAAAGCCTTGAAGGTGAAATGGATAACTTTGGTTGTAACAACAAGTCATGTAACAGTCAACCTCATTAGCTTGATACGTTCAGTTCTTTTGAATGAAATCGACTGAAGTGAAGGTTCTTTTACTTCATCAAACGCATTACTAAGTCCTAATTACGCGTCCATGAAGCTTATTAGGTCCTCAATACACTTCGTTCTCATCACTTCAAGTTAAACCCTTGCAGGTGAAATGGATAACTTCGGTTGTAACAACAAGTCATGTCACAGTCAACCTCATTAGCTTGATACGTTCAGTTCTTTTGAAACAAATCGATTGAAGTGAAGGTTCTTTTACTTCATCAAACGCATTACTAAGTCCTAATTATTCGTCCATAATGCTTATTGGGTCCTCAATACACTTCGTTCTCATAACTTCATGTTAAAGCCTTGAAGGTGAAATGGATAACTTCGGTTGTAACAACAAGTCATGTAACAGTCAACCTCATTAGCTTGATACGTTCAGTTCTTTTGAAACAAATCGACAGCAGTGAATGTTCTTTTGCTTCATCAAACGCATTACTAAGTCCTAATTACGCGTCCATTAAGCTTATTTGGTCCTCAATACACTTCGTTCTCATCACTTCAAGTTAAAGCCTTGAAGGTGAAATTGATAACTTCAGTTGTAACAACAAGTCATCTAACAGTCAACCTCATTAGCTTGATACGTTCAGTTCTTTTGAAACAAATCGATTGAAGTGAAGGTTCTTTTACTTCATCAAACACATAACTAAGTCCTAATTACGCGTTCATGAAGCTTATTGGGTCCTCAATACACTTCGTTCTCATCACTTCAAGTTAAAGCCTTGAAGGTGAAATGGATAACTTCGGTCGTAACAACAAGTCATGTAACAGTCAACCTCATTAGCTTGATACGTTCGGTTCTTTTGAAACAAATCGATTGAAGGGAAGGTTCTTTTACTTCATCAAACACATTACTAAGTCCTAATTATGCGTCCATGATGCTTATTGGGTCCTCAATACACTTGGTTCTCATCACTTCAAGTTAAAGCATTGAAGGTGAAATGGATAACTTCGGTTGTAACAACAAGTCATGTAACAGTCAACCTCATTAGCTTGATACGTTCAGTTCTTTTGAATGAAATCTACTGAAGTGAAGGTTCTTTTACTTCATCAAACGCATTACTAAGTCCTAATTACGCGTCCATGAAGCTTATTAGGTCCTCAATACACTTCGTTGTCATCACTTCAAGTTAAAAGCCTTGAAGGTGAAATGGATAACTTCGGTTGTAACAACAAGTCATGTAACAGTCAACCTCATTAGCTTGATACGTTCACTTCTTTTGAAACAAATCGATTGAAGTGAAGGTTCTTTTACTTTATCAAACGCATTACTAAGTCCTAATTACGTGTCCATGAAGCTTTTTGGTTCCTCAATACACTTCGTTCTCATCACTTCAAGTTAAAGCCTTGAAGGTGAAATGGATAACTTCGGTTGTAACAACAAGTCATGTAACAGTCAACCTCATTAGCTTGATACGTTCAGTTCTTTTGAAACAAATCGACAGCAGTGAATGTTCTTTTACTTCATCAAACGCATTACTAAGTCCTAATTACGCGTTCATGAAGCTTATTGGGTCCTCAATACACTTCGTTCTCATCACTTCAAGTTAAAGCCTTGAAGGTGAAATTGATAACTTCAGTTGTAACAACAAGTCATGTAACAGTCAACCTCATTAGCTTGATACGTTCGGTTCTTTTGAAACAAATCGATTGAAGTGAAGGTTCTTTTACTTCATCAAACACATTACTAAGTCCTAATTATGCGTCCATGATGCTTATTGGGTCCTCAATACACTTCGTTCTCATCACTTCAAGTTAAAGCATTGAAGGTGAAATGGATAACTTCGGTTGTAACAACGAGTCATGTAACAGTCAACCTCATTAGCTTGATACGTTCAGTTCTTTTGAATGAAATCTACTTAGTGAAGGTTCTTTTACTTCATCAAACGCATTACTAAGTCCTAATTACGCATCCATGAAGCTTATTAGGTCCTCAATACACTTCGTTCTCATCACTTCAAGTTAAAGCCTTGAAGGTGAAATGGATAACTTCGGTTGTAACAACAAGTCATGTAACAGTCAACCTCATTAGCTTGATACGTTCAGTTTTTTTTAAACAAATCGATTGAACTGAAGGTTCTTTTACTTCATCAAACGCATTACTAAGTCCTAATTATGCGTCCATGATGCTTATTGGGTCTTCAAAACACTTCGTAATCATCACTTCAAGTTAAAGCCTTGAAGGTGATATGGATAACTTCGGTTGTAACAACAAGTCATGTAACAGTCAACCTCATTAGCTTGATACGTTCAGTTCTTTTGGAACAAATCGAGTGAAGTGAAGGTTCTTTTACTTCATCAAACGCATTACTAAGTCCTAATTACGGGTCCATGAAGCTTATTGGGTCCTCAATTCACTTCGTTCTCAACACTTCAAGTTAACCTTGAAGGTGAAATGGATAACTTCGGTTGTAACAACAAGTCATGTAACAGTCAACCTCATTAGCTTGATACTTTCAGTTCTTTTGAAACAAATCAATTGAAGTGAAGGTTCTTTTACTTCATCAAACGCATTACTAAGTCGTCATTACGCGTCCATGAAGCTTATTAGGTCCTCAATACCTTCGTTCTCATCACTTCAGTTAAGCCTTGAAGGTGAAATGGATAACTTCGGTTGTAACACAAAGTCATGTAACCGTCAACCTCATTCGCCTGATACGTTCAGTTGTTTTTTGTAATCATGATTTGCGTGAGGTTCTTTTAACTTCTCAACGGCATTACTATGTCCTAATTACGTTTCCATGAAGCTTATTGGGTCCTCATACCTTCGTTGCTCATCACTTCAAGTTACAGCCTTGAAGGTGAACTGGATACCTCGGTTGTACCACAAGTCATGTAACAATCAACCATCAGTATCTTGATACGTTCAGTCTTTTGAACAAATCGAGTGAAGTGAAGGTTTCTATACTCTAAAAGCATTACTAAGTGCCTAATTAGGCCGTCCATGATACTTATTGCTTATCATACCTTCGTTCTCATAACTTCTAAATCCTTGAAGGTGAAAGGATAACTTCGGCGTTGTAACAAAATTCTGTCCATCAACCTCATTAGCTTGATTACGTTCAGTTCTTTTGGAACAAACCGATTGAGTGACGGTTCTTTTACTTCAACAAACTCATTAACTATTGTCCTAATTACACGTACCATGATATTATTGGGTCCTCAATACACTTCGTTCTCATACCTTCAGTAAAGCCTTGAGGTGAAATGGATAACTTCGTGTAACAACAGTCTGTAACGTCAACCTCCTGTAGCTTGATACGTTCGTTCTTTTAAACAATCGCAGTGAAGTGAAGGTTCTTTTACTTTTCAAACGCATTACTACGTCCTAATTCGTGTCCTGAAGCTTTTTGGTTCTCAATACACTGCGTTTCTCATCCTCTCAAGTTAAGCCGTGAATTGACATGGATACCTTTCGGTTGACCACAGTCCATGTAACAGTCCACCTCATTAGCTTGATACTTCAGTCTTGAAACAAATCCCATAGCAGTGAAGTTCTTTTACTTCATCAACGCATACTAAGTCCTATTCGCGTGTCATGAAGCTTATGGGTCCTCAATACACTTTTTTCTCAGCCTTCAAGTTAATCCTTGAAGGTGAATTGATAACTTCATTGTAACAACATTCAGTAACAGTCCCCACCTCATAGCTGATCGTTCGGTTCCTTTTGAACAAATCGATTGAAGTGAAGGTTCTTTTACTTCATCAAACACATTATAAGTCCTATTATGCGTCCATGAGCTATTGGTCCTCAATCCACTCCGTTCTCATCATCAAGTTAAAGCTTGAGGAAATGGATAACTTCAGGTGTAACAACAAGTCAGGTAAGAGTCACCTCATTGCTTGATACTTTCAGTTCTTTTGAATAAATCGATTGAAGTGCAGTCTTTTACTTCATCAAACACCGCATTCTACTTCCTCATTACGCATCCATGATCTTATTGTGTCCTCAATCACTTCGTTTTCATCACTTCAAGGTAAAGCCTTGACGGTGAAATGATAACTTAACTTCGGTTGTAACACATCTGTACAGTCAACCGCATAGCTTGATACGTTCAGTTCTTTTGAAGAAATCTACTGAATGAAGTTCTTTTACTTTCATCACACGCATTACTAAGTCCTAATTACGCGTCCTGAGCGTATTGGGTCCATCATACAATTCGTTCTCATCACTTTTCCTTCAAGTTAAAGCCTTGAAGTGAAATGGATAAACCTTCGGCTGTAACAACAAGTCATGTAGTCCAACCTCATTAGCTTGATACGTTTCAGTTGTTCTTTTGAACAAATCGACAGCAGTGAATGTTCTGTTACTTCATCCAAACGCATTACTCATTCCCAAATTACCCGTCCATGATCTTATTGGGTTCCTCAATACACTTCGTCTCATCACGTCAAGTTAAAGCCTTGAGGTGAAATGGATAACTTTGGGTTGTACAACAAGTCATGTAACATCAACCTCATTAGCCTTGATACGTTCAGTTCTTGAATGAAATCGACTGCAGTGAAGGTCTTTACTTCATCAAAAATCCTTACTAAGGTCCGAATTACGCGTCCATGAAGCTTATTATTTCCTCATACACTTCGTTCTCATCACTTCAAGTTAACCCTTGCATGGTTACAGGATACTCGGTTGTACAACAATTCATGTCCACCAGTCAACCTCATTAGCTTGATACGTTCAGTTCTTTGGAAACAATCGATTGAAGTGAAGGTTCTTTTAACTTCATCACAACGCATACTAAGTCCTAATTATTCGTCTCTAATGCTTATTGGGTCCTTCTTCCTCTTCTTTTTCATCTTTTTGTTTGAATCCCACGAATGTCACTCATCGGTTAGTAATAGGAATCTAGTGGCGAGTCACCGCTTGAACTTTCCAACTCAAAAGCACGCTCACTCAACAGGACCTTTTTTTCTAGGTAGCGACAGCTATAGTCGGCAACAGTGATAATCTTTTTTAGAGATAATCATCCATGGCAGCAGATATCTAAAAAGTTTTTTGTAACTCTTGGATCGAACAAACTACATAAATCTTCAAACCTTGGCTTTTATTTGAAAGCTTGGCGCGATAGGATTGTTGTAAAGGACTACGAAAGCAAATTTAAGAAGATCAACTTTGCTGAGATCCAATCTCCAAATACAAATATTTTAAGTTGAGAGACACATACATACTAATCTTAAATCAACCCAAACCACATCTTTAGCAAGATGAAGATACAATTGAAGGAGCTTGTAACACCCGAAAACGTATCACGTAGATTAATTCATATGACTAGTATTCATTATATAATTACGAATGGATAGGATAAAAAGATGAAACAAGAGAAATTATAGATGGTGATTCCGATGAAGCGGAATTGATGAAGAGATAAGTAAGTGAATGTGTTGAAAGGGGCCCAACCACAAAATACGTTTAGTAAATAATAAATGAACATATTAAAGAAGGGAAAATTACCAAAAAACAACACCAACTATCGCTTTTTTCGATTCACCACAAACAAATTTTTTAACAATTAAAAACCATACCTATGAAAATCTGCCAAAAACGACCACGCCGTACGGAACGCAAAAAAACTCAGTCCGTCAGGACTGTTTTTCCGGACGGACCAACTTTTGCGTCCGTCAGGGTCATGTGCACGTGAACAGTGACCAGTTTACGTTTATTTGTTTACGTTTTAATAATTAACTTGGTTAAAAAATACTAAACGATATGGATG
>CM039506.1:18894388-19196837 GCA_022432975.1 Begonia masoniana
GTCGCCTCCTCCTCCCTGTCGCTCGCGGCGTCAGGCTCGAGCTCGAGCCGTTGAAAACAACAGAATGGTTTTTGACCATTCTGTTGATTTACTTCTTAATAATTATAATAATAATAAAAGTATAATCTAATATTAATCCTATTAAACATACATACCGTTTTTGCCTTACGTAAATCGTTTATCTCCACAAAATTAACATAATCGTGTTAGGACCTTATAACACTTTCTTTTCGTAATAAAAAGGACTTGATTTACTATTTTTACGAATTTATATACTAAAAAGGTAAACGGAATCTAGCATTAATCTTCTCGATTTGGGTTTCTAAAATTCCTATTTCTTCTACAAATCCCATAAATTTCTAGGGTCCTAATAAACTATCCGCCTGCAAAACGGACAGAATTTACTTTATTTACGAAAATAGCCTGGGGCGGAAACTCGAAAAACTGGGGGTGGTACAGATCCCATGGCACATCATCCTCCTCGGTTGAGGCGATTTGACTCAAATCTAACCTCTGTAAATTGGATTTGTACTTTATTCCTCTTCAATTTGCTCCAGGCTCGCCACCAAAGGAAACTCTTGGAGTCTCTTCCCAATTCGTTCCGAAAAGTTTATTCAACCTAAAATATCAAAGTGGTTAGATTTTTAATGGGTATGCAAAGTAGTCTTTTCCAAAGTATAAAGTCATAGCCCTCTTAACCAAAACAAAGTAGAGTAAAACAAAAAATGCTTTTGGAAACAAATCGAATTGAAGTGAAGGTTCTTTTACTTCATCAAACGCATACTAAGTCCTAATTACGGGTCCATGAAGCTTATTGGGTCCTCAATTCACTTCGTTCTCAACACTTCAAGTTAACCTTGAAGGTGAAATGGATAACTTCGGTTGTAACAACAAGTCATGTAACAGTCAACCTCATTAGCTTGATACTTTCAGTTCTTTTGAAACAAATCAATTGAAGTGAAGGTTCTTTTACTTCATCAAACGCATTACTAAGTCTTCATTACGCGTCCATGAAGCTTATTAGGTCCTCAATACACTTCGTTCTCATCACTTCAAGTTAATGCCTTGAAGGTGAAATGGATAACTTCGGTTGTAACAACAAGTCATGTAACAGTCAACCTCATTAGCCTGATACGTTCAGTTGTTTTGGAATAAATTGATTGAAGTGAAGGTTCTTTTACTTCATCAAACGCATTACTATGTCCTAATTACGTTTCCATGAAGCTTATTGGGTCCTCAATACACTTCGTTCTCATCACTTCAAGTTAAAGCCTTGAAGGTGAAATGGATAACCTCGGTTGTAACAACAAGTCATGTAACAATCCACCTCATTAGCTTGATACGTTCAGTTCTTTTGAAACAAATCGATTGAAGTGAAGGTTCTTTTACTTCATAAAACGCATTACTAAGTCCTAATTATGCGTCCATGATACTTATTGGGTTCTCAATACACTTCGTTCTCATAACTTCTAAAGCCTTGAAGGTGAAATGGATAACTTCGGTTGTAACAATAAGTCATGTAACAGTCAACCTCATTAGCTTGATACGTTCAGTTCTTTTGGAACAAATCGATTGAAGTGAAGGTTCTTTTACTTCATCAAACGCATTACTATGTCCTAATTACACGTCCATGATACTTATTGGGTCCTCAATACACTTCGTTCTCATAACTTCAAGTTAAAGCCTTGAAGGTGAAATGGATAACTTCGGTTGTAACAACAAGTTATGTAACAGTCAACCTCATTAGCTTGATACGTTCAGTTCTTTTGAAAAAAATCGATTAAAGTGAAGTTTCTTTTACTTCATCAACCGCATTATTAAGTTCTAATTACGCGTCGATGAAGCTTATTGGGACCTCAATATGCTTCGTTCTCATCACTTCAAGTTAAAGCCTTGAAGGTGAAATTGATAACTTCTGTTGTAACAACAAGTCATGTAACAGTCAACCTCATTAGCTTGATGCCTTCAGTTCTTTTGAAACAAATCGATTGAAGTAAAGGTTCTTTTACTTCATCAAACGCATAACTAAGTCCTAATTACGCGTTCATGAAGCTTATTGGGTCCTCATTACACTTCGTTCTCATCACTTCAAGTTAAAGCCTTGAAGGTGAAATGGATAACTTCGGTTGTAACAACAAGTCATGTAACAGTCAACCTCATTAGCTCAGTTCTTTTGAAACAAATCAATTGAAGTGAAGGTTCTTTTACTTCATCAAACGCAATACTATGTCCTAATTACGCGTTCATGAAGCTTATTGGGTCCTTAATACACTTCGTTCTCATCACTTCAAGTTAAAGCCTTGAAGGTGAAAAGGATAACTTCGGTTGTAACAACAAGTCATGTAACAGTCAACCTCATTAGCTTGATACGTTCAAATGTTTTGGAACAATTTGATTGAAGTGAAGGTTCTT
This sequence comes from Begonia masoniana, assembly GCA_022432975.1. Taxonomy (NCBI): domain Eukaryota; kingdom Viridiplantae; phylum Streptophyta; class Magnoliopsida; order Cucurbitales; family Begoniaceae; genus Begonia; species Begonia masoniana. The sequence goes on from CM039506.1 coordinate 18,896,801, forward strand.
TTACTTCATCAAACGCATTACTATGTCCTAATTACGCGTCCATGATACTTATTGGGTCCTCAATACACTTCATTCTCATAACATCAAGTTAAAGCCTTGAAGGTGAAATGGATAACTTCGGTTGTAACAACAAGTCATGTAACAGTAAACCTCATTAGCTTGATACGTTCAGTTCTTTTGAAAAAAATCGATTAAAGTGAAGTTTCTTTTACTTCATCAAACGCATTACTAAGTCCTAATTACGGGTCCATGAAACTTATTGGGTCCTCAATACACTTCGTTCTCATCACTTCAAGTTAAAGCCTTGAAGGTGAAATTGATAACTTCAGTTGTAACAACAAGTCATGTAACAGTCAACCTCATTAGCTTGATGCCTTCAGTTCTTTTGAAACAAATCGATTGAAGTAAAGGTTCTTTTACTTCATCAAACGCATAACTAAGTCCTAATTACGCGTTCATGAAGCTTATTGGGTCCTCAATACACTTCGTTCTCATCACTTCAAGTTAAAGCCTTGAAGGTGAAATGGATAACTTCGGTTGTAACAACAAGTCATTTAACAGTCAACCTAATTAGCTTGATACGTTCAGTTCTTTTGAAACAAATCAATTGAAGTGAAGGTTCTTTTACTTCATCAAACGCATTACTATGTCCTAATAACGCGTCCATGAAGCTTATTGGGTCCTCAATACACTTCGTTCTCATCACTTCAAGTTAAAGCCTTGTAGGTGAAAAGGATAACTTCGGTTGTAACAACAAGTCATGTAACAGTCAACCTCATTAGCTTGATACGTTCAGTTGTTTTGGAACAATTTGATTGAAGTGAAGGTTCTTTTACTTCATCAAACGCATTACTATGTCCTTTCAACACGTCCATGAAGCTTATTGGGTCCTTAATACACTTCGTTCTCATCACTTGAAGGTGAAATGGATAACTTCAGTTGTAACAACAAGTCATGTAACAGTCAACCTCATTAGCTTGATACGTTCAGTTCTTTTGAAAAAAATCGATTAAAGTGATGTTTCTTTTACTTCATCAACCGCATTACTACGTTCTAATTATGCGTCCATGAAGCTTATTGGGTCCTCAATATGCTTCGTTCTCATCACTTCTAGTTAAAGCCTTGAAGGTGAAATGGATAACTTCGGTTGTAACAACAAATCATGTAACAGTCAACCTCATTAGCTTGATACGTTCAGTTGTTTTGGAACAAATTTATTGAAGTGAAGGTTCTTTTACTTCATCAAACGCATTACTATGTCCTAGTTACACGTCCATGATACTTATTGGGTCCTCAATACACTTCGTTCTCATAACTTCAAGTTAAAGCCTTGAAGGTGAAATGGATAACTTCGGTTGTAACAACAAGTCATGTAACAGTCAACCTCATTAGCTTGATACGTTCAGTTCTTTTGAAAAAAATCGATTAAAGTGAAGTTTCTTTTACTTCATCAACCGCATTACTAAGTTCTAATTACGCGTCCATGAAGCTTATTGGGTCCTCAATACGCTTCGTTCTCATCACTTCAAGTTAAAGCCTTGAAGGTGAAATGGATAACTTCGGTTGTAACAACAAGTCATGTAACAGTCAACCACATTAGCTTGATACGTTCAGTTCTTTTGAAACAAATCGATTGAAGTGAAGGTTCTTTTACTTCATCAAACGCATTACTAAGTCCTAATTATCTGTCCATGATGCTTATTGGGTCCTCAATACACTTCGTTCTCATAACTTCAAGTTAAAGCCTTGAAGGTGAAATGGATAACTTCGGTTGTAACAACAAGTCATGTAACAGTCAAACTCATTAGCTTGATACGTTCAGTTCTTTTGAAACAAATCGACAGCAGTGAATGTTCATTTACTTCATCAAACGCATTACTAAGTCCTAATTACGCGTCCATGAAGCTTATTGGGTCCTCAATATATTTCGTTCTCATCACTTCAAGTTAAAGCCTTGAAGGTAAAATTGATAACTTCAGTTGTAACAACAAGTCATGTAACAGTCAACCTCATTAGCTTGATGCCTTCAGTTCTTTTGAACAAATCGATTGAAGTAATGGTTCTTTTACTTCATCAAACGCATAACTAAGTCCTAATTACGCGTTCATGAAGCTTATTGGGTCCTCAATATACTTCGTTCTCATCACTTCAAGTTAAAGCCTTGAAGGTGAAATGGATAACTTCGGTTGTAACAACAAGTCATGTAACAGTCAACCTCATTAGCTTGATACTTTCAGTTCTTTTGAAACAAATCAATTGAAGTGAAGGTTCTTTTACTTCATCAAACGCATTACTAAGTCCTAATTACGGGTCCATGAAGCTTATTGGGTCCTCAATACCCTTCGTTCTCATCACTTCAAGTTAAAGCCTTGAAGGTGAAATTGATAACTTCAGTTGTAACAACAAGTCATGTAACAGTCAACCTCATTAGCCTGATGCCTTCAGTTCTTTTGAAACAAATCGATTGAAGTAAAGGTTCTTTTACTTCATCAAACGCATAACTAAGTCCTAATTACGCGTTCATGAAGCATATTGGGTCCTCAATACACTTCGTTCTCATCACTTCAAGTTAAAGCCTTGAAGGTGAAATGGATAACTTCGGTTGTAACAACAAGTCATGTAACAGTCAACCTCATTAGCTTGATACGTTCAGTTCTTTTGAAACAAATCAATTGAAGTGAAGGTTCTTTTACTTCATCAAACGCATTACTATGTCCTAATTACGCGTCCATGAAGTTTATTGGGTCCTCAATACACTTCGTTCTCATCACTTCAAGTTAAAGCCTTGAAGGTGAAAAGGATAACTTCGGTTGTAACAACAAGTCTTGTAACAGTCAACCTCATTAGCTTGATACGTTCAGTTGTTTTAGACTAATTTGATTGAAGTGAAGGTTCTTTTACTTCATCAAACGCATTACTATGTCCTGTCTACACGTCCATGAAGCTTATTGGGTCCTCAATACACTTCGTTCTCATCACTTGAAGTTAAAGCCTTGAAGGTGAAATGGATAACTTCAGTTGTAACAACAAGTCATGTAACAGTCAACCTCATTAGCTTGATACGTTCAGTTCTTTTGAAAAAAATCGATTAAAGTGAAGTTTCTTTTACTTCATCAACCGCATTACTAAGTTCTAATTACGCGTCCATGAAGCTTATTGGGTCCTAAATATGCTTCGTTCTCATCACTTCAAGTTAAAGCCTTGAAGGTGAAATGGATAACTTCGGTTGTAACAACAAATCATGTAACAGTCAACCTCATTAGCTTGATACGTTCAGTTGTTTTGGAACAAATTGATTGAAGTGAAGGTTCTTTTACTTCATCAAACGCATTACTATGTCCTAATTACACGTCCATGATACTTATTGGGTCCTCAATACACTTCGTTCTCATAACTTCAAGTTAAAGCCTTGAAGGTGAAATGGATAACTTTCGTTGTAACAACAAGTCATGTAACAGTCAACCTCATTAGCTTGATACGTTCAGTTCTTTTGAAAAAAATCGATTAAAGTGAAGTTTCTTTTACTTCATCAACCCCATTACTAAGTTCTAATTACGCGTCCATGAAGCTTATTGGGTCCTCAATACGCTTCGTTCTCATCACTTCAAGTTAAAGCCTTGAAGGTGAAATGGATAACTTCGGTTGTAACAACAAGTCATGTAACAGTCAACCTCATTAGCTTGATACGTTCAGTTGTTTTGGAACAAATTGATTGAAGTGAAGGTTCTTTTACTTCATCAAACGCATTACTATGTCCTAATTACGCGTCCATGAAGCTTATTGGGTCCTCAATACACTTCGTTCTCATCACTTCAAGTTAAAGCCTTTAAGGTGAAAAGGATAACTTCGGTTGTAACAACAAGTCATGTAACAGTCAACCTCATTAGCTTGATACGTTCAGTTGTTTTGGAACAAATTGATTGAAGTGAAGCTTCTTTTACTTCATCAAACGCATTACTATGTCCTAATTACACGTCCATGAAGCTTATTGGGTCCTCAATACACTTCGTTCTCATCACTTGAAGTTAAAGCCTTGAAGGTGAAATGGATAACTTCAGTTGTAACAACAAGTCATGTAACATTCAACCTCATTAGCTTGATACGTTCAGTTATTTTGAAAAAAATCGATTCAAGTGAAGTTTCTTTCACTTCATCAGCCGCATTACTAAGTTCTAATTACGCGTCCATGAAGCTTATTGGGTCCTCAATTGCGTAATCAGTGAAAGAAACAGCTGCAAGTTTAACTTTTTTTTCCTCCGAATAGTTATGGCAATCAAAAACAAGTTCAACCTTTCGTTCCCATTCAATGTAAACGTCCGCGTCATTTTTACCTTGAAATGATGGGATAGAGAGTTTAATCGCACCTGTGTTGTTGTCGGTAAAATTTCTTTCTCGGTATTGACGTCTTTGTCTTGGCCTATGATCTCTTTCTCTTCTCATGGAGGCTACTTCGTCAAAATCCTCATACTCTTCAGCATAATCGCCCATGGGATTAACTGCAGTAACGAAGGGTCGTCTAGTTGGCTGTCTTTCTTAGGGCATGGCACCTTGTTGAATTTGATTAATGCGTTCATCACTACGATCCAATCGATCTCGAATCTCTTCAAATTGGACGTTCATCCTCTGGAATTGTTGCTGCATGGCTTGGATGACCAAATTGCTATCCATTGGTGTTGCTTCACCTTCTCTTTCAGACATGTTGTAGAATCTGTGTAAAAGTGTAAAGAAAAGGACCTCACCTCTCCCTCACGTGTATACACTCAAATATGGTTCTCCAGCACTCGTGTTTACTCACAGAAATTTTGGCTTTTACCCTTTAATAAGCTCTCCAACTCTTGCCTTTTACCACTCACTTTCCTCCTCAAAGTTCTTGAGAAAACTAAGCAAGGCAAATATCAAAGCAAAACAAATGAAAACCAACACATTTAAAATATAGATTTCTTAGTAAAGATGAAAACAATGGGGCGCAAAATAAAGGAAGGAATGGAAGAAATATGGTCACAATATGATTGATACCACGGATTTTGAAACAAAAATATATGATAAAGAAATTTCTTTTTTCCTCTTTTCTTTTCTTCTTTTTTTTTTTTTCTCTTTTTTTTGTCCCCTTTTTTTTTCTTTTTTTTTTCTCTCTTTTTTTTGCCCTTTTTTTTTTTTTTTTTGATAAACTATCAATGGGAGCAAGAACAAAGATATGAAATTATGGATCAACAATAAAGAGGAAATTGAAATAAAAAGAAATTAAGCACTAGACGATAAACAAAACCTCAATTGGATGTCTAGTCTCTGATACCAAATGATGCAAACCTCAACAAACTTGTTGTGAGACCCAACGTCAATAGATGGAATCAACTTCAGGATCGCCCAATAGTAGTTTCAAAGTTTAGGACTAATGACCCCGTGGTTATATGACAACCAGAAACCAATAGTATCAAGAAAGGAATATTGACCCCGTTGCTATGGAAGAGCAAGAAACCAATATTATAAGGGTTGGAAATCAAGTGGTTGCACTTGAAATTTCCGCAAGTTCTACAGAAGAACAGTTTGGAGGAAATTCTCACAAGATAATTCTCATTCTAGTGTGTCTTACAATGAAGAACTCCCAAGTATTTATAGGCTTACAAGAATAGTCTAGAATAGGCATTAAATAGCCTTGAAAACATGAGAAAGAACTTTGCTTCTAATATGGTCTAGGTTCAGCCTTCTTGGAAACCATCAAAACACCTTTTGGCCTTCTCTATGCCAATATTAAATGCCTAGTGGATGTCACTTCGAAATTACTCATTCTAGAGCCTTCTTTGCTTAATTTGGGCCTAATCAAACTCCATTTGTATTTGTAACACATTAATAACTTTAAGGCCCATTTCTTCAAGTGGTCTTGGTTCTTGAAATAAGTTATTTTGGACTTCTTCTTGAAGCTTCTTGGCCCGAGCTCTAGTGATAGGTCCATTTGGTATTTTCAACTCCATTAAGTATTCTTCTTGGCCCAACTCTTCTTCAATGCCATCCTTGCCCACATCATTTTCCCTCTCTTGAAAAGGATTCGTCCTCGAATCTGGACCTACATAGAAAGGAGAGAGGTCAGTTACATTAAAAGTAGCACTCACTTGATAATCTGCTGGTAGATCAATGATATAAGCATTATCATTAATCTTTTCCAAAACTTGGAATGGTCCATCTCCACGAGGATTGAGTTTACACTTTCTTTGTTGGGGAAAACGTTCTTTACGAAAATGAACCCAAACCAAATCTCCTTGTTGAAAAGTGATGTGCTTTCTTCCTTTGTTTGCATGGGCAGCAGCTTGCTCATTCCGTTTGATGATATGCTGACGTGCGTCTTCATGAAGTTTCTTTACCAATTCTGCCTTCTTCTTCCCATCTAGGCTAATGGTCTCATTAATAGGCAATGGAAGTAAATCCAATGGAGTTAACGGATTAAAACCATAAACAATTTCAAAAGGAGAATAAGAAGTAGAAGAATGCATTGTTCTATTGTAAGCAAACTCAATAAAAGGAATACAATCTTCCCATGATTTTAAATGATTCTTTATTACTGCTCGTAAAAGAGTTCCTAGGGTCCTGTTTACAACCTCGGTTTGTCCATCGGTTTGTGGGTGACAAGTAGTAGAAAATAGCAAAGTTGTCCCTAACTTACCCCACAGAACTCGCCAAAAATGGCTAAGAAACTTAGCGTCTCGATCACTAACTATTGTTTTTGGAACACCATGAAGACAAACTACTTCCTTAAAGAATAACTGAGCTATATGAGTGGCATCATCTGTTTTATTACATGGGATAAAATGTGCCATCTTTGAAAATCTATCCACCACAACAAAAATTGAATCTTTCCCATTTTTAGTTCTTGGTAACCCTAACACAAAATCCATAGAAACATCAATCCAAGGATGACAAGGAACAGGTAAAGCCTGGTACAGTCCATGAGGTTTTACTCTAGATTTTGCTTTTCTACAAGTTATGCATCTATTGCAAATTCTCTCTACATCCCTCTTCATATGTGGCCAAAAGAAATGTTCTTTCAAAATTTCTAAGGTTTTAAGAATTCCAAAATGTCCCATAAGACCCCCCCCCCCCATGTGACTCTCGAACAAGCATTTCACGCAAAGAACATTGTGGAATGCAAAGTCTATTTTCTCGAAACAAATATCCTTCTTGTTTGTAAAACTTTTCAAAAGGTTTTGTTTCTGTGGCTTCAAACCAAGTTGAAAAATCAGGATCTTTTGGATATAATTCTTTGATGTGCTCAAAATCCAAAAATTTAGTGGAAAGAGTAGAAAGAAGAACATACCTTCGAGATAAAGCATCAGCTACAATATTGTCTTTACCTTGTTTGTATTGGATGGTATATGGAAACATTTCAATAAATTCAATCCAGCGAGCATGTCGTCGATTCAACTTACCTTGACCTTTTAAGTGCTTCAATGATTCATGGTCGGTATGAATGACAAATTCCTTAGACCACAAGTAATGTTGCCAAGTTTCCAGAGCTCTCACCAATGCATAAAGTTCTTTGTCATAGGTGGAGTAATTCAAAGCAGCTCCATTAAGTTTCTCACTGAAATAGGCAATGGGTCTCTTGTCTTGCATGAGTACGGCACCTATACCAATACCAGAAGCATCACATTCGATTTCAAAGGTTTTGGAAAAATCTGGTAAGAGAAGTAAAGGAGAAGTACTTAACTTTTCTTTTAAAGTGTTGAAAGCCTTCTCTTGTGAATCACCCCATTTGAACCCAACACTTTTCTTGATAATTTCCATCAATGGAGCAGCAATGGTGCTAAAGTTTGGAACAAACCTTCGATAGAATCCAGCCAAACCATGGAAACTTCTAACTTCAGTGATGTTAGTGGGCGTAGGCCAATCTTTGATAGCCTTAACTTTCTCTTCATCTACTTCCACACCTTTGGAACTTACAACAAAACCAAGAAACTCAACCTTGTCTTTGCAAAAGCTGCACTTTTTAAAGTTAGCAAACAACTTTTCATGTTTCAAAACATTAAGTACACATCTCAGGTGTTCAATATGTTCATTCAAGTGTTTGCTGTAAACTAGAATATCATCAAAATAAATAACAACAAACTTTCCAATGTAAGCACGTAAAACATGATTCATTAAACGCATAAAAGTACTTGGTGCGTTAGTCAACCCGAAAGGCATTACTAGCCACTCATACAAACCATGTTTTGTTTTGAAAGCAGTTTTCCATTCATCACCTTCTTGCATACGAATTTGATGATAGCCACTTTTTAAATCAATCTTTGAAAAGATAGTGGAACCATGCAATTCATCTAACATGTCATCTAATCGAGGTATGGGATGTCGATACTTTACCGTGATTTTATTGATTGCTCGGCAATCGACCCACATTCTCCAAGTTCCAAAAGAACTGAACGTATCAAGCAAATGAGGTTGACTGTTACAAGACTTGTTGTTACAACCTAAGTTATCCATTTAACCTTCAAGGCTTTAACTTGAAGTGATGAGAACGAAGTGTATTGAGGACCCAATAAGCTTCATGGACGCGTAATTAGGACTTAGTAATGCGTTTGATGAAGTAAAAGAACCTTCACTTCAATAGATTTGGTCCAAAATAACTGAACGTATCAAGCTAATGAGGTTGACTGTTATATGTCTTGTTGTTACAACCGAAGTTATCCATTTCACCTTCAAGTCTTTCACTTGAAGTGATCAGAACGAAGTGTATTGAGGACACCATAAGCTTCATGGACGCGTAATTAGGACTTAGTAATGCGTTTGATGAAGTAAAAAAACCTTCACTTCGATCAATTTTTTCCAAAAGAACTGAACGTATCAAGCTAATGAGGTTGACTGTTACATGACTTGTTGTTACAACCGAAGTTATCCATTTTACCTTCAAGTCTTTAACTTGAAGTGATGAGAACGAAGTGTGTTGAGGACCCAATAAGCTTCATGGACGCGTAATTAGGACTTAGTAATGCATTTGATGAAGTAAAAGAACATTCACTTCAGTTGAGTTGTTCCAAAAGAACTGAACGTATCAAGCTAATGAGGTTAACTGTTACATGACTTTTTGTTACAACTTAAGTTATCCATTTCATTTTCAAGGCTTTAACTTGAAGTGATGAGAACGAAGTGTATTGAGGACCCAATAAGCTTCATGGACGCGTAATTAGGATTTAGTAAGGCGTTTGATGAAGTAAAAGTACCTTCACTTCAATCGATTTATTCCAAAAAAACTGAACGTATCAAGCTAATGAGGTTGACTGTTACATGACTTGTTGTTACAACCGAAGTTATCCATTTCAGCTTCAAGGCTTCAACTTGAAGTGATGAAAACGAAGTGTATTGAGGACCCAATAAGCTTCATGGACGCTTAATTAGGACTTAGTAATGCGTTTGATGAAGTAAAAGAACCTTCACTTCAATCGATTTGTTCCAAAACAACTGAACGTATCAAGCTAATGAGGTTGACTGTTACATGACTTGTTGTTACAACTGAAGTTATCCATTTTACCTTTAAGGCTTTAACTTGAAGTGATGAGAACGAAGTGCATTGAGGACCGAATAAGCTTCATGAACGCGTAATTAGGACTTAGTAATGCGTTAGATGAAGTAAAAGAACCTTCACTTCAATCGATTTGTTCCAAAACAACTGAACGTATCAAGCTAATGAGGTTGACTGTTACATGACTTGTTGTTACAACCAAAGTTATCTATTTCACCTTCAAGGCTTTAACTTGAAGTGATGAGAACGAAGTGTATTGAGGACCCAATAAGCTTCATGGACGCGTAATTAGGACTTAGGAATGCGTTTGATGAAGTAAAAGTACCATCACTTCAATCGATTTGTTCAAAAACAACTGAACGTATCAAGCTAATGAGGTTGACTGTTACAAGACTTGTTGTTACAACCGAAGTTATCCATTTCACCTTCAAGGCTTTAACTTGAAGTGATGAGAACGAAGTGTATTGAGGACCCAATAAGCTTCATGGACGCGTAATTAGGACTTAGTAATGCGTTTGATGAAGTAAAAGAACCATCACTTCAATCGATTTGTTCCAAAACAACTGAACGTATCACGCTAATGAGGTTGACTGTTACATGACTTGTTGTTACAACCGAAGTTATACCTTTCACCTTAAAGGCTTTAACATGAAGTGATGAGAACGAAGTGTATTGAGGACCCAGTAAGCTTCTTGGACGCGTAATTAGGACTTAGTAATGCGTTTGATGAAGTAAAAGTACCCTTCACTTCAATCGATTTGTTCAAAACAACTGAACGTATCAAGCTAATGAGGTTGACTGTTACAATGACTTGTTGTTACAACCGAAGTTATCCATTTCACCTTCAAGGCTTTAACTTGAAGTGATGAGAACGAAGTGTATTGAGGACCCAATAAGCTTCATGGACGCGTAATTAGGACTTAGTAATGCGTTGATGAAGTAAAAGAACCATTCACTTCAATCGATTTGTTCCAAAACAACTGAACGTATCACGCTAATGAGGTTGACTGTTACATGACTTGTTGTTACAACCGAAGTTATACCTTTCACCTTAAAGGCTTTAACATGAAGTGATGAGAACGAAGTGTATTGAGGACCCAGTAAGCTTCTTGGACGCGTAATTAGGACTTAGTAATGCGTTTGATGAAGTAAAAGAACATTCACTTCAATCGATTTGTTCCAAAAGAACTGAACGTATCAAGCTAATGATGTTGACAGTTACATGACTTGTTGTTACAACCGAAGTTATCCATTTCACCTTCAAGGCTTTAACTTGAAGTGATAAGAACAAAGTGTATTGAGTACCCAATAAGCTTCATGGACGCGTAATTCGGACTTAGTAATGCATTTGATGAAGTAAAAGAACCTTCACTTCAATGAATTTGTTCCAAAACAACTTAACATATCAAGCTAATGAGGTTGACTGTTACATGACTTGTTGTTACAACCGAAGTTATCCAATTAACCTTCAGGCTTTAACTTGAAGTGATCAGAAAGAAGTGTATTGAGGACCCCATAAGCTTCATGGACGACTAGTTAGGACTTAGTAATGCGTTTGATGAAGTAAAAGAACCTTCACTTCAATCGATTTGTTCCAAAACAACTAAACGAATCAAGCTAATGAGGTTGAATGTTACATGACTTGTTGTTACAACCGAAGTTATCCATTCACCTTCAAGGCTTTAACTTGAAGTGATGAGAACGAAGTGTATTGAGGACCCAATAAGCTTCATGGACGCGTAATTAGGACTTAGTTATGCGTTTGATGAAGTAAAAGAACCTTCACTTCAATCGATTTGTTCCAAAACAACTGAACGTATCAAGCCAATGAGGTTGACTGTTACATGACTTGTTGTTACAACCGAAGTTATACCTTTCACCTTCAAGACTTTAACTTGAAGTGATGAGAACAAAGTGTATTGAGGACCCAGTAAGCTTCATGGACGCGTAATTAGGACTTAGTAATGCGTTTGATAAAGTAAAAGAACATTCACTTCAATCGATTTGTTCCAAAACAACTGAACGTATCAAGCTAATGAGGTTGACAATTACATGACTTGTTGTTACAACCGAAGTTATCCATTTCACCTTCAAGGCTTTAACTTGAAGTGATGATAACAAAGTGTATTGAGGACCCAATAACCTTCATGGACGCGTAATTCGGACTTAGTAATGCGTTTGAGGAAGTAAAACAACCTTCACTTCAATGAATTTGTTCCAAAACAACTTAACATATCAAGCTAATGAGGTTGACTGTTACATGACTTGTTGTTACAACCGAAGTTATCTATTTCACCTTCAAGCTTTAACTTGAAGTGATCAGAAAGAAGTGTATTGAGGACCCCATAAGCTTCATGGACGCGTAGTTAGGACTTAGTTATGCGTTTGATGAAGTAAAAGAACCTTCACTTCAATCGATTTGTTCCAAAACAACTGAACGTATCAAGCTATTGAGGTTGACTGTTACATGACTTGTTGTTACAACCTAAGTTATCCATTTCACCTTCAAGGCTTTAGCATGAAGTGATGAGAACGAATGTATTGAGGACCCAATATGCTTCATGGACACGTAATTAGGACTTAGTAATGCGTTTGATGATGTAAAAGAAGCTTCACTTCAATCGATTTGTTCCAAAACAACTGAACGTATCAAGCTAAAGAGGTTGACTGTTACATGACTTGTTGTTACAAACGAAGTTATCCATTTCACTGTCAAGGCTTTAACTTGAAGTGATCGGAACGAAGTGTATTGAGTACCCAATAAGCTTCATGGACGCGTAATTAGGACTTAGTATGCGTTTGATGAAGTAAAAGAACCTTCACTTCAATCGATTTGTTCCAAAACAACTGAACGTATCAAGCTATGAGGTTGACTGTTACATGACTTGTTGTTACAACCTAAGTTATCCATTTCACCTTCAAGGCTTTAGCATTGAAGTGATGAGAACGAAGTGTATTGAGGACTCCAATAGCTTCATGGACACGTAATTAGGACTTAGTAATGCGTTTGATGAGTAAAAGAAGCCTTCACTTCAATCGATTTGTTCCAAAACAACTGAACGTATCAAGCTAATGAGGTTGACTGTTACATGACTTGTTGTTACAAACAGAAGTTATCCATTTCACTGTCAAGGCTTTAACTTGAAGTGATCGGAACGAAGTGTATTGAGTACCCAATAAGCTTCATGGACGCGTAATTAGGACTTAGTAATGCGTTTGATGAAGTAAAAGAACCTTCACTTCGATCGATTTGTTCCAAAACAACTGAACGTATCAAGCTAATGAGGTTGACTGTTACATGACTTGTTGTTACAACTGAAGTTATCCATTTCACCTTCAAGGCTTTAACTTTAAGTGATCAGAACGAAGTGTATTGAGGATCTCATAAGCTTCATGGACGCGTAATTAGGACTTAGTAATGCGTTTGATGAAGTAAAAGAACCTTCACTTCAATCGATTTATTCCAAAACAACTGAACGTATCAAGCTAATGATGTTGACTGTTACATGACTTGTTGTTACAACATAAGTTATCAATTTCACCTTCAAGGCTTTAACTTGAAGTGATGAGAACGAAGTGTATTGAGGACCCAATAAGCTTCATGGACGCGTAATTAGGACTTAGTAATGCGTTTGATGAAGTAAAAGAACCTTCACTACAATCGATTTGTTCCAAAACAACTGAACGTATTAAGCTAATGAGGTTAACTGTTACATGACATGTTGTTACAACTGAAGTTATCCATTTCACCTTCAAGGCTTTAACTTGTAGTGATGAGAACGAAATTATTGAGAACCCCTAAGCTTAATGGACGCTATAATTAGGACTTAGTAATGCGTTTGATGAAGTAAAAGAACATTCACTCAATCGATTGTTCAAAAGAACTGAACGTATCAAGCTAATGAGGTTGACAGTTACATGACTTGTTGTTACACCTAAGTTATCCAATTCCCTTCAAGGCTTTAACTTGATGATGAACGAAGTGTATTGAGGACCCGATAAGCTTCATGGACGCAGTAATTCGGACTAGTATGCGTTTGATGAAGTAAAAGAATCTTCACTTCAATGAACTTGTTCAAAAGCAACTGAACGTATCAAGCTAATGAGGTTGACTGTTACATAGCTTGTTGTTACAACCGAAGTTATCCAATTCACCTTCAGGCTTTAACCTGAAATGATCAGAACGAAGTGAATTGAGAACCCCATAAGCTTTATGGACGCTTAATTAGGACTTAGTAATGCGTTTGATGAAGTAAAAGAACATTCACATCAATCGATTTGTTCCAAAAGAACTGAACGTATCAAGCTAATGAGGTTGACAGTTACATGACTTGTTGTTACAACCTAAGTTATCCAATTCACCTTCAAGGCTTTAACTTGAAGTGATGAGAACGAAGTGTATTGAGGACCCAATAAGCTTCATGGACGCATAATTCGGACTTAGTTATGCGTTTGATGAAGTAAAAGAATCTTCACTTCAATGAACTTGTTTCAAAACAACTGAACGTATCAAGCAAATGAGGTTGACTGTTACATGACTTGTTGTTACAACCAAAGTTATCCATTTCACCTTCAAGCTTTAACTTGAAGTGATCAGAAAGAAGTGTATTGAGGACCCCATAAGCTTCATGGACGCGTAGTTAGGACTTAGTTATGCGTTTGATGAAGTAAAAGAACCTTCACTTCAATCGATTTGTTCAAAAACAACTGAACGTATCAAGCTATTGAGGTTGACTGTTACATGACTTGTTGTTACAACCTAAGTTGTCCATTTCACCTTCAAGGCTTTAACTTGAAGTGATGAGAACGAATGTATTGAGGACTCAATATGCTTCATGGACACGTAATTAGGACTTAGTAATGCGTTTGATGATGTAAAAGAAGCTTCACTTCAATCGATTTGTTCCAAAACAACTGAACGTATCAAGCTAATGAGGTCAAATGTTACATGACTTGTTACAACCAAAGTTATCCATTTCACCTTCAAGGCTTTAACTTGAAGTGATGAGAACGAAGTGTATTGAGGACCCAATAAGCTTCATGGACGCGTAATTAAGACTTAGTAATGCGTTTGATGAAGTAAAAGAACCTTCACTTCAATCGATTTGTTCCAAAAGAACTGAACGTATCAAGCGAATGAGGTTGACTGTTACATGACTTGTTGTTACAACCGAAGTTATCCATTTCACCTTCACAGATTTAACTTGAATTGATGTGTAACACCCGAGATGCGAGTAGGTAACTTCCTTAATTGTATTAACGGTCACAAATATTTAATCTTCGCGGTTTAGAATTTTATGACAAGTTTAATTAATTAAATGTGGGTTTTAAACTAGGTTGAGTGGCAAGATTGTAATAATGGAAGATTGAGGTCAGTATTTAAAGAAAAAGGAAAGGATTCAAACCTTATTTAAACCACTGTAGCCGACACCACCCTGCCGGCGATTTCCTCTCTCGCAAGTCCTTGCTCACTGCCATCAGTGTCTTCCTCGCCGACGACCGGTTTCTAGCCGCATTCGTCTGCGAATCCGCACCCAAGGTATGAAATGGACAATGTAGTTACCTGCTTGTGTTTGGGGCTCTGTTTTCAGCTCGGCATTTGAGCTCGGTTTTACCGATGGCCGAGTAGTATTAGAACATTTTGGAATCTGAGAGTAGTAATGTCAACCCAAATCGATTCTGGACATTTTAAGTAACCAACTCAGATTTAATCAATAGTAGAACCTGTTTGTTTTATTTTGGATTTCAGATTCTGCACAGTAGATCAATCCAAGGATTCGGGAATGACTTTAGCTAATAGACCCTAGGGTGAATTATTAGTAGAGTTTTAGGATTTTGATTTAACTACTGTAATGCACATGTTTTAGGTGGAGAAGTTGAAGATAAGAGGTTCATACTGCTAAGGAGACCAGGTAAGTGGATGTATTAAGATTTCCGGCCACTAGGGCCCTACACCGCAAGGATACTAGGAAAAATTGTTGAAATGTTTGTCTAATTATCATGACTAGTAGTTTGCCATGATATGAAGTAATTGAGCAAGAAGATGTTAAGTTACATGATGCTTCTACTCGTTCTTATAGTATGACATTCCTCTGTGAAATTTGTGTCCATGCATTATGTGCACGTTTATGATTAAGTCAAGAACATGGGAAAACTAATGAAAGCATGATTAAGCGTAGAACGGGGGGAAAATGACTATGATATGTTCACAAGGTTTATGTATGACTTGCGAATTCTCCCACTGGTGGAGGCCGAGTAATGTTATGTATGACTCGCGAATTCTCCCACTGGTGGAGGCCGAGTTGATGTTAAGTACGATAGTTCGGTGGAGGCCGAGCTAGTCGCTACTATGATTGCTCGATTGGCAAATGACTATGTACCCCTGTCTTTCTCCCTCGTTTCTTCCCTTAATACATGCTATGCAAAAGATGAAAAATGAACATGAATGAAGAAAGATTTACGAACTTATGTTTCTTTTATTCGTACACTCATGTATATCTGTCAGCATGCATCCCTTACTAAGCATTAGGCTTATAGTTAAACCTTATGGTGTAGGTGAAGAATTTACAGGTGAGGATACCAAGTTTAATGAAGAAGTTTAAGGCTGGTAGCTGGTGAGAGCTCAAGGCGACAGTGCAGGACTGGAGAGGCAATTATGACCCCTGGTTAATGCTCTTCTGATTACAGCATGATAAAGAATATGGTAGTTAAGTAGGATGAGATTATTTTATAACATTAAGTTTTGAAACTATCTGGTTGACTACTGAGTCTGGGAATGATTATAGAAATTATTAAATGATCTATTGCTTAAGTCTTCCGCTATATGCATTCTGAATGAGTTGTGGTATTTTCTGTTGGATGAAGTCATTCGAATATGGTAATGTTTTCTGTCATGTGATAGAAGTTGGATGAAGTAATCATCCGGCTGACGTCATCGGTGGATGTAGAGTGTTTAAGCCGCCGGATTACGAAAATGCTATTTTGTCGTCTAGCGTTCGGTGGATGAAGTGTATTCCTTCACCGGATGATGTAAGTGTAACTTCATCGCCCAGTGACCGGTGGATGTAGAGAGTTCTCCACCGGATGAGATAAGAGTTGTTTTGTCGTTTAGTGACCGGGCGACGTAGGTGGTTTCAACACTGGATGAGATAAGAGTTGTTTTGTCGTTTAGTGACCAGATGATGTTTTTAACTTTACACGAGTGTTGCACGTGTTCACCGGAAGATGTCTTCTATTGGACACTATTAAGTGAGTCGCGTGGTGTGCACGTGACAGATCGGATGATACGTACCCTATCGCTGGTGCATGCAAACCCATGCAGCCCGCGTATGATGAAGTCGTGTGATCTATAGGTATTCTTCCTCCTGCCCGATTATGTTAAGGATTTATGTCTGCGTCTAGTCGCCCTACTCTGTGATGATTTATGCTAACTACTTTACGGAAAAGTCTAGTTCTTGAAGGTAGAGTTTTGTCAGTTTTACAAATAGTAAAAAAAAAAAAAAAGAGAGTACAGAGTCAAAAAAAAAAATTTTGAGTCAATGTTTATGAAAGATACGATTTACGTGGCGATCCTCCCCGGGTCGTTACAATTATGGTATCAGAGCAAAACCAGGTTCTAAAATCGATTCTGCAGACTGCCTTCCAGCACTGACTATCACTTGAGTACTCTCCAGCAACTGTAAGTATTTATGATTTCAGTAAATGTTACTAAATTAAGATGTATCTATAACTATGTGTTTAGGAACCCCAATATGGTTAGAGGTCAGCAGAGAGAGACCAATGAGGATAGCAATACCATTGCTCAGTTGACAGAGTTGGTCATACGCCAATCTCACCAGATCGAGCAGCTGATGACTGCTAGGGAGGAACAAGGCAACTCCAGTAATGATGCAACTCATGATCATGGGGGTGAGCGTTTTCACCGGCTTCAACCCCCGGTATTTAATGGACATGTTTCGGATCCTATCTATGCTGAGGAGTGGGTTCGAAAGATAGAAGACATGTTTAAGTATGCAAAGGTTGATGAAGGGGATAAGGTCACCTATGCTGTCTTTCATTTGGAGTTAAGTGCAAGGCATTGGTGGGACTCGATCCAGAACACCGCTAATGTCGGAGCTATGACCTGGGAAATGTTTAAAACTGCCTTCTTTAACAAGTACTTCAATAGGACTGTTCAAGCCAGCAAGAAGAAGGAATTCATGAACCTGCGACAAACTGGCTCTGTGACGGATTACATATGCAAATTTGATGCCTTATCACGGTTTGCTCCCCGAATGATTGAGGATGATGAGGACAAGATTTATCAATTTGTCCAAGGACTAAAGCCGAGTTTGTACATGAAAGTAAAGACTGATGGAATACACAATGTACCTTATGGTGAAGTGACGGCTAAGGCCTTAGAGTTGGAAGAGGCTGATATGACAGCATATGCGCAGCGTGAGCAACCAAGGAAGTTCACGAAGGAAACTCAGCCGCCACCACATCAAAATAAAGGTTGGCAGTCGCAACAGAACAGGGGGCCACAGCAACAACAGCAAGGAATAAAGAGACCCCTCAACCAGAATGATGACCAAGGAAGAGGAAAGAGGCCTCTGGCACCCTTATGCCTCACCTGTCAGAAGAACAATCTCGGCGAATGCAAGTTGCGTTCTGGCCGCTGTTTCAGATGTGATAAGGTTGGGCACATAGTCAGAGACTACTCCATGCCGCCAGATCCGAACCGTGCCAGAGTAGCACCTAGAGTCTATGCAATGATGGAGGATGAGGAAGCCGTGCAGCATACAGTCATAACAGGTACCATTATGATCTGTGGTTTTGCTGCTTACACACTTATAGATACGGGAGCCACACACTCGTTCATATCAACTCTGTTTGTATGCCAACACAACTTAGAACTTTTACCAGCCGAAAGGCCATATGATGTTATGTTACCATCAGGGAAGTCCCTACATTCTGAACAGATTGTTTAAGGTGATGTTGTGTCCTTAGGAAGTAAGAGATTATGTGTAGAACTGATTGTAATTGACATGAAAGGGTATGAGGTAATATTAGGAATGGATTGGTTATTCAGGCATTATGCCACTATAAGTTGTAGGACTGGATTAGTTGATTTTCGACCCCCAAATGGTGATCATTATTTCTTCCAAGCTATTCCTAAGATAAGAAAAATACCGATTATATCCTCACTAGAAATTTACCGGTTACTGAAAAATGGTTGTGAAAGTTACTTAGCTAGCATAATGGATGTTCGGGTGAAGAATAAAATAGAGTTACAAGATATCCCCATAGTTCGAGAGTTCCCTGAGGCATTCTTAGACGATTTACCTGGATTACCACCTGATAGAGAAATAGAGTTTGCAATTGATACATATCCCGAGGCATTACCGATATCTAAGAACCCCTACCGTATGGCACCTGTTGAATTAAAGGAGTTGAAAGTCCAATTGCAGGAATTAGTAGACAAAGGATTTATACGCCCTAGCAGTTCCCCTTGGGGTGCACCTGTCTTATTTGTCAAGAAGAAGGATGGTTCCCTTAGAATGTGCATAGACTACAGAGAACTAAATAAGTTGACAATCAAGAATAAGTACCCCTTACCCCGAATTGATGATTTGTTTGACCAACTACATGGAGCAAAAGTGTTTTCAAAAATAGATTTACGTTCGGGATATTACCAACTGAAAGTTAAGGAAGGAGATATACCAAAGACAGCTTTCAGAACCCGTTATGGACACTACGAATTTTTGGTCATGTCATTTGGACTGACCAATGCACCTGCAGCCTTCATGGACTTGATGAACCGTGTGTTTCGGGAGTATTTGGACAAATTTGTAATTGTATTCATAGATGATATCTTGGTATATTCACGAACAAAAGCCGGCCATGCAGAGCATTTAAGAGTAGTTTTGACAACATTGAAGGAGCACCAGCTTTATGCCAAATTGTCCAAATGTGAGTTTTGGTTAGATGAGGTTAATTTCCTTGGCCATGTAGTTTCTGCCAAGGGTATATCTGTGGATCCAACTAAAGTTCAGGCAGTTAAGGATTGGCCACAACCATAGAATGCCAGTGAAGTCCGCAGTTTCCTTGGATTGGCAGGCTATTACAGAAAGTTCATCAAAGGATTTTCTATGATAGCTAAGCCCCTGACGAATTTGACAAAGAAGGACAATAAATATTCTTGGAACGAAGCTTGCGAGAATAGGTTCCAGACATTGAAGGTGAAATTAACAACAGCCCCTGTCTTGACTCTTCCAACCGAAGAAGGGAAGTTTAGTGTATACTGTGATGCATCTAAAGTTGGTTTGGGCTGTGTATTGATGCAAGAAGGTAAGGTTGTAGCGTATGCCTCTAGGCAGTTAAAGAGTTACGAACAGAACTACCCCACCCATGATTTAGAATTAGCCGCCGTCGTTTTTGCTTTGAAGATATGGAGGCACTACTTATATGGACAACAGTGTGAGGTGTTTTCTGACCATAAAAGTCTGAAGTATCTCTTTACACAAAAGGAATTGAACATGAGACAGAGGCGTTGGTTGGAATTTGTTAAGGATTACGACTTTGAGATCAAGTATCACCCGGGTAAGGTTAATTTTGTAGCTGATGCATTGAGCAGGATGTCAACAACTATGCAACCCGTTGTATCAGCTATGTCTTTGCCTTTGAGGACAGAAGTTCAGAGGTTTGAATTGGAGATAGTTCCAGAATTATCAACCTTACTTGCCGATTTGACCGTTCAACCAACGGTTTTAGAAAAGATCAAAGAAGCACAACAGAAGGACTCAGAGGAAAATAACGGAATAATGAACAAGGTGAAGGACATCACCTCCTAGTTTAGTCTTTCCAAGGATGGAATTCTGAAGTTTAGAAATAGATGGTATGTCCCTAATGATGAAGAATTACGTAAGCTAATCTTGGTTGAGGCGCATTCGTCTCCCTTCTCTGTACATCCTGGAAGCACCAAGATGTACCGAGACCTGAAAACATTGTACTGGAGGCCTAACCTTAAGAAGGATGTTGCTAGGTATGTAGAGTCATGCTTGGTGTGCCAACAAGTTAAGGCAGAACATCAACGCCCAGGGGGTACCCTCCAGCCCTTACCTATTCCCGAATGGAAGTGGGAACACATAGCTATGGATTTCGTTTTAGGATTACCTAAGACAACTAAGGGACATGATTGTATTTGGGTTGTAGTTGATAGATTGACAAAGTCAGCCCATTTCTTACCAGTAAGGACAACCTACTCGATGGACCAGTTTGCTAATCTTTATGTACAGGAAGTTATTAGGCTGCATGGAATCCCTGTATCTATTGTCTCTGATCGTGATCCCAGATTTACCTCTCGATTTTGGAGAAGTTTGCATGGTACATTGGGTACAAAGTTATCCTTCAGCACTGTTTTCACCCACAGACAGATGGCCAATCAGAGAGGACTATTCAGATACTTGAGGATATGTTGAGAGCATGTGTGTTGGACTTTCAGACGACTTGGAGCAAACATCTACCTTTAGTGGAATTTTCTTACAACAACAGTTATCAGTCCACCATTGGTGTGGCACCATATGAAGCACTGTATGGTAGGAAGTGTAGGTCACCTCTATTTTGGGATGACGTTGGTGAAGCAAAACTCCTTGGACCCGATATTCTGCAGCAGATGTCGGATAAGATTTCTGTTATCAGGAAAAGGATGATGACTGCGCAAAGTCGACAGAAGAGTTATGCTGATCGAAGGAGAAGGGATCTTGAGTTTGCAGTTGGAGATGAAGTGTTCTTAAAGATTTCACCATTTAAAGGAGTGCTAAGATTTGGCAAGAAAGGGAAGCTTAATCCACTGTTCATTGGACCATTCCTTGTTTTGGCAAAGATTGGAAACACAGCTTACAGATTGCAATTGCCTTCATCATTGGATAAAGTTCATAATGTTTTCCATGTGTCCATGCTAAGGAAATGCATACGAGATCCGACACAAGTTATTCAACCAACAGGCATTGAGTTGGAGCCGACACTAACATATGAAGAGAAACCGGTACAAATATTGGAATATACAGTTAAAACTCTGAGAAACAAAGAGATTCCGTTGGTCAAGGTCTTATGGAATAATCAAGGCATTGAAGAAGCCACATGGGAGCGACAGCAGGACATGCTAGACAAATACCCGGAGTTATTTGTTTGAACAATTTTTGAGGACGAAAATTTTGTTTAAGGAGGGGTGGATGTAACACCCGAGATGCGACTATGTAACTTCCTTAACTGTATTAACGGTCACGAATATTTAATCTTCGCGGTTTAGAATTTTATGACAAGTTTAATTAATTAAATGTGGGTTTTAAACTAGGTTGAGTGGCAAGATTGTAATAATGGAAGATTGAGGTCAGTATTTAAAGAAAAAGGAAAGGATTCAAACCTCATTTAAACCACTGTAGCCGACACCACCCTTCCGGTGATTTCCTCTCTCGCAAGTCCTTGCTCACTGCCATCAGTGTCTTCCTCGCCGACGACCTGTTTCTAGCCGCATTCGTCTGCGAATCCGCACCCGAAGTATGAAATGGACAATGTAGTTACCTGCTTGTGTTTGGGGCTCTGTTTTCAGCTCGGCATTTGAGCTCGGTTTTACCGATGGCCGAGTAGTATTAGAACATTTTGGAATCTGAGAGTAGTAATGTCAACCCAAATCGATTCTGGACATTTTAAGTAACCAACTCAGATTTAATCAATAGTAGAACCTGTTTGTTTTATTTTGGATTTCAGATTCTGCACAGTAGATCAATCCAAAGATTCGGGAATGACTTTAACTAATAGACCCTAGGGTGAATTATGAGTAGAGTTTTAGGATTTTGATTTAACTACTGTAATGCACGTGTTTTAGGTGGATAAGTTGAAGAGAAGAGGTTCAGACTGCTAAGGAGACCAGGTAAGTGGATGTATTAAGATTTCCGGCCACTAGGGCCCTACACCGCAAGGATACTAGGAAAAATTGTTGAAATGTTTGTCTAATTATCATGACTAGTAGTTTGCCATGATATGAAGTAATTGAGCAAGAAGATGTTAAGTTACATGATGCTTCTACTCGTTCTTATAGTATGACATGTGAAATTCGTGTCCATGCATTATGTGCACGTTTATGATTAAGTCAAGAACATGGGAAAACTAATGAAAGCATGATTAAGCGTAGAACGGGGGGAAAATGACTATGATATGTTCACATGGTTTATGTATGACTCGCGAATTCTCCCACTGGTGAAGGCCGAGTAATGTTATGTATGACTCGCGAATTCTCACACTGATGGAGGCCGAGTTGATGTTAAGTACGATAGTTCGCGGATTCTCCCGCCGGTGGAGGCCGAGCTAGTCGCTACTATGATTGCCCGATTGGCAAATGACTATGTGCCCCTGTCTTTCTCCCTCTTTCTTCCCTTAATACATGCTATGCAAAAGATGAAAAATAAACATGAATGAAGAAAGATTTACAAACTTATGTTTCTTTTATTCGTACACTCATGTATATCTGTCAGCATGCATCCCTTACTAAGCATTAGGCTTATAGTTAAACCTTTTGGTGTAGGTGAAGAATTTACAGGTGAGGATACCAAGTTTAATGAAGAAGTTTAAGGCGGGTAGCTGGTGAGAGCTCAAGGCGACAGTGCAGGACTGGAGAGGCAATTATGACCCCTGGTTAATGCTCTTATGATTACAGCATGATAAAGAACATGGTAGTTAAGTAGGATGAGATTATTTTATAACATTGAGTTTTGAAACTATCTGGTTGACTACTGAATCTGGGAATGATTATAGAAATTATTAAATGATCTATTGCTTAAGTCTTCCGCTATATGCATTCTGAATGAGTTGGTAATGCGTTTGATGAAGTAAAAGAACCTTCACTTCAATCGATTTGTTCCAAAAGAACTGAACGTATCAAGCTAATGAGGTTGACTGTTACATGACTTGTTGTTACAACCGAAGTTATCCATTTCACCTTCAAGGCTTTAACTTGAAGTGATGAGAACGAAGTGTATTGAGGACCCAATAAGCTTCATGGACGCGTAATTAGGACTTAGTAATGCGTTTGATGAAGTAAAAGAACCTTCACTTCAATCGATTTGTTCCAAAAGAACTGAACGTATCAAGCTAATGAGGTTGACTGTTACATGACTTGTTGTTACAACCGAAGTTATCCATTTCACCTTCAAGGCTTTAACTTGAAGTGATGAGAACGAAGTGTATTGAGGACCCAATAAGCTTCATGGACGCGTAATTAGGACTTAGTAATGCGTTTGATGAAGTAAAAGAACCTTCACTTCAATCGATTTGTTCCAAAAGAACTGAACGTATCAAGCTAATGAGGTTGACTGTTACATGACTTGTTGTTACAACCGAAGTTATCCATTTCACCTTCAAGGCTTTAACTTGAAGTGATGAGAACGAAGTGTATTGAGGACCCAATAAGCTTCATGGACGCGTAATTAGGACTTAGTAATGCGTTTGATGAAGTAAAAGAACCTTCACTTCAATCGATTTGTTCCAAAAGAACTGAACGTATCAAGCTAATGAGGTTGACTGTTACATGACTTGTTGTTACAACCGAAGTTATCCATTTCACCTTCAAGGCTTTAACTTGAAGTGATGAGAACGAAGTGTATTGAGGACCCAATAAGCTTTATGGACGCGTAATTAGGACTTAGTAATGCGTTTGATGAAGTAAAAGAACATTCACTTCAATCGATTTGTTCCAAAAGAACTGAACGTATCAAGGTAATGAGGTTGACAGTTACATGACTTGTTACAACCGAAGTTATCCATTTCACCTTCAAGGCTTTAACTTGAAGTGATCAGATCGAAGTGTATTGAGGACCCAATAAGCTTCATGGATGCGTAATTAGGACTTAGTAATGCGTTTGATGAAGTAAAAGAACCTTCACTTCAAAAGATTTGTTCCAAAACAACTGAACGTATCAAGCTAATGATGTTGACTGTTACATGACTTGTTGTTACAACCTAAGTTATCCATTTCACCTTCAAGGCTTTAACTTGAAGTGATGAGAACGAAGTGTATTGAGGACCCAATAAGCATCATGGACGTATAAATAGGACCTAGCAATGCGTTTGATAAAGTAAAAGAACCTTCACTTCAATCGATTTGTTTCAAAAGAACTGAACGTATCAAGCTAATGAGGTTGACTGTTACATGACTTGTTGTTACAACTGAAGTTATCCATTTTACCTTCAAGGCTTTAACTTGAAGTGACGAGAACGAAGTGTATTGAGGACCCAATAAGCTTCATGGACGTGTAATTCGGACTTAGTAATGTGTTTGATGAAGTAAAAGAACCTTCACTTCAATCGATTTGTTCCAAAACAACTGAACGTATCAAGCTAATGAGGTTGACTGTTACATGACTTGTTGTTACAACCGAAGTTATACATTTCACCTTCAAGGCTTTAACATGAAGTGATCAGATCGAAGTGTATTGAGGACCCAATAAGCTTCATGGACGCGTAATAAGCACTTAGTAATGCGTTTGATGAAGTAAAAGAACCTTCACTTAAATCGATTTGTTCCAAAACAACTTATCGTATCAAGCTAATGAGGTTGACTGTTACATGACTTGTTGTTACAACCGAAGTTATACCTTTCACCTTCAAGGCTTTAACTTGAAGTGATGAGAACGAAGTGTATTGAGGACCCAATAAGCTTAATGGACGCGTAATTAGGACTTAGTAATGCCTTTGATAAAGTAAAAGAACATTCACTTCAATCGATTTGTTCCAAAAGAACTGAACGTATCAAGCTAATGAGGTTGACAGTTACATTACTTGTTGTTACAACCGAAGTTATCCATTTCACCTTCAAGGCTTTAACTTGAAGTGATGAGAACGAAGTATATTGAGGACCCAATAAGCTTTATGGACGCGTAATTCGGACTTAGTAATGCATTTGATGAAAGTAAAAGAACATTCACTTCAATCGAATTTGTTCCAAAACAACTGAACGTATCAAGCTATGAGGTTGACTGTTACATGACTTGTTGTTACAAACCGAAGTTATCCATTTCACCTTCAAGGCTTTAACTTGAAATGATCAGAACGAAGGTGATTGAGGACCCAATAGCTTCATGGACGCGTAATTAGGACTTAGTAATGCGTTTGATGTAAGTAAAAGAACATTCACTTCAATCGATTTGTCCAAAAAGAACTGAACGTATCAAGCTAATGAGGTTGACTGTTACATGACTTGTTGTTACAACCGAAGTTATCCATTTTCACCTTCAAGGCTGTAACTTGAAGTGATCGATACGAAGTGTATTGAGGACCCAATAAGCTCATGGACGCGTAATTAGGACTTAGTATGCGTTTGATGAAGTAAAAGAACCTTCACTTCAATCGATTGTTCCAAAACAACTGAACGTATCAAGCTAATGAGGTTAAATGTTACATGACTGTTGTTACACCTAAGTTATCCATTTCACCTTCAAGGCTTTAACTTGAAGTGATGAGAACGAAGTGTATTGAGGACCCAA
Source organism: Begonia masoniana (assembly GCA_022432975.1). Lineage (NCBI taxonomy): Eukaryota > Viridiplantae > Streptophyta > Magnoliopsida > Cucurbitales > Begoniaceae > Begonia > Begonia masoniana. The sequence goes on from CM039506.1 coordinate 18,922,823, forward strand.
TAAGCTTCATGGACGCGTAGTTAGGACTTAGTAATGCATTTGATGAAGTAAAAGAACATTTACTTCAATCTATTTGTTCCAAAAGAACTGAACGTATTAAGCTAATGAGGTTGACAGTTACATGACTTGTTGTTAGAACCGAAGTTATCCATTTTTCCTTCAAGGCTTTAACTTGAAGTTATCAGAACGAAGTGTATTGAGGACCCAATAAGCTTCATGGACGCGTAATTAGGACTTAGTAATGAGTTTGATAAAGTAAAAGCACCTTCACTTCAATCGATTAGTTCCAAAACAACTAAACGTATCAAGGTAATGAGGTTAACTGTTACATGACATGTTGTTACAACTTAAGTTATCCATTTCACCTTCAAGGCTTTAACTTGAAGTGATGAGAACGAAGTGTATTGAGGACCCAATAAGCTTCATGGACGCGTAATTAGGACTTAGTAATGCGTTTGATGAAGTAAAAGAACCTTCACTTCAATCGATTTGTTCCAAAACAACTGAACGTATCAAGCTAATGAGGTTGACTGTTACATGACTTGTTGTTACAACCGAAGTTATCCATTTCACCTTCAAGGCTTTAACTTGAAGTGATGAGAACGAAGTGTATTGAGGACCCAATAAGCTTCATGGACGCGTAATTAAGACTTAGTAATGCGTTTGATGAAGTAAAAGAACCTTCACTTCAATCGATTTGTTCCAAAAAACTGAATGTCTCACGCTAATGAGGTTGACTGTTACATGACTTGTTGTTACAACCGAAGTTATCCATTTCACCTTCAAGGCTTTAACTTGAAGTGATGAGAACGAAGTGTATTGAGGACCCAATAAGCTTCATGGACGCGTAATTAGGACTTAGTAATGCGTTTGATGAAGTAAAAGAACCTTCACTTCAATCGATTTGTTCCAAAAGAACTGAACGTATCAAGCTAATGAGGTTGACTGTTACATGACTAGTTGTTATAACCGAATTTATCCTTTTCACCTTCAAGGCTTTAACTTGAAGTGATCAGAACGAAGTATATTGAGGACTGAATAAGTTTCATGGACACGTAATTAGGACTTAGTAATGCGTTTGATGAAGTAAAAGAACCTTCAATTAAATCGATTTGTTCCAAAACACCTGATCGTATCAAGCTAATGAGGTTGACTGTTACATGACTTGTTGTTATAACCGAATTTATCCATTTCACCTTCAAGGCTTTAACTTGAAGTGATGAGAACGAAGTGTATTGAGGACCCAATAATCTTCTTGGACGCGTAATTAGGACTTAGTAATGCGTTTGATTAAGTAAAAGAACCTTCACTTAAATCGATTTGTTCCAAAACATCTGATCGTATCAAGCTAAGGAGGTTAAATGTTACATGACTTGTTGTTACAACCAAAGTTATCCATTTCACCTTCAATGCTTTAACTTGAAGTGATGAGAACGAGTGTATTGAGGACCCAATAAGCTTCATGGACGCGTAATTAGACTTAGTAATGCGTTTGATGAAGTAAAAGAACCTTCACTTCAATCGATTTGTTCCAAAAGAACTGAACGTATCAAGCTAATAAGGTTGACTATTACATGACTTATTGTTACAACCGAATTTATCCATTTCACCTTCAAGGCTTTAACTTGAAGTGATGAGAACGAAGTGTATTGAGGACCCAATAAGCTTCATGGACGCGTATTAGGACTTAGTAATGCGTTGATGAAGTAAAAGAACCTTCACTTCAATCGATTTGTTCCAAAACAACTGAACGTATCAAGCTAATGAGGTTGACTGTTGCATGACTTGTTGTTACAACCGAATTTATCCATTTCACCTTCAGGCTTTAACTTGAAGTGATGAGAACGAAGTGTATTGAGGACCCAATAAGCTTCATGGACGCGTAATTAGGACTTAGTAATGCGTTTGATGAAGTAAAAGAACCTTCACTTCAATCGATTTGTTCCAAAACAACTGAACGTATCAAGCTAATGAGGTTGACTGTTACATGACTTGTTGTTACAACCGAAGTTATCCATTTCACTTCAAGGCTTTAACTTGAAGTGATCAGAACGAAGTGTATTGAGGACCCAATAAGCTTCATGGACGCGTAATTAGGACTTAGTAATGCGTTTGATGAAGTAAAAGAACCTTCACTTCAATCGATTTGTTCCAAAAGAACTGAACGTATCAAGCTAATGAGGTTGACTGTTACATGACTTGTTGTTACAACCGAAGTTATCCATTTCACCTTCAAGGCTTTAACTTGAAGTGATGAGAACGAAGTGTATTGAGGACCCAATAAGCTTCATGGACGCGTAATTAGGACTTAGTAATGGGTTTCATGAAGTAAAAAAACCTTCACTTCGATCGATTTGTTCCAAAAGAACTTAACGTATCAAGCTAATGAGGTTGACTCTTACATGACTTGTTGTTACAACTGAAGTTATCCATTTTACCTTCAAGGCTTTAAGTTGAAGTGATGAGAACGAAGTGTATTGAGGACCCAATAAGCTTCATGGACGCGTAATTAGGACTTAGTAATGCGTTTGATGAAGTAAAAGAACCTTCACTTCAATCGATTTGTTCCAAAACAACTGAACATATCAAGCTAATGAGGTTGACTGTTACATGACTTGTTGTTACAACCGAAGTTATCCATTTCACCTTCAAGGCTTTAACTTGAAGTGATGAGAACGAAGTGTATTGAGGACCCAATAAGCTTCATGGACGCGTAATTAGGACTTAGTAATGCGTTTGATGAAGTAAAAGAACCTTCACTTCAATCGATTTGTTTCAAAAGAACTGAACGTATCAAGCTAATGAGGTTGACTGCTTATATGACTTGTTGTTACAACTCTGAATTTATCCATTTCACCTTCAAGGCTTTAACTTGAAGTGATGAGAACGAAGTGTATTGAGGACCCAATAAGCTTCATGGACGCGTAATTAAGACTTAGTAATGCGTTTGATTGAAGTAAAGAACCATCACTTCAATCGATTGTTCCAAAAAACTGATCGTATCAAGCTAATGAGGTTGACTGTACATGACTTGTTGTTACAAGCAACTTTATCCATTTCACCTTCAAGGCTTTAACTTGAAGTGATGAGAACGAAGTGTATTGAGGACCCAATAAGCTTCATGGACGCGTAATTAAGACTTAGTAATGCGTTTGATGAAGTAAAAGAACCTTCACTTCAATCGATTTGTTCCAAAAGAACTGAACGTATCAAGCTAATGAGGTGACTGTTACATGACTTAGTTGTTACAACGAATTTATCCATTTCACCTCAAGGCTTTAACTTGAAGTGATGAGAACGAAGTGTATTGAGGACCAATAAGCTTTATGGACGTGTAATTAGGACTTAGTAATGCGTTTGATGAAGTAAAAGAACCTTCACTTCAATCGATTTGTTCCAAAACAACTGAACGTATCAAGCTAATGAGGTTGACTGTTACATGACTTGTTGTTACAACCGAAGTTATCCATTTCACCTTCAAGGCTTTAACTTGAAGTGATGAGAACGAAGTGTATTGAGGACCCAATAAGCTTCATGGACGCGTAATTAGGACTTAGTAATGCGTTTGATGAAGTAAAAGAACATTCACTTCAATCGATTGTTCCAAAAGAACTGAACGTATCAAGCTAATGAGGTTGACTGTTACATGACTTGTTGTTACAACCGAAGTTATCCATTTCACCTTCAAGGCTTTAACTTGAAGTGATGAGAACGAAGTGTATTGAGGACCCAATAAGCTTCATGGACGCGTAATTAGGACTTAGTAATGCGTTTGATGAAGTAAAAGAACCTTCACTTCAATCGATTTGTTCCAAAAGAACTGAACGTATCAAGCTAATGAGGTTGACTGTTACATGACTTGTTGTTACAACCGAAGTTATCCATTTCACCTTCAAGGCTTTAACTTGAAGTGATGAGAACGAAGTGTATTGAGGACCCAATAAGCTTCATGGACGCGTAATTAGGACTTAGTAATGCGTTTGATGAAGTAAAAGAACCTTCACTTCAATCGATTTGTTCCAAAACAACTGAACGTATCAAGCTAATGAGGTTGACTGTTACATGACTTGTTGTTACAACCGAAGTTATCCATTTCACCTTCAAGGCTTTAACTTGAAGTGATGAGAACGAAGTGTATTGAGGACCCAATAAGCTTCATGGACGCGTAATTAGGACTTAGTAATGCGTTTGATGAAGTAAAGAACCTTCACTTCAATCGATTTGTTCCAAAACAACTGAACGTATCAAGCTAATGAGGTTGACTGTTACATGACTTGTTGTTACAACCGAAGTTATCCATTTCACCTTCAAGGCTTTAACTTGAAGTGATGAGAACGAAGTGTATTGAGGACCCAATAAGCTTCATGGACGCGTAATTAGGACTTAGTAATGCGTTTGATGAAGTAAAAGAACCTTCACTTCAATCGATTTGTTCCAAAAGAACTGAACGTATCAAGCTAATGAGGTTGACTGTTACATGACTTGTTGTTACAACCGAAGTTATCCATTTCACCTTCAAGGCTTTAACTTGAAGTGATAAGAACGAAGTGTATTGAGGACCCAATAAGCTTCATGGACGCGTAATTAGGACTTAGTAATGCGTTTGATGAAGTAAAAGAACCTTCACTTCAATCGATTTGTTCCAAAAGAACTGAACGTATCAAGCTAATTAGGTTGACTGTTACATGACTTGTGGTTACATCCGAAGTTATCCATTTCAACTTCAAGGCTTTAACTTGAAGTGATGAGAACGAAGTGTATTGAGGACCCAATAAGCTTCATGGACGCGTAATTAGGACTTAGTAATGCGTTTGATGAAGTAAAAGAACCTTCACTTCAATCGATTTGTTCCAAAAGAACTGAACGTATCAAGCTAATGAGGTTGACTGCTTACATGACTTGTTGTTACAACTGAAGTATCCATTTCACCTTCAAGGCTTTAACTTGAAGTGATGAGAACGAAGTGTATTGAGGACCCAATAAGCTTCATGGACGCGTAATTAGGACTTAGTAATGCGTTTGATGAAGTAAAAGAACCTTCACTTCAATCGATTTGTTCCAAAAGAACTAACGTATCAAGCTAATGAGGTTGACTGTTACATGACTTGTTGTTACAACCGAAGTTATCCATTTCACCTTCAAGGCTTTAACTTGAAGTGATGAGAACGAAGTGTATTGAGGACCCAATAAGCTTCATGGACGCGTAATTAGGACTTAGTAATGCGTTTGATGAAGTAAAAGAACCTTCACTTCAATCGATTTGTTTCAAAAGAACTGAACGTATCAAGCTAATGAGGTGACTGTTACATGACTTGTTGTTACAACGAAGTTATCCATTTCACCTTCAAGGCTTTTAACTGAAGTGATGAGAACGAAGTGTATTGAGGACCCAATAAGCTTCATGGACGCGTAATTAGGACTTAGTAATGCGTTTGATGAAGTAAAAGAACCTTCACTTCAATCGATTTGTTCCAAAACAACTGAACGTATCAAGCTAATGAGGTTGACTGTTACATGACTTGTTGTTACAACCGAAGTTATCCATTTCACCATCAAGGCTTTTAACTTGAAGTGATGAGAACGAAGTGTATTGAGGACCCAATAAGCTTCATGGACGCGTAATTAGGACTTAGTAATGCGTTTGATGAAGTAAAAGAACCTTCACTTCAATCGATTTGTTCCAAAATAACTGAACGTATCAAGCTAATGAGGTTGACTGTTACATGACTTGTTGTTACAACCGAAGTTATCCATTTCACCTTCAAGGCTTTAACTTGAAGTGATGAGAACGAAGTGTATTGAGGACCCAATAAGCTTCATGGACGCGTAATTAGGACTAGTAATGCGTTTGATGAAGTAAAAGAACTTTCACTTCAATCGATTTGTTCCAAAACAACTGAACGTATCAAGCTAATGAGGTTGACTGTTACATGACTTGTTGTTACAACCTAAGTTATCCATTTCACCTTCAAGGCTTTAACTTGAAGTGATGAGAACGAAGTGTATTGAGGACCCAATAAGCTTCATGGACGCGTAATTAGGACTTAGTAATGCGTTTGATGAAGTAAAAGAACCTTCACTTCAATCGATTTGTTCCAAAACAACTGAACGTATCAAGCTAATGAGGTTAACTGTTACATGACTTGTTGTTACAGCCAAAGTTATCCATTTCACCTTCAAGGCTTTAACTTGAAGTGATGAGAACGAAGTGTATTGAGGACCCAATATGCTTCATGGACGCATAATTTGGACTTAGTAATGCGTTTGATGAAGTAAAAGAACCTTCACTTCAATCGATTTGTTCCAAAATAACTGAACGTATCAAGCTAATGAGGTTGACTGTTACATGACTTGTTGTTACAACTGAAGTTATCCATTTCACCTTCAAGGCTTTAACTTGAAGTGATGAGAACGAAGTGTATTGAGGACCCAATAAGCTTCATGGACGCGTAATTAGGACTTAGTAATGCGTTTGATGAAGTAAAAGAACCTTCACTTCAATCGATTTGTTCCAAAACAACTGAACGTATCAAGCTAATGAGGTGACTGTTACATGACTTGTTGTTACAACCGAAGTTATCCATTTCACCTTCAAGGCTTTAACTTGAAGTGATGAGAACGAAGTGTATTGAGGACCCAATAAGCTTCATGGACGCGTAATTAGGACTTAGTAATGCGTTTGATGAAGTAAAAGAACCTTCACTTCAATCGATTTGTTCCAAAACAACTGAACGTATCAAGCTAATGAGGTTGACTGTTACATGACTTGTTGTTACAACCGAAGTTATCCATTTCACCTTCAAGGCTTTAACTTGAAGTGATGAGAACGAAGTGTATTGAGGACCCAATATGCTTCTGGACGCATAATTTGGACTTAGTAATGCTTTGATGAAGTAAACAGAACATTCACTTCATTGATTTGTTTACAAAATAACTGAACGTATCAAGCTAATGAGGTGTGACTGTTTACATGACTTGTTGTTACAACCGAAGTTATCCATTTCACCTTCAAGCTTTACTTGAATTATGAGAAAGAAGTGTATTGAGGACCCAATAGCTCATGGACGCGGAATTAGGAATTAGTAATGCGTTTGATGAAGTAAAAATTACCTTCAACTTTAATCGATTTGTTCCAAAAATAACTGAACGTATCAGCTAATGAGGTTGACTGTTACATGGCTTGTTGTTACAACCGAGTTATCCATTTCACCTTCAAGCTTTAACTTGAAGTGATCAGAACGAAGTGTATTGAAGACCCATAAGCTTCATGGAGACGCGTATTAGGACTTAGTAATGCGTTGATAAAGTAAAAGAACTTTCACTTCAATCGATTTGTTCCAAAACATATTGGATGTTCGTAGAATCGAGTGCGAATTGGTTATTAGAATGCCTCGGTTAATTAAGTTATAGCTTTAGAAGAATTTCTTTAGTTAAGGATTTCATTAATTGGACGTTATCGGTTCAAGCGCATTTTTATGACAATTGTTGTGTTTTGCCTTAGGTGCACTACGCTCGTGGACGGAGCTAGCATTCAACGGACATCAAGTAAGTCTCCACGACTTGTTTGGCCGATTGGCCTACACCATACGATCTTCTGTTGTTCGAGGAAATTGGAGAATTGTTTGTTTAAATTCTTTGGTTGGGTAGTTAGGATTAGTTCTCTTGTAGTTTATGCTTGAGTGTCTTGATGGTACGTATGATGGTTGATATGTTATGTTTATATCTGTTCATGCATCATAGTTTTAAAAACGTCATGAAAATGAATTTGAGCATAGTTTTCATGAAAAAGAAATGCACGTAAAGGCAAGTAAAGTATCACGTAAACAACCCTCTGTATGTGGTTATCGGGGTGAGGTTCAGATCCGGCGTTCTGTGGTGAGCGGGTTTTCCTCCCTTCAGATGGTGTGGGCTGTCTAACCGCTTGACAGGCCCTAACCATCTGCCGAGTGAATAGGCTTCGGTAACCAAAAGAATGTCACGGTGAGAATGAATGAATGAATGAATGAGGAAATGCATGAGTGACGGTTTTATAAAAAGTGTACATACATGTTCATGCATAAGCATTCACATAGACTTACTGAGCCTTAAGCTCACGACTTATGTTTATGGTGTAGGTGACCTCTACACAGGTGAGGATGAGATCCCTCCACCCGAGGCATGAACGGTTGAAGAATGATGGCCCGTGGGAGTGTGCTGAGCAGTCGGTGCGTTTTGACCCGTGGGGATGTGTACGTATTTTGGGAACTACTAGAATGTTTAGGTTGATTTGTATAGACATTTTAGGTTGTTTGGATCTGGTAGTGGATAGGCTATATTTGATGACTTAAACGTTTTGAAATCTGTTTTATAAACTGTATATTGAATTGTTTTGGTTTAATCCGTTAGTTAAACGTTATGAAAATGTTTTGGAAAGTTTTTAGGTTGTTACGGACAGGCTCGGTTTTCAGAGCTATCCACGCAGTTGGACTTCACAAAGTCTGCTGTAAATGCATTTGTAAATGGATTGAGTTTAAATTATAAGTTGTATGTTTTAGTGAGAAGAAAGTATGAAAGTTGCAAGAAATGGAATGAGGTAAATGGTTTGGATTTGCTCGCTGGAAACCGGATTTCCAGAGAGCTTATTGAAGTATTTCCAGAGAGCAATAGTATGGTAAAACACTGAAGGAATAGCAAAGCAAAGGATCAAGGCTGCAGTGCAGCGATCAGGCGCTGCAGCAATGCAGCGACTAATCGCTGCTTGCTGCAGCAACTGCAGCGCACGAGCGCTGCTTGATGCAGCAACTGCAGCTATCAGTCGCTGCATGCTGCAGCGACTGTTCGCTGCATTAATTGCCACGGGTTGGACAGTTTTGTCCTCCCTTCTGTTTTCTACTTTAATTATAGTTTTAAATTAAATGTTTATAATTGTTTTAAAAGTTTTATTTAATTTAATTTCAAAAAATGTTTTCCGCATAAACGCTAAGTATAAAAGAAAATGAAAAATAATTACGGGAAAAATGGGTACAGTATTAGGGTCGTTACATTGACTGTTACATGACTTGTTGTTACAACCTAAATTATCCATTTCACCTTCAAGGCTTTAACTTGAAGTAATGAGAACGAAGTGTATTAAGGACCCAATAAGCTTCATGGACGCGTAATTAGGTGATGTGAACCGAGAAGCGATAAATCTCAAAGTCAAGGACCATGATCTATTAGAAGATAAAGGAGGTCCAATGAACAAAGCTTCACATGGTTTAGTCGTGAAAACCCGAAGAAAAGAGCGATCACAACAAAAACAAAAGACTATAAAAATAAAGAGTTTTGTAGCATGGAAGTGGGCCTCACAAAAGTGGCAAAAGAAGACCCATAAGGTACAGAATTGGGCTCCACAAATCCCAATGGATTGGAGAGAGAAGGGTAAAGATCCACGCAAAATACAAAGAGATAAAGATTCACGTGGGTTAGAAAGAGATAAAGATCCGCATGACTTGGTTTATGATGAGATCCAAGTTCAGACCAATTCAAAGCCCAAGAATAAGGATCCAGTTGAAGATACGGCATGCCCAATGAGCAGAGTAAGAAGCCCAAGATTATTGAAAGATCTTTTGAAGCAAGGGAAGCCAAAGATGCATGAGGATTTACATGTGCCATGCACATGCACGTGTAAAAACTAAAAAGTCACATGCGAAGCACATGCAAATTCCAACAAATCACGTATGAGAGATCTTATCCGACAGAATCTACTCAAATCAATTCAAATCATATTCAAACGTGAGATGATAACTAATCATGCCAAGGATCATTATCTCACTATTTTATTAGTTATTTTATTTTTATTTTCGTTTTTTTTAATTATTTAATTTAATTTTCATGTGTAGCCTATTTAATAGCAAAACACTTTTGATTTAGGAGAACAAGTTTGAATTAAAAAAATTGAGTGTTTTTTTAGAGAGGATTTCTCTTTAGTTCTTTGCGAAGAACAACGATCTTCTTCAAGTCACGCTTGAAGAATCTCGCTTGATAGCTTTGGTTCTTACCAACGAGTTTGGTCTGGGTGAAGCTCCTGTTTTGATAGCTTTGGTTCAGCCAACAGGTGTGGCTCGGGTCAAGCTCCTGTTTTGATAACTAGGGTTCCATCGAATTCTTCGATTGGGGTCTTAGTTCTTTACTTTGTTCTTGAATCGAAAAGGCGTTCCTTTGAATTATTCCGCGTTGTTGTCGGGTCCCGGGTCCTTTCGATCCGAGGTTCGCATCATTAGGACTTAGTAATGCGTTTGATGAAGTAAAAGAACCTTCATTTCAATCGATTTGTTCCAAAACAACTGAACGTATCAAGCTAATGAGGTCGACTGTTCAGGCTTTAACTTGATGTGATCAAAACGAAGAGTATTGAGGACCCCATAAGCTTCATGGACGTGTAATTTGGACTTAGTAATGCGTTTGATAAAGTAAAAGAACCTTCATTTCAATCGATTTGTTCCAAAACAACTGAACGTATCAAGCTAATGAGGTTGACTGTTACATGACTTGTTGTTACAACCTAAGTTATCCATTTCACCTTTAAGGCTTTAACTTGAAGTGATGAGAACGAAGTGTATTGAGGACCCAATAAGCTTCATGGACGCGTAATTAGGACTTAGTAATGCGTTTGATGAAGTAAAAGAACATTCACTTCAATCGATTTGTTTCAAAAGAACTGAACGTATCAAGCTTATGAGGTTGACTGTTACATGACTTGTTGTTACAACCGCAGTTATCCATTTCACCTTCAAGGCTTTAACTTGAAGTGATGAGAACGAAGTGTATTGAGGACCCAATAAGCTTCATGGATGCGTAATTAGGGCTTAGTAATGCGTTTGATGAAGTAAAAGAACCTTCACTTCAATCGATTTGTTCCAAAACAACTGAACGTATCAAGCTAATGAGGTTGACTATTACATGACTTGTTACAACCGAAGTTATCCATTTCACCATCAACGCTTTAACTTGAAGTGATGAGAACGAAGTGTATTGAGGACCCCATAAGCTTCATGGACGCGTAATTAGGACTTAGTAATGCGTTTGATGAAGTAAAAGAACCTTCACTTCAATCGATTTGTTCCAAAACAACAGAGCGTATCAAGCTAATGAGGTTGACTGTTACATGACTTGTTGTTACAACCGAAGTTCTCCATTTCACCTTCAATGCTTTAACTTGAAGTGATCAGAACGAAGTGTATAAAGGATACAATAAGCTTCATGGACGCGTAATTAGGACTTAGTAATGCGTTTGATGAAGTAAAAGAACCTTCACTTCAATCGATTTGTTCCAAAACAACTGAACGTATCAAGCTAATGAGGTTGACTGTTACATGAGTTGTTGTTACAACCGAAGTTATCCATTTCACCTGCAAGGATTTAACTTGAAGTGATGAGAACGAAGTGCATTGAGGACCCAATAATCTTCATGGACGCGTAATGCGTTTGATGAAGTAAAAGAACCTTCACTTTAATCGATTTGTTCCAAAACAACTGAACGTATCAAGCTAATGAGGTTGACTGTTACATGACTTGTTGTTACAACCGAAGTTATCCATTTCACCTTCAAGGCTTTAACTTGAAGTGATGAGAACGAAGTGTATTGAGGACCCAATAAGCTTCATGGATGCGTAATTAGGACTTAGTAATACGTTTGATGAAGTAAAGGAACATTCATATCAATCGATTTGTTCCAAAAGAACTGAACGTACCATGCTAATGAGGTTGACTGTTACATGACTTGTTGTTACAACTGAAGCTATCCATTTCACCTTCAAGGTTTTAACTTGAAGTGAAGAGAACGAAGTGTATTGAGGACTCAATAAGCTTCATGGACGCGTAATTAGGACTTAGTAATGCGTTTGATAAAGTAAAAGAACCTTTACTTCAATCGATTGGTTCCAAAACAACAGAGCGTATCAAGCTAATGAGGTTGACTGTTACATGACTTGTTGTTACAACCGAAGTTATCCATTTCACCTTCAATGCTTTAACTTGAAGTGATCAGAACGAAGTGTATAAAGGGCACAATAAGCTTCATGGACGCGTAATTAGGACTTAGTAATGCGTTTGATGAAGTAAAAGAAGCTTCACTTCAATCGATTTGTTCCAAAACAACTGAACGTATCAAGCTAATGAGGTTGACTGTTACATGACTTGTTGTTACAACCGAAGTTATCCATTTCACCTTCAAGGATTTAACTTGAAGTGATGAGAACGAAGTGTATTGAGGACCCAATAAGCATCATGGACGCGTAATTAGGACTTAGTAATACGTTTGATGAAGTAAAAGAACCTTCACTTCAATCGATTTGTTTCAAAAGAACTGAACGTATCAAGCTAATGATGTTGACTATTGCATGACTTGTTGTTACAACTGAAGTTATCCATTTTACCTTCAAGGCTTTAACTTGAAATGGTGAGAACGAAGTGCATTGAGGACCCAATAAGCTTCATGGACGCGTAATGCGTTTGATGAAGTAAAAGAACCTTCACTTCAATCAATTTGTTCCAAAACAACTGAACGTATCAAGCTAATGAGGTTGACTGTTACATGACTTGTTGTTACAACCGATGTTATCCATTTCACCTTCAAGGCTTTAACTTTAAGCGATGAGAACGAAGTGTATTGAGGAGCCAATATGCTTCATGGACGCATAATTAGGACTTAGTAATGCGTTTGATGAAGTAAAAGAACCTTCACTTCAATCGATTTGTTTCAAAAGAACTAAACGTATCAAGCTAATGATTTTGACTATTACAAGACTTGTTGTTACAACTGAAGTTATCCATTTTACCTTCAAGGCTTTAACTTGAAGTGATGAGAACGAAGTGCATTGAGGACCCAATAAGCTTCATGGACGCATAATTAAGACTTAGTAATGCGTTTGATGAAGTAAAAGAACCTTCACTTCAATCGATTTGTTCCAAAACAGTTGAACGTATCAAGCTAATGAGGTTGACTATTACATGACTTGTTGTTACAACCGAAGTTATCCATTTCAGCTTCAAGGCTTTAACTTGAAGTGATGAGAACGAAGTGTATTGAGGACCCAATAAGCTTCATGGATGCGTAATTAGGACTTAGTAATACGTTTGATGAAGTAAAGGAACATTCATATCAATCGATTTGTTCCAAAAGAACTGAACGTACCATGCTAATGAGGTTGACTGTTACATGACTTGTTGTTACAACTGAAGCTATCCATTTCACCTTCAAGGTTTTAACTTGAAGTGATGAGAACAAAGTGTATTGAGGACCCAATAAACTTCATGGACACGTAATTAGGACTTAGTAATGCGTTTGATGAAGTAAAAGAACCTTCACTTCAATCGATTTGTTCCAAAACAACTGAACGTATCAAGCTAATGAGGTTGACTGTTACATGACTTGTTGTTACAACCGAAGTTATCCATTTCACCTTCAAGGCTTTAACTTGAAGGGATGAGAACGAAGTGTATTGAGGACCCAATAAGCTTCATGGACGCGTAATTAGGACTTAGTAATGCGTTTGATGAAGTAAAAGAACGTTCACTTCAATCGATTTGTTCCAAAACAACTGAGCGTATCAAGCTAATGAGGTTGACTGTTACATGACTTGTTGTTACAACCGAAGTTATCCATTTCACCTTCAAGGCTTTAAGTTGAAGTGATGAGAACGAAGTGTATTGAGGACCCAATAAGCTTCATGGACGCATAATTAGGACTTAGTAATGCGTTTAATGAAGTAAAAGAACATTCACTTCAATCGATTTGTTCCAAAATAACTGAACGTATCAAGCTAATGAGGTTGACTGTTACATGACTTGTTGTTACAACCGAAGTTATCTATTTCACCTTCAAGGCTTTAAATTGAAGTGATGAGAACGAAGTGTATTGAGGACCCAATAAGCTTCATGGACGCGTAATTAGGACGTAGTAATGCGTTTGATGAAGTAAAAGAACCTTCATTTTAATCGATTTGTTCTAAAACAACTGAACGTATCAAGCTAATGAGGTTGACTGATACATGACTTGTTGTTACAACCGAAGTTATCCATTTCACCTTCAAGTCTTTAACTTGAAGTGATCAGAACGAAGTGTATTAAAGACCCCATAAGCTTCATGGACGCGTAATTAGGACTTAGTAATGCGTTTGATAAAGTAAAAGAACCTTCACTTCAATCGATTTGTTCCAAAAGAACTGAACGTATTAAGCTAATGAGGTTGACTGTTACATGACTTGTTGTTACAACCTAAGTTATCCATTTCACCTTCAAGGCTTTAACTTGAAGTGATGAATACGAAGTGTATTGAGGACCCAATAAGCTTCATGGACGTGTAATTAGGACTTAGTAATGCGTTTGATGAAGTAAAAGAGCCTTCACTTCAATCGATTTGTTTCAAAAGAACTTAAGGTATCAAGCTAATGAGGTTGACTGTTACATGACTTGTTGTTATAACCGAAGTTATCCATTTCACCTGCAAGGCTTTAACTTGAAGTGATCAGAACGAAGTGTATTGAAGACCCCATAAGCTTAATGGACCCGTAATTAGGACTTAGTAATGCGTTTAATAAAGTAAAAGAACCTTCACTTCAATCGATTTGTTCCAAAAGAACTGAACGTATCAAGCTAATGAGGTTGACTGTTACATGACTTGTTGTTACAACCTAAGTTATCCATTTAACTTTCAAGGCTTTAACTTGAAGTGATGAGAACGAAGTGTATTGAGGACCCAATAAGCTTTATGGACGCGTAATTAGGACTTAGTAATGCGTTTAATGAAGTAAAAGAACCTTCACTTCAATCGATTTGTTCCAAAACAACAGAACGTATCAAGCTAATGAGGTTGACTGTTACATGACTTGTTGTTACAACCGAAGTTATCCATTTCACCTTCAAGGCTTTAACTTGAAGTGATGAAAACGAAGTGTATAGAGGACACAATAAGCTTCATGGACGCGAAATTAGGACTTAGTAATGCGTTTGATGAAGTAAAAGAACCTTCACTTCAATCGATTTGTTCAAAAACAACTGAACATATGAAGATAATGAGGTTGACTGTTACATGAGTTGTTGTTACAACCGAAGTTATCCATTTCACCTTCAAGGCTTTAACTTGAAGTGATGAGAACGAAGTGTATTGAGGACCCAATAAGCTTCATGGATGCGTAATTAGGACTTAGTAATGCGTTTGATGAAGTAAAAGAACCTTCACTTCAATCGATTTGTTTCAAAAGAACTGAACGTATCAAGCTAATGAGGTTGACTGTTACATGACTTGTTGTTACAACTGAAGTTATCCATTTTACCTTCAAGGCTTTAACTTGAAGTGATGAGAACGAAGTGCATTGAGGACCCAATAAGCTTCATGGACGCATAATTAAGACTTAGTAATGCGTTTGATGAAGTAAAAGAACCTTCACTTCAATCGATTTGTTCCAAAACAGTTGAACGTATCAAGCTAATGAGGTTGACTATTACATGACTTGTTGTTACAACCGAAGTTATCCATTTCACCTTCAAGGCTTTAACTTGAAGTGATGAGAACGAAGTGTATTGAGGACCCAATAAGCTTCATGGATGCGTAATTAGGACTTAGTAATACGTTTGATGAAGTAAAGGAACATTCATATCAATCGATTTGTTCCAAAAGAACTGAACGTACCATGCTAATGAGGTTGACTGTTACATGACTTGTTGTTACAACTGAAGCTATCCATTTCACCTTCAAGGTTTTAACTTGAAGTGATGAGAACAAAGTGTATTGAGGACCCAATAAACTTCATGGATAGTAATTAGGACTTAGTAATGCGTTTGATGAAGTAAAAGAACCTTCACTTCAGTCGATTTGTTCCAAAACAACTGAACGTATCAAGCTAATGAGGTTGACTGTTACATGACTTGTTGTTACAACCGAAGTTATCCATTTCACCTTCAAGGCTTTAACTTGAAGGGATGAGAACGAAGTGTATTGAGGACCCAATAAGCTTCATGGACGCGTAATTAGGACTTAGTAATGCGTTTGATGAAGTAAAAGAACGTTCACTTCAATCGATTTGTTCCAAAACAACTGAGCGTATCAAGCTAATGAGGTTGACTGTTACATGACTTGTTGTTACAACCGAAGTTATCCATTTCACCTTCAAGGCTTTAAGTTGAAGTGATGAGAACGAAGTGTATTGAGGACCCAATAAGCTTCATGGACGCATAATTAGGACTTAGTAATGCGTTTAATGAAGTAAAAGAACATTCACTTCAATCGATTTGTTCCAAAATAACTGAACGTATCAAGCTAATGAGGTTGACTGTTACATGACTTGTTGTTACAACCGAAGTTATCTATTTCACCTTCAAGGCTTTAAATTGAAGTGATGAGAACGAAGTGTATTGAGGACCCAATAAGCTTCATGGACGCGTAATTAGGACGTAGTAATGCGTTTGATGAAGTAAAAGAACCTTCATTTTAATCGATTTGTTCTAAAACAACTGAACGTATCAAGCTAATGAGGTTGACTGATACATGACTTGTTGTTACAACCGAAGTTATCCATTTCACCTTCAAGTCTTTAACTTGAAGTGATCAGAACGAAGTGTATTAAAGACCCCATAAGCTTCATGGACGCGTAATTAGGACTTAGTAATGCGTTTGATAAAGTAAAAGAACCTTCACTTCAATCGATTTGTTCCAAAAGAACTGAACGTATTAAGCTAATGAGGTTGACTGTTACATGACTTGTTGTTACAACCTAAGTTATCCATTTCACCTTCAAGGCTTTAACTTGAAGTGATGAATACGAAGTGTATTGAGGACCCAATAAGCTTCATGGACGTGTAATTAGGACTTAGTAATGCGTTTGATGAAGTAAAAGAGCCTTCACTTCAATCGATTTGTTTCAAAAGAACTTAAGGTATCAAGCTAATGAGGTTGACTGTTACTGTAACGTCCCGGGGAGGATCGCCACGTAAATCATATCTTTCATAAACATTGACTCTAAATTTTTACTCTGTACTCTTTTTTTTTTAAACAATACTATTTGTAAAACTGACAGAACTCTACCTTCAAGAACTCGACTTTTCCGTAAAGTAGTTAGTATAATTCGTCGCAGTGTAGGGCGACTAGACGCAAACATGAATCCTTAACATAATCGGGCAGGAGGAAGAATACCTATAGATCACACGACTTCATCATACGCGGGCTGCATGGGTTTGCATGCACCAGCGATAGGGTACGTATCATCCGGTCTGTCACGTGCACACCACGCGACTCACTTAACAGTGCCCGATAGAAGACATCTTCCGGTGAACACGTGCAACACTCGTGTATAGTTAAAAACATCATCCGGTCACTAAACGACAAAACAACTCTTATCTCATCCGGTGGAGAACTCTCTACATCCACCAGTCACTGGGCGATGAAATTGCTCTTACATCATCCGGTCGCTAAACGACAAGAATTACACTCACGTCATCCGATGAAGGAATACACTTCATCCACCGAACGCTAGACGAGAAAATAGCATTTTCGTCATCCGGTGGCTTAAACACTCTACATCCACCGATGACGTCAGCCGGATGATTACTTCATCCAACTTCTATCACATGACAGAAAACATTACCATATTCGAATGACTTCATCCAACAGAAAATACAACAACTCATTCAGAATGCATATAGCGGAAGACTTAAGCAATAGATCATTTAATAATTTCCATAATCATTCTCAGACTCAGTAGTCAACCAGATAGTTTCAAAACTCAATGTTATAAAATAATCTCATCCTACTTAACTACCATGTTCTTTATCATACTGTAATCATAAGAGCATTAACCAGGGGTCATAATCGCCTCTCCAGTCCTGCACTGTCACCTTGAGCTCTCACCAGCTACCAGCCTTAAACTTCTTCATTAAACTTGGTATCCTCACCTGTAAATTCTTCACCTACGCCATAAGGTTTAACTATAAGCCTAATGCTTAGTAAGGGATGCATGCTGACAGATATACATGAGTGTACAAATAAAAGAAACATAAGTTCGTAAATCTTTCTTCATTCATGTTCATTTTTCATCTTTTGCATAGCATGTATTAAGGGAAGAAACGAGGGAGAAAGACAGGGGTACATAGTCATTTGCCAATCGGGCAATCATAGTAGCGACTAGCTCGGCCTCCACCGGCGGGAGAATCCGCGAACTATCGTACTTAACATCAACTCGGCCTCCACCAGTGGGAGAATTCGCGAGTCATACATAAACCTTGTGAACATATCATAGTCATTTTCCCCCCGTTCTACGCTTAATCATGCTTTCATTAGTTTTCCCATGTTCTTGACTTAATCATAAACGTGCACATAATGCATGGACACGAATTTCACAGAGGAAAGTCATACTATAAGAACGAGTAGAAGCATCATGTAACTTAACATCTTCTTGCTCAATTACTTCATATCATGGCAAACTACTAGTCATGATCATTAGACACACATTTCAACAATTTTTCCTTGTATCCTTGCGGTGTAGGGCCCTAGTGGCCGGAAATCTTAATACATCCACTTACCTGGTCTCCTTAGCAGTCTGAACCTCTTCTCTTCGACTTCTCCACCTAAAACATGTGCATTACAGTAGTTAAATCAAAATCCTAAAACTCAACTCATACGTCACCCTAGGGTCTATTAGCTAAAGTCATTCCCGAATCCTTGGATTGATCTACTGTGCAGAATCTGAAATCCAAAATAAAACAAACAGGTTCTACTATTGATTAAATCTGAGTTGGTTACTTAAAATGTCCAGAATCGATTTGGGTTGACGTTACTTCTCTCAGATTCCAAAATGTTCTAATACTACTCGGCCATCGGTAAAACCGAGCTCAAATGCCGAGCTGAAAACAGAGCCCCAAACACAAACAGGTAACTACATTGTCCATTTCATACCTCGGGTGCGGATTCGCAGAGGAATGCGGCTAGGAACCGGTCGTCGGCGAGGAAGACACTGATGGCAGTGAGCAAGGACTTGCGAGAGAAGAAATCGCTGGAAATGGTGGTGTTGGCTACAGTGGTTTAAATGAGGTTTGAATCCTTTCCTTTTTCTTTAAATACTGACCTCAATCTTCCATTATTACAATCTTGCCATTCAACCTAGTTTAAAACCCACATTCAATTAATTAAACTTGTCATAAAATTCTAAACCGCGAAGATTAAATATTCGTGACCGTTAATACAGTTAAGGAAGTTACCTAGTCGCATCTCGGGTATTACATCCACCCCTCCTTAAACAAAATTTTAGTCCTCGAAAATTGCTCAAACAAATAACTCCGGGTATTTGTCTACATGTCTTGCTGTCGCTCCCATGTGGCTTCTTCAATGCCATGATTCTTCTATAAGACCTTGACCAACGGAATCTCTTGGTTTCTCAGAGTCTTAACTGTATATTCCAATATTTGTACCGATTTCTCTTCATATGCCAGTGTCGGCTCCAACTCAATGCCTGTTGGTTGAATAACTTGTGTCGGATCTCGTATGCATTTCCTTAGCATGGACACATGGAAAACATTATGAACTTTATCCAATGATGAAGGCAATTGCAATCTGTAAGCTGTGTTTCCAATCTTTGCCAAAACAAGGAATGGTCCAATGAATCGTGGATTAAGCTTCCCTTTCTTGCCAAAGCTTAGCACTCCTTTAAATGGTGAAATCTTTAAGAACACTTCATCTCCGACTGCAAACTCAAGATCCCTTCTCCTTCGATCAGCATAACTCTTCTGTCGACTTTGCGCAGTTATCATCCTTTTCCTGATAACAGAAATCTTATCCGACATCTGCTGCAGAATATCGGGTCCAAGGAGTTTTGCTTCACCAACCTCATCCCAATACAGAGGTGACCTACACTTCCTACCATATAGTGCTTCGTATGGTGCCATACCAATGGTGGACTGATAACTGTTGTTGTAAGAAAATTCCACTAAAGGTAGATGTTTGCTCCAAGTAGTCTGAAAGTCCAACACACATGCTCTCAACATATCCTTAAGTATCTGAATAGTCCTCTCTGATTGGCCATCTGTCTGTGGGTGAAAAGCAGTGCTGAAGGATAACTTTGTACCCAATGTACCATGCAAACTTCTCCAAAATCGAGAGGTAAATCTGGCATCACGATCAGAGACAATAGATACAGGGATTCCATGCAACCTAATAACTTCTTGTACATAAAGATCAGCAAGCTGGTCCATCGAGTAGGTTGTCCTTACTGGTAAGAAATGGACTGACTTTGTCAATCTATCAACTACAACCCAAATACAATCATGTCCCTTGGTTGTCTTAGGTAATCCTAAAACGAAATCCATAGCTATGTATTCCCACTTCCATTCGGGAATAGGTAAGGGCTGGAGGGTACCCCCTGGGCGTTGATGTTCTGCCTTAACTTGTTGGCATACCAAGCATGACTCTACATACCTAGCAACATCCTTCTTAAGGTTAGGCCACCAGTACAATGTTTTCAGGTCTCGGTACATCTTGGTGCTTCCAGGATGTACAGAGAAGGGAGACGAATGCGCCTCAGCCAAGATTAGCTTACGTAATTCTTCATCGTTAGGGACATACCATCTATTTCTAAACTTCAGAATTCCATCCTTGGAAAGACAAAACTCGGAGGTGATGTCCTTCACCTTGTTCATTATTCCGTTATTCTCCTCTGAGTCCTTCTATTGTGCTTCTTTGATCTTTTCTAAAACTGTTGGTTGAACGGTCAAATCAGCAAGTAAAGTTGATAATTCTGGAACTATCTCCAATTCAAACCTCTGAACTTCTGTCCTCAAAGACAAAGACATAGCTGATACAACGGGTTGCATAGTTGTTGACATCCTGCTTAATGCGTCAGCTACAAAGTTAGCCTTACCCGGGTGATACTTGATCTCAAAGTCGTAATCCTTAACAAATTCCAACCAACGCCTCTGTCTCATGTTCAATTCCTTTTGTGTAAAGAGATACTTCAGACTTTTATGGTCAGAAAACACCTCACACTGTTGTCCATATAAGTAGTGCCTCCATATCTTCAAAGCAAAAACGACAGCGGCTAATTCTAAATCATGGGTGGGGTAGTTCTGTTCGTAACTCTTTAACTGCCTAGAGGCATACGCTACAACTTTACCTTCTTGCATCAATACACAGCCCAAACCAACTTTAGATGCATCACAGTATACACTAAACTTTCCTTCTTCGGTTGGAAGAGTTAAGACAGGGGCTGTTGTTAACTTCACTTTCAATGTCTGGAAGCTATTCTCGCAAGCTTCGGTCAAAGAATATTTATTGTCCTTCTTTGTCAAATTCGTCAGGGGCTTAGCTATCATAGAAAATCCTTTGATGAACTTTCTGTAATAGACTGCCAATCCAAGGAAACTGCGGACTTCACTGGCATTCTTTGGTTGTGGCCAATCCTTAACTGCCTGAACTTTAGTTGGATCCACAGATATACCCTTGGCAGAAACTACATGGCCAAGGAAATTAACCTTATCTAACCAAAACTCACACTTGGAAAATTTGGCATAAAGCTGGTGCTCCTTCAATGTTGTCAAAACTACTCTTAAATGCTCTGCATGGTCGGCTTCTGTTCGTGAATATATCAAGATATCATCTATGAATACAATTACAAATTTGTCCAAATACTCCCGAAACACACGGTTCATCAAGTCCATGAAGGCTACAGGTGCATTGGTCAGTCCAAATGACATGACCAAGAATTCGCAGTGTCCATAACGGGTTCTGAAAGTTGTCTTTGGTATATCTCCTTCCTTAACTTTCAGTTGGTAATATCCCGAACGTAAATCTATTTTTGAAAACACTTTTGCTCCATGTAGTTGGTCAAACAAATCATCAATTCAGGGTAAGGGGTACTTATTCTTGATTGTTAACTTATTTAGTTCTCTGTAGTCTATGCACATTCTAAGGGAACCATCCTTCTTCTTGACAAATAAAACAGGTGCACCCCAAGGGGAACTGCTAGGGCGTATAAATCCTTTGTCTACGAATTCCTGCAATTGGGCTTTCAACTCCTTTAATTCAACAGGTGCCATACGGTAGGGGTTCTTAGATATCGGTAATGCCTCGGGATATGTTTCAATTGCAAACTCTATTTCTCTATCAGGTGGTAATCCAGGTAAATCGTCTAAGAATGCCTCAGGGAACTCTCGAACTATGGGGATATCTTGTAACTCTATTTTATTCTTCACCCGAACATCCATTATGCTAGCTAAGTAACTTTCACAACCATTTTTCGGTAACCGGTAAATTTCTAGTGAGGATATAATCGGTATTTTGCTTATCTTAGGAATAGCTTGGAAGAAATAATGATCACCATTTGGGGGTCGAAAATCAACTAATCCAGTCCTACAACTTATAGTGGCATAATGCCTGAATAACCAATTCATTCCTAATATTACCTCATACCCTTTCATGTCAATTACAATCAGTTCTACATATAATCTCTTACTTCCTAAGGACACAACATCACCTTTAACAATCTGTTCAGAATGTAGGGACTTCCCTGATGGTAATATAACATCATATGGCCTTTCGGCTGGTAAAAGTTCTAAGTTGTGTTGGCATACAAACAGAGTTGATATGAACGAGTGTGTGGCTCCCGTATCTATAAGTGTGTAAGCAGTAAAACCACAGATCATAATGGTACCTGTTATGACTGTATGCTGCACGGCTTCCTCATCCTCCATCATTGCATAGACTCTAGGTGCTACTCTGGCACGGTTCGGATCTGGCGGCATGGGGCAGTCTCTGACTATGTGCCCAACCTTATCACATCTGAAACAGTGGCCAGAACGCAACTTGCATTCGCCGAGGTGGTTCTTCTGACAGGTGGGGCACAAGGGTGCCAGAGGCCTCTTTCCTCTTCCTTGGTCATCATTCTGGTTGAGGGGTCTCTTTATTCCTTGTTGTTGTTGTTGTGGTCCCCTGTTCTGTTGCGGCTGCCAACCTTTGTTTTGACGTGGTGGCGGCTGAGTTTCCTTCGTGAACTTCCTTGGTTGCTCACGCTGCGCATATGCTGTCATCTCAGCCTCTTCCAACTCTAAGGCCTTAGCCGTCACTTCACCATAAGGTACATTGTGTATTCCAGCAGTCTTCACTTTCATGTACAAACTCGGCTTTAGTCCTTGGACAAATTGATAAATCATGTCCTCATCATCCTCAATCATTCGGGGAGCAAATCGTGACAAAGCATCAAACTTACATATGTAATCCGTCACAGAGCCAGTTTGTCGCAGGTTCATGAATTCCTTCTTCTTGCTGGCCTGAACAGTCCTATTTAAGTACTTGTTAAAGAATGCAGTTTTAAACATTTCCCAGGTCATAGCTCCGGCATTAGCGGTGTTCTGGATCGAGTCCCACCAATGCCTTGCACTTAACTCCAAATGAAAGACAGCATAGGTGACCTTATCCCCTTCATCAACCTTTGCATACTTAAACATGTCTTCTATCTTTCGAACCCACTCCTCAGCATAGATAGGATCCGAAACATGTCCATTAAATACCGGGGATCGAAGCCGGTGAAAACGCTCACCCCCATGATCATGAGTTGCATTATTACTGGAGTTGCCTTGTTCCTCCCTAGTAGTCATCAGCTGCTTGATCTGGTGAGATTGGCGTATGACCAACTCTGTCAACTGAGCAATGGTATTGCTATCCTCATTGGTCTCTCTCTGCTGACCTCTAACCATATTGGGGTTCCTAAACACATAGTTATAGATACATCTTAACTTAGTAACATTTACTGAAATCATAAATACTTACAGTTGCTGGAGAGTACTCAAGTGACAGTCAGTGCTGGAAGGCAGTCTGCAGAATCGATTTTAGAACCTGGTTTTGCTCTGATACCATAATTGTAACGACCCGGAAAGGATCGATTTGGGTTGACGTTACTTCTCTCAGATTCCAAAATGTTCTAATACTACTCGGCCATCGGTAAAACCGAGCTCAAATGCCGAGCTGAAAACAGAGCCCCAAACACAAACAGGTAACTACATTGTCCATTTCATACCTCGGGTGCGGATTCGCAGAGGAATGCGGCTAGGAACCGGTCGTCGGCGAGGAAGACACTGATGGCAGTGAGCAAGGACTTGCGAGAGAAGAAATCGCCGAAAATGGTGGTGTCGGCTACAGTGGTTTAAATGAGGTTTGAATCATTTCCTTTTTCTTTAAATACTGACCTCAATCTTCCATTATTACAATCTTGCCACTCAACCTAGTTTAAAACCCACATTCAATTAATTAAACTTGTCATAAAATTCTAAACCGCGAAGATTAAATATTCGTGACCGTTAATACAGTTAATTAAGTTACCTAGTCGCATCTCGGGTGTTACAGTTACATGACTTGTTGTTACAACCGCAGTTATCCATTTCACCTTCAAGGCTTTAACTTGAAGTGATGAGAACAAAGTGTATTGAGGACCCAATAAGCTTCATGGACCCAATAAGCTCTGTTCTGTAGCGAGAGTGAGTTAAGAATTTCCATATTCATGCATTTTCAATATCTTATGCACATGAAAACGTTTTGAAAGCATGTTTTCTCATGAACAAGATAAGATGATAAAAATCTCTGCAACGTGGTTGAGTGAGGGTTGGGGGTGGTTCGGCGTATGTCACAGTCCAGAGAAGGACATATGAATACGACCCGCAGTAGGGACCATGATCAAACTCACTGTCGGACCCCCTTTACCGGCACAAATCCTCTCTCAAACCACACAACTAAATGATTAATATGATCCCTGAACATGAATGATGAAATGAATGATGAATATGATCCATGACTATGGATGATGAAATGAATGATGAATATGATCCATGACTATGGATGATGAAAGGAAAGATGAATATGATCTATGATTATGAATGACAAATATGAACAAGAATATGAACCAGAAATGATTTTGAGCATGTTTTCTCTGAATTATGCATTCATGCACTCGTGATAGTATTGTATTCCTTACTAAGCATTAGGCTTATAGTTTAAACCTTATGATGTAGGTGACGAGTTTTCAGGTGAGGGACTCAAGTTTGATGAGGAAGTCTAAGCTTGGCTGCCGGAGGATGCTCAGTGTGACAGTGAAGGCTGGATAGGCGAATAAGTTCCCTGGTTTAATGCTCATAGTAAGTCAGAAAAGTTTACGATGAACAAATGATTAATTAGAATAGAATTTCCTATAGTAATGAGACTTGGATTTGAAAGGGGCTTGTCTTTAGAGTCTGAATATGATTTTAAAGTTTAATGGATGATCTATTGCTTAAGTCTTCCGCTATATGCATTCTGGATGAGTTGTGATATTTCCTGTTGAATGAAGTCATTCGAGGATTCGTAATGTTTTCTGCTATGAAATTGTAGCTGGATAGAGAAATCATCCGGCTGACGTCACCGGTGGATGAAGTGTATTTCTTCACCGGATGACGAAAATGTTATTTTGTCATTAGTGACCGGTGGATGAAGTGTATTTCTTCACCGGATGACGAAAATGTTATTTTGTCGTTAGTGACCGGTGGATGAAGTGTATTTCTTCACCGGATGACGAAAATGTTATTTTGTCGTTAGTGACCGGTGGATGAAGTGTATTTCTTCACCGGATGACGAAAATGTTATTTTGTCGTTAGTGACCGGTGGATGAAGTGTGTTTCTCCACCGGGCGATGTAATATTTTAAGTGAGTCACGCGAAGTGCACGTGACAGACCGGAAGATGTCTTCCACTGAACACTGATAAGTGAGTCACGCGAAGTGCACGTGACAGACCGGAAGATGTCTTCCACTGGACACCGATAAGTGAGTCGCGTGGCGTGCACGTGACAGACCGGATGATGCGCACCCTATTAGTCGGTGCATGCAAACCCATGCAGCTCGCGTACAATGAAATCATGTAATCTATGGACATTACTCCCTCTGCCCGATCATGTTAAGGGTTAGCGTCTACGTCTAGTCGCTTTACTCTGTGATAACTGTATGGGAAGTCAAAGTCTTAAAGGTGGAGTTCCGTCAGTTTTAGTTTAGAAAAAAAAGAGAGAGAAAGAAATGTACAGAGTATAATTTAGAGTCAATGTTTTACGAAAGATACGAATTACGTGACGATCTTTCTCGGGTCGTTACAAATGAGGTTGACTATTACATGACTTGTTGTTACAACCGCAGTTATCCATTTCACCTTCAAGGCTTTATCTTGAAGTGATGAGAACGAAGTGTATTGAGGACCCAATAAGCTTCATGGACGCGTAATTAGCACTTAGTAATGCGTTTGATCAAATAAAAGAACCTTCACTTCAATCGATTTGTTCCAAAACAACTGAACGTATCAAGCTAAGGAGGTTGACTGTTACATGACTTGTTGTTACAACCGAAGTTATCCATTTCACCATCAAGGCTTTAACTTGAAGTGATGAGAACGAAGTGTATTGAGGACCCGATAAGCTCCATGGACGCGTAATTAGGACTTAGTAATACGTTTGATGAAGTAAAAGAACCTTCATATCAATCGATTTGTTTCAAAAGAACTGAACGTATCAAGCTAATGAGGTTGACTGTAACATGACTTGTTGTTACAACTGAAGCTATCCATTTAACCTTTAAGGCTTTAACTTGAAGTGATGAGAACGAAATGCATTGAGGACCCAATAAGTTTCATGGACGCGTAATTAGGACTTAGTAATGCGTTTGATGAAGTAAAAGAACCTTCATCTCAATCGATTTGTTCCAAAACAACTGAACGTATCAAGCTAATGAGGTTGACTGTTACATGACTTGTTGTTACAATAGAAGTTATCCATTTCACCTTCAAGGCTTTAAGTCGAAGTGATGAGAACGAAGTGTATTGAGGACCCAATAAGCTTCATGGACGCATAATTAGGAATTAGTAATACGTTTGATGAAGTAAAAGAACCTTCACTTCAATCGATTTGTTCCAAAACAACAGAACGTATCAAGCTAATGAAGTTGACTGTAACATGACTTGTTGTTACAACTGAAGTTATCCATTTCACCTTCAAGGCTTCAACTTGAAGTGATGAGAACGAAGTGTATTGAGGACCCAATAAGCTTCATGGACGCGTAATTAGGACTTAGTAATACGTTTGATGAAGTAAAAGAACCTTCATATCAATCGATTTGTTTCAAAAGAACTGAACGTATCAAGCTAAAGAGGTTGACTGTAACATGACTTGTTGTTACAACTGAAGCTATCCATTTAACCTTTAAGGCTTTAACTTGAAGTAATGAGAACGAAATGCATTGAGGACACAATAAGTTTCATGGACGCGTAATTAGGACTTAGTAATGCGTTTGATGAAGTAAAAGAACCTTCATCTCAATCGATTTGTTCCAAAACAACTGAACGTATCAAGCTAATGAGGTTGACTGTTACATGACTTGTTGTTACAACCAAAGTTATCCATTTCACCTTCAAGGCTTTAACTTGAAGTGATGAGAACGAAGTGTATTGAGGACCTAATAAGCTTCATGGACGCGTAATTAGAACTTAGTAATGCGTCTGATGAAGTAAAAGAACCTTCACTTAAATCGATTTGTTCCAAAACAACAGAACGTATCAAGCTAATGAGGTTGACTGTTATATGACTTGTTGTTACAACCGTAGTTATCCATTTCACCTTCAAGGCTTTAACTTGAAGTGATAAGAACGAAGTGTATTGAGGGCAAAATAAGCTTCATGGACGCGTAATTAGGACTTAGTAATGCGTTTGATGAAGTAAAAGAACATTCATTTCAATCGATTTGTTCCAAAAGAACTGAACGTATCAAGCTAATTAGGTTGACTGTTACATGACTTGTTGTTACAAACGAAGTTATCCATTTCACCTTCAAGGCTAACTTGAAGAGATCAGAACGAAGTTTATTGATGACCCAATAAGCTTCATGGACGCGTAATTAGGACTTAGTAATGCATTTGATGAAGTAAAAGAACCTTCACTTCAATCGATTTGTTCCAAAAGAACAGAACGTATCAAGCTTATGAGGTTGACTGTTACATGACTTGTTGTCACAACCGAAGTTATCCAATTCACCTTCAAGGCTTTAACTTGAAGTGATGAGAACGAAGTGTATTGAGGACTCAATAAGCTTGATGGACGCGTAATTAGGACTTAGTAATGCGTTTGATGAAGTAAAAGAACCTTCACTTCAATCGATTTCTTCCAAAATAACAGAACGTATCAAGCTAATGAGGTTGACTGTTACATTACTTGTTGTTACAACCGAAGTTAGCCAATTCACCTTCAAGGCTTTAACTTGAAGTGATGAGAACGAAGTGTATTGAGGTCCCAATAAGCTTCATGGACGCGTAATTAGGACTTAGTAATGTCTTTGATGAAGTAAAAGAACCTTCACTTCAATCGATTTGTTAAAAAACAACAGAACGTATCAAGCTAATGAGGTTGACTGCTATATGACCTGTTGTTACAACCGAAGTTATCCATTTAACTTGAAGTGATCAGAACGAAATGTATAGGGGACCGAATAAGCTTCATGGACGCGTAATTAAGATTTAGTAATGCGTTTGTTGAAGTAAAAGAACCTTCACTTCAATCGATTTGTTTCAAAAGAACTGAACGTATCAAGCTAATGAGGTTGACTGCTACATGACTTGTTGTTACAACTGAAGTTATCCATTTTACCTTCAAGGCTTTAACTTGAAGTAATGAGAACGAAGAGCATTGAGGACCCAATAAGCTTCATGGACGCGTAATTAAGACTTAGTAATGTGTTTGATGAAGTAAAAGAACCTTCACTTCAATCTATTTGTTCCAAAAGAACTGAACGTATCAAGCTAATGAGGTTGACTGTTACATGACTTGTTGTTACAACCGAAGTTATCCATTACACCTTCAAGGCTTTAACTCGAAGTAATGAGAACGAAGTGTATTGAGAACCAATAAGCTTCATGGACTCGTAATTAAGACTTAGTAATACGTTTGATGAAGTAAAAGAACCTTCATATCAATTGATTTGTTCCAAAAGAACTGAACGTATCAAGCTAATGAGGTTGACTGTTACATGACTTGTTGTTACAACCGAAGTTATCCATTTCACCATCAAGGCTTTAACTTGAAGTGATGAGAACGAAGTGTATTGAGGACCCGATAAGCTCCATGGACGCGTAATTAGGACTTAGTAATGCGTTTGATGAATTAAAAGAACCTTCACTTCAATCGATTTGTTCCAAAACAACAGAACGTATCAAGCTAATGAAGTTGACTGTAACATGACTTGTTGTTACAACTGAAGTTATCCATTTCACCTTCAAGGCTTCAACTTGAAGTGATGAGAACGAAGTGTATTGAGGACCCAATAAGCTTCATGGACGCGTAATTAGGACTTAGTAATACGTTTGATGAAGTAAAAGAACCTTCATATCAATCGATTTGTTCCAAAAGAACTGAACGTATCAAGCTAATGAGGTTGACTGTTACATGACTTGTTGTTACAACTGAGGCTTTCCATTTCACCTTCAAGGCTTTAACTTGAAGTGATGAGAACGAAGTGTATTGAGGACCCAATAAGCTTCATGGACGCGTAATTAGGACTTAGTAATGCGTTTGATGAAGTAAAAGAACCTTCATCTCAATCGATTTGTTCCAAAACAACTGAACGTATCAAGCTAATGAGGTTGACTGTTACATGACTTGTTGTTACAACAGAAGTTATCCATTTCACCTTCAAGGCTTTAAGTCGAAGTGATGAGAACGAAGTGTATTGAGGACCCAATAAGCTTCATGGACGCATAATTAGGAATTAGTAATACGTTTGATAAAGTAAAAGAACCTTCATATCAATTGATTTGTTCCAAACGAACTGATATACAAGCTAATGAGGTTGACTGTTACTTGACTTATTGTTACAACTGAAGTTATCCATTTCACCTTCAAGGCTTTAACTTGAAGTGCTGATAACGAAGTGTATTGAGGACCCAATATGCTTCATGGACGCGTAATTAGGACTTAGTAATGCGTTTGATGAAGTAAAAGAACCTTCACTTCAATCGATTTGTTCCAAAACTACTGAACGTATCAAGCTAATGAGGTTGACTGTTACATGACTTGTTGTTACAACCGAAGTTATCCATTTCACCTTCCAGGCTTTAACTTGAAGTGATGAGAACGAAGTGTATTGAGGACCCAATAAGCTTCATGGACGCGTAATTAGGACTTAGTAATACGTTTGATGAAGTAAAAGAACCTTCATATCAATCGATTTGTTCCAAAAGAACTGAACGTATCAAGCTAATGAGGTTGACTGTTACATGATTTGTTGTTACAACTGAAGCTATCCATTTAACCTTTAAGGCTTTAACTTGAAGTGATGAGAACGAAATGCATTGAGGACCCAATAAGTTTCATGGACGCGTAATTAGGACTTAGTAATGCGTTTGATGAAGTAAAA
Organism: Begonia masoniana; assembly: GCA_022432975.1. Taxonomy (NCBI): domain Eukaryota; kingdom Viridiplantae; phylum Streptophyta; class Magnoliopsida; order Cucurbitales; family Begoniaceae; genus Begonia; species Begonia masoniana. The sequence continues at coordinate 18,953,230 of CM039506.1, forward strand.
AAACCTTCAGTTCAATCGATTTGTTCCAAAACAACTGAACGTATCAAGCTAATGAGGTTGACTGTTACATGACTTGTTGTTACAACCGAAGTTATCCATTTCACCTTCAAGGCTTTAACTCGAAGTGATGAGAACGATGTGTATTGAGGACCCAATTAGCTTCATGGACGCGTAATTAGGACTTAGTAATACGTTTGATGAAGTAAAAGAACCTTCACTTCAATCGATTTGTTCCAAAACTACTGAACGTATCAAGCTAATGAGGTTGACTGTTACATGACTTGTTGTTACAACCGAAGTTATCTATTTCACCTTCAAGGCTTTAACTTGAAGTGCTGATAACGAAGTGTATTGAGGACCCAATATGCTTCATGGACGCGTAATTAGAACTTAGTAATGCGTTTGATGAAGTAAAAGAACCTTCACTTCAATCTATTTGTTCCAAAACTACTGAACGTATCAAGCTAATGAGGTTGACTGTTACATGACTTGTTTTTACAACCGAAGTTATCCATTTCACCTTCAAGGCTTTAACTTGAAGTGATGAGAACGAAGTGTATTGAATTCCCAATAAGCTTCATGGACGCGTAATTAGGACTTAGTATTACGCGTAAAAGAACCTTCACTTCAATCTATTTGTTCCAAAAGAACTGAACGTGTCAAGCTAATGAGGTTGACTGTTACATGACTTGTTGTTACAACTGAAGCTGTAACACCCCTAATACTGTACCCAGTTTCCCCGTATAAATTTTTCATTTTATTTTACACTTTAAATAGACTTTACGCGGAATGAAATCTGAATTAGAATCGGTGTTCGTTTAGGAAATCATTTAAAACATATCTCAATTTAAATTAATAAAACTTAAAACAATTAAAACAATTAAATAAAAACAATGAAAACATTTTTCAATTCGGTTTAGGGCAAAACTGGAAGACGGAGGCAAAAGGAGTAGAGACCGATCGCTCGGCCTCAGCAGCGATCGGTTGCTGAGGCTATGAGCCTCAGCAGCGATCAGTCGCTGAGGCCATGAGCCTCAGCAGCGACTGATCGCTGAGGCCATGAGCCTCAGCAGCAACTGATCGCTGAGGCCATGAGCCTCAGCAGCGATCGGTTGCTGAGGCCATGAGCCTCAGCAGCTATCAGTCGCTGAGGCCATGAGCCTCAGCAGCGACTGATCGCTGGGGCCATGAGCCTCAGCAGCGATCGGTCGCTGCAGTAAGCAGCAATCGATCACTGCCAGCGATCGAACCAGAAATCGATCGCTGCAGTGATCAAAACACACATCCTCTCCGGAATTTGAGATTCCAGAGAGCAAACCCTTCAGACTTTCAAGCTCTCTGGAATCCGATTCCAAAGAGCCACCACTTCATACATTCAAGCTCTCTAGAATCCGATTCCAGAGAGCAAACACTTCATATATTCTACACCTTTCCTCACCCATAAACACTTGCACTTACAACTTAACTTAATCAAAACTTATTCCTAAATTCATCCAACATACAGCGGACTTTGCGGAATCCAACTGCATGGATACGTTCAAAACATCGATAAATACTCCTAAGCAGTTTCAATAAAAACATTTCGAAACGTTTTATAAACAATTTCAAAACATAGCTTATCCACTACCAGAACCAAACATCCTATAACGTCTATACAATTTAACCAAAAACATCCAGATAATTCTCGAAATACATACACAACCCCAAACCCTCAAAACACATATATACTTCCCCCACGGGTCGGTAAAGCATCGACTGCGCAACACACCACCGCAATCCATCATTCGTCAACTGCCTCATGCCTCAGGAGGAGGAAGCTCATCCTCACCTGTTTCCTCGTAAACACCTACACCATACAGACATCTATTAGATAAAAATCTCAGTAAGCTCTAGTAAATGCAAATGCGTGCTGTGCATATGAATCTGTAAATCATGCATTGTTTTCTTTACTTTACTTTACTTTGCTTTGCTTTGCTATAAACTGTATACCGAAGGGCCATTGCTTTACTTTACTTTGCTTTGCTTTGCTATAAACAGAATACCAAAGGGCCATTTAAACTATATACCGAAGGGTCATTTAAACTGTATACCGTAGGGACATCATTTCTTTGCATTTACTTTAAAACGTCGTGCGGAAATTCGTTTTCATGACATTTGAAACACGTAATGCATGAACAGATATGAACGTAAAATAAACAATCAACATGCAAACCATCAAGACCGAAATAGAGTAACCTAGAATAATTATAAACCTATCTACCCGACCAAAGCAAATTAAAACAAACAATCCATTGAGATCCTCGACGCTACATCGAAGTACGGTGTAGGCCAATCGGCCAGAGAAGATCACGAGAACTTACCTCGCGTCCGTTGCAGCTCAAGCTCCGTCCACGAGCGTTGTTTGTCTGAGGCAAAACACAACGATCATCAATATCACGTGTTTAAACTTCTAATCGTCCGAATTCAACAAAACCTTAACTAAGGAAACTTTATAGAGCTCTAGTCCAATTCTTTGAGCTATTTATTCGAGCAATTTACGCTCGGCACCCCAATTCACAATTTACAAGTTTTTCCCGAAAATCCTTAAATTCTCAAATTTAACATTTTTCCACAATTCGAGTTAACTTCGTCCAATAACGTTTAATACGTTCAATACGTCCTTAAACTATAAGGACCTATCGATTTCGAACCCTAAATCTCGATTTTTAACGAAACCTAAACGAAACCCTAATTATTTAACTTCGTTAGAACTGATAACTAACGTCCGAAAGCTGTAGAATCTTACCTAGGACGTTGATCGGAGGAGAAAATGTGAAGAACCGGAGGAAGAACGGAGGAAAACGGAGGTCGAATCGTCGAGAACCGTCGACGGGCAGAGAGGAGGGCGCTCTCAGGTCTTCGTGAACGCCAGAGGAGAAATGGAAAAGTGAGGGAGAGAAGAGAGAAATTGTTATTTTATAAATTGGTTTGGCAGATTACCGTTTTGCCCTTACATTATTTTTATATTAGTTTTGTCGTTCGTTTCGTTAATTAACTAGCTATTTGGCTTCTCCAAATTCTCTTATTTCACCAATAAGTCCAACTTACTATTTGGGATCTAACAAAACTATCCGTTCGCAAAACGGACCTCGTTTACTATTTTTACGAGAACGTCTTTCACATTACGAGAAATGTATTTACTCGGAATATAGCGTCAAAACTCTGAAAATTCTCATAATTTCCTTAAAATCCAAATTAATAATTAGGATCATAATGGTGCTTTCTTTTTGTGAAACGGGCTTGATTTGACATACTTACAAAAATGCCATTATATATTAAAATTATAATATCCAGAAAAGCTGGATATTACATTCCACCCACCTTATTTAAAATTTTGTCCTCAAAATTTGTCATAGCTTATAGCCTTTGATTTCAATGTTTCAGGTCAAGCGGCATTATGCTTCAATTATCACCTGTACTTACGGTCATTCATCGCTGTTCTTAACCAAAACTCTCCACCGTACCCTCCAATATCGACCTTAAACTTGTATTCTCTACCTTCAATCTGATCGTACACTTCCTTACTAAAGTACTGAGCTAAATTAAATTCTTAAATCTCCAATCGATTTGTCTAAAATTCTCCATAACTTCGTTGGCTTCGTCCGTAGTCGAAACTCACGTCGACCCAAACTTCTATATTCGATCGGGTAACGATTTGTTGTAACCGTATCACCCATAGGATTTCCTAGTCACCTATCTTCTTGAGTAACCCATTGACCTATGAAGACTATTTCTATGCGGATTTCCTAATTAAGTCCCCATCGTTATACCCTACAACTATACGACTATAACACTACTTGGTCTATATGAGTCAAACTATGAACTACAGTCAGTATTACTTAGAATTCTATCTCTAACAAAATTTGAACTCCCTTTTATCAACTCTGATCCCGTCATCCCTAGGGTTAATCTCTACGATTCTAATCCAAAACGTCGGCTATACCTTCCAACATTAGCCTTAAATTTGAAATCTCTACTCTCAATTGGATTGTACATATCCTCACTCACACATTAAGTCTTCCTAAATCTCCTAAATCACATACTTTCCTTGGCAACTTACCAATCCCGCCAGTTATTTCAGGGCGGATTTAACAACTAAGCTTACACTGTTATACTCCTCGAACTATGTCACCAGAGTTTTGTCCTTAAATTCTACCACTATATTCTAATTAAAGTTCTCACACTGCTTACGTTACACTCCTTTGTTTATCTTAAACTCTATTTGCTCTAAGCACGGTCAAGTCTCTAAATCTCCTCATTGATTCGTTCTAAACTAATCATTCTAATCTAAGCCATTCATGCACTACTTGGTCTCGGCTTGCCAAACCCGAGTCGATCACTAGAAATTTACTAACTTAATCTCACCTCTAAGTTTACTTAGATGGTTTCGGTGATAATTCTCACTCTCCTTATTCTATAAATCGCAAATTTTCAATTTGTTATCCTTTAAACGCCAATCTAAGCTCTCATTTATTCCAACGATCTACTTTACCTTCACTAAATTCCTCAAGGCTACTTTGAGTTCATCGACTAATCTATATTTGTTCACTCCTTCCAATCAGGTTCCAACTATTCTATTCGAAAATCATTCTAAGTTCAACTCTTGAATTCTATCTTAATCTAGATACTCTTATCTTCACACGAACCCCCAATATATGAGTTCTATGGTACTCCTTCATCTATTTAAACACACTCATATATTACAACAATCTAGGGTATCCCTTTTTATAGGTTTATTTCTAAATTTTCACCTTCCTTGACTAGTCATAATCTAATACTCCAAAAGGTTGTCAATTAGACACAATCCCTACCTACTTAAAATCCATATCTCATAGGGCGTATTCCTCTAATTATTATTAAACTCTAGGTGCGCAAACTCCGTTGATTAAATCAAACTAATCTTACTAACGTATAACTATATTTCTATACGGCGTTTATTGTTATAAGTTTGTCCTATTATCTTCTATTCGGGGTTCACTTAGTAATTCCTTCTTACTCACCTATTACTCTCTTCTTTACTAATTTCAGATCTAAATACTTTATCTATCAAATACATATCATTGTACAAGTAATTTAAATAATACCTGCAATTGTAGAAGGCTGGGCCCCATCGTCGGCGTTGTCAGGCTCGATGAATGCAAAGACTCTCGGTACAACCTTTCTTTGATCCCTGCCATGTTGATCTCCGCCTGATTGACCTCGACCTCGATTATGGCAGTCTTTAACAAAATGGCCTGGTTCTCCACACCAATAGCACACATTTGTGCCTACTCTGCACTGTCCTCTGTGCTCCCTCTGGCATTTAGGACAAAGAGGTAACCGAGAAGCTCCTTGTACTTGTTTGCCTTTCCCTCGATCGTTACCTCCCTCCAGAGGCCTTTTAACGTCTCTTTGTGGTTGTTGTTGCGGCTGTGCTCTCAGCTGCCAACCTAGGTCCTGCGACTGAGGTTGTATCTCACGGAAGAAGCCCTTAGCTGGCTCCCTCAGTCTAACACAAGTAGCTCTGGCAGCCTCAATATCCAGAGCTCTAGCTGTGTGATGCGAACCACGCCAACGATGTGACGGTGACCCACGATCAAAATATTGGCGTCGTCGCTAACCCAGAATCTACAAGTTCGAAGAGGAAATCCTTGACCCGAAATCTATACAGATCCGAACCTTGGAATGAGGAGGATGCCACAAACGAATATGACTGTTCGTTTGATAAGTCTGATTTTGAACGCCACAAGGAGAACCTTGATAAGTTCAGAGTTTCTTCAAGAAACTAAGAGAAATTCTCTCACAATTAGATAAAACCTGAATCTCCTTTTTTTATTCAACTAAGAATGAATTTATAGGCATGAAACACCCCTTCATGCTAGGGTTTCAATAACAAAATTACTATCCTATCCTTGTAACTATTAATTAAAAATAATGACAATTGCTAAAATAATGACAAATACGACAAGTACTTTTTAAACCTTAAAAACGACAATCGAATTAACTAAATAAATAAAACGACAATGACATAAACATCATCCCAAAACAGCTTGGATTATGGGAACAAGCTCTGGTTCTTGGTTCGAAACGCAAGTTCCTTCTTGAGATAGGATCTGATGGACCAAATTGCTCATTTGCTCCTTTATCCGCTTCGTCTTTGATCTCGTTATTGGTTCAGCCGTATCTTCAATTGGATCCTTATTCTTGAGCTTTGACTGGGTCTGAACTTGGATCACATCATTCCCTCCCCCTTCGAAAAGATTCGTCCTCGAATCTCCTGCATCATATAAAAACAAATTAGTAAAATTAAAACACGTGCTTACATTACCGTATTCACTCAGTTGGTCGATCTTGTAAGCGGTGTCATTGATGCGCTCTAGGAATTGGAAAGGTTTATCTCCTCGAGGTTGTAACTTGTTATTTCGTTTGTTTGGAAACCTTTCTTTTTGTAGACGTAGCCAAACCAAATCTCCGGGTTCAAAAATAAGTCTTACCATTGAATGAAATTTCTTAGCAAATTCATCTTTTTTACTTTCATGCACAAGAACAAACTTATTAGTAAACGGAGTTAATAAATTTAACGGATTTAATAGATTAAAATCATCAATAATATCAAATAGTGAATAATATCGAATAGAAATAAAATCCTTTAAAACGCAAAAATCAGATTGGAAACTCGCAAAATATATATCTACAATTTTGTCATAAAACAAGTTGTGTGCAAAGTAATCAATGACAAATTTTCCAATAAAATAATTTTGCATATTATCTATCAACCTTGTACATATAATAGGTGCAATATAAAAATCATATGGCCTTACCAACCACTTAAACCTGTTTGATGTTTCCGGTTGACTTGGAACTGACGTACTTAGTACGAGATCTTTTTGCTTCTTCATCTCCCTCAACGGAGAAATTTGTCTCCGAAACTCCTCGGGAATGTCATATTTATTTTTCTGCAAAAGAAAAGAAACAACACTTGGAAGAAAACTTGGTAAGTCGTTAGATGATAAATAAACATCTTTATATAAAAGCAAAATCATCTCACGCTTATCCTCACTTTTGTTCATCAACACGATTTGTTTCTCACTTGACTTTTGTTCACTCTCTCCCTCGATTTTTATCTTTTTTCCCTCAATTTTTCTCTCTTGCTCCCTCGGCTTTTCATCCCTCTTTGTGCTATTTTCAACTATTTTTCTTTCTCCACTTGCTTTTTCTATTTTGACATCTTTTTCAACTAATATCTTTTCACTTTTTTCTTTATTGTTCACTCGATTTCTGCAACCTAATTTGATCTGCAAAGACCTCTCTCGGGGATAAGGGTACTAATGTGATTGGCTTGTGTTTATGGGTGAATGAATACTTGTTGGTGAAACCATCATGTTGCACTCTTCGATCAAATTGCCACGGTCTTCCCAACAGGATATGACTAGCTTGCATCGGTACCACCTCGCACTTCACTTCGTCTTCGTACTTTCCAATCCAAAAGGGTACCACCACTTGCTTGGTGACACGTACCTCCCCACTATCATTCAACCATTGCAGCTTGTAAGGTCGTGGATGTTTCAACGTTAACAATCCCAATTTCTCCACCATAGAAGCACTAGCCACGTTGGTACAACTTCCCCCGTCGACTATGACGCTACACACTTTGTCTTTCACGTGGCACCGGGTGTGGAAAATATTTTCTCGCTGCACCTTATCATCTTCGTCCTCCTTTATCTGTGCACTCAAGGCACGTCGTGCAACCAAAAGGAAGTCTCCGTTGGCAGCTCCTACCTCCTCATCATCCGTGGAAACATACTCCAATGATGGCATATCTGATTCACCCTCGTCATCACTAGCCTCGGACTCGATCTCTCCACTCTCCCGCAACACCATCACTCGCTTATTTGGGCATTGACTTGCAATATGTCCTCTCCCAAGACATTTGAAACACTTGATCTCACTAGAGCGATTGGGTGTAGGCGTTGGTTTGGCGTGGTTGGGAGAGGGAGTAGTTGTTGCCCGCTGTTCAAACTTACCCTTGGAAGTGGAGGGACTCTCTTCCTTCTTCGGATACTTTGGTTTCCAAGGCATTTGGTTCGAACTATGTTGACGGTTACTACTACGTCGTTGCTGCTGTCTCTCTACCTTCAAGGACATGTGAACCAAGTCTTCAATCTCGACGTAATGTTGTAGCTCAATCGCGTCGGCAATCTCGCGATTCAACCCCCTCAAGAATCTAGACATTGTCGCTTCTCGATCCTCTTCGACATTGGCCCGTATCATCGTCATCTCCATATCCTTGTAATATTCATCCACACTCCGACTCCCTTGCCGAAGAGTTTGCAATTTGTTGTGTAGATCACGACGGTAATGACTCGGTACAAATCGTCGTCGCATCACCCTCTTCATCTCTGCCCAACTCTCAATGGGAAGGTCTTCGTCTTGCCTTCGATCGAGACACAACTTGTCCCACCACACTATTGCATACTCTGTAAATTCTATGGCAGCAAGCTTCACTTTCTTTCGCTCGGAGTAGTTGTGGCAATCAAAAACTAGCTCTATTTTTCGTTCCCAGTCCAGGTACTCCTCTGGATCACTTTTTCCTCGAAACTCAGGAATCTTCATCTTGATGTTTCCCAAATTATAATCAAGTCGGCCTCGGTCTTGTCTTGCGCGGTCATTCCCATGTCTTCCACGACTGCCCACGGACACCCTATCAAGATCATCCTCCAAGTTTCTCTCATCAATTTCATCGATCTCTTCCATAGGGAACTGCCTACGCTGGTTTCTTCTCAGTGCATTATGCCCAGCCTGGGGTTGAACTCGTGTCGCAATCTGTTCCACTTGATCAATTCGCTCATTGATTTCATTGAACCCTTGTCTCATCAGCCGTCTCATCTCCCCCATGATCGCCTCCATTTGTAAATTTGGCATGTTAGCTGGACGTTGGTTGTCTTCTGCGTCGGACATGGTTAGGTATTCTCTGCAAGAACGTAGAAGGTGAAGTAAAATAGGACCTCACAACACTCCCTCACGTGTTTCACTCGAAAATGTGGAAAATCACTCAATTTCACTCGTGTTTGCTCTCAATAATATTGGCTTTTACCTTTAGATATGCTCACCCACTCGTGCCTTTTCCACTCGATTTTTTTTTTTTTTTTTAAAGAAAACTAATCAAATAGTAATAAATGAGTTTTCCTGCAATAACAAAAACTGACAAACCAAAATAAAAAGAACAAAAAAATAAATAAATAAATAAATAATGGTAAAATAAGTACTACAATTACGAAACAAATAAGAAAGTAAAAGGTGAAGAAATATAGGACCTCACAGCACTCCCTCACGTGTTTCACTCGAAATGAAGAAAAATCACTCAATTGCACTCGTGTTTACACTCAATAATATTGGCTGTTACCCTCTAATATGCTCACTCACTCGTGCCTTTTTCCACTTGAATTCTCTTTGATTTCTTTCGAAACTAACCGAATAGTAATGGAAGTTCACAAGTGGCGAACTAAACAAGACAAACCAAAATAACAGACACTACAATTAGTGATGAAAGAACTAGCTCAAAATAATCAGAATAGTATAAGGATGCAAAGGAACAATCCAATGAGGTAAGGTAGTTGAATAGATTTAGAGAATCACAATTTTTTTTTTTTTTTTTTTGAATTTGTAACCGAATTGGTAACCGAATTTGTAACAGAATTGGTAACCGAATTTGTAGATAACGTTTTAGTGCCCAAACCAAATCGGAATTTTACGTTCAGGAATGATTTGGAAAGATAAAAATCTCATCTAACAACTTGAAAAATAACAATTTCGCAATCGAAATCGTTATCAAGATGAAAACTGCGAAATACTTTTGAGCATCACCAATCCTTGACAGTTACAAAATTTCACTTTTGAATAAGCAAACAAGATCCGATTTTGACGTTTCAATACAGATCGAAAAGATAAAACGCTAATTCACAAATCATAAGATGCTGACAATTTTGTTTGAGGTCTAGAAAATATTCGAATGATTAAAATGGTTTTAACCAGATTTGAGTACACCAGAACGAAATCGATGACACTTACAAAAAATGTAAATTTGAATAGGAAAACAAGATCCGATTTTGACGTTTCAACACAGATCGAAAAGCTAACACGACGTTCTATGATTTATATGAAGACGATGTTTTCGTTTGATGCATATTTGAATAGCGAATCAACGAGACAAATTGAAACAGATTTCAAGACTCAAGAACAAAATTTCTGAAACAAAACAAAACGGAAAGGAGGGATAGAACCTGACGAACTCGATTTGGCTCTGATACCAAATGATGCGAACCACGCCAACGATGTGACGGTGACCCACGATCAAAATATTGGCGTCGTCGCTAACCCAGAATCTACAAGTTCGAAGAGGAAATCCTTGACCCGAAATCTATACAGATCCGAACCTTGGAATGAGGAGGACGCCACAAACGAATATGACTGTTCGTTTGATAAGTCTGATTTTGAACGCCACAAGGAGAACCTTGATAAGTTCGGAGTTTCTTCAAGAACTAAGAGAAATTCTCTCACAATTAGATAAAACCTGAATCCCTTTTGTTATTCAACTAAGAATGAATTTATAGGCATGGAAACCCCGCTAGGGTTTCAATAACAAAATTACTATCCTATCCTTGTACTATTAATTTAAAATAAATGACAATTGCTAAAATAATGACAAAGACGACAGTACTTTTTAAACCTTAAAAACGACATCGAATTAACTAAATAAATAAAACGACAATGACATAACATCATCCCAAAACAGCTTGGATTATGGGAACAAGCTATGGTTCTTGGTTCGAAACGCAAGTTCCTTCTTGAGATAGGATCTGATGGACCAAATTGCTCATTTGCTCCTTTATCCGCTTCGTCTTTGATCTCGTTATTGGTTCAGCCGTATCTTCAATTGGATCCTTATTCTTGAGCTTTGACTGGGTCTGAACTTGGATCACATCACTGTGATGTCAGAATAGGACACATCAATAATACCTGACACAACCACGTGCATCCGGATCTCTGAATTAAGGCCCTCCATAAACTGGTGTACCTTCTCCTCGTTATCGCTGACAAGGCGCGGTGCAAATCGCGATAAAGTCTCGAACTTCCGGATATACTCTGCAACTGAACCTGTCTGCCTCAGCTGCGTAAACTCATTCCTCTTCGCCACTCTCACTGTGCGGTTAAAATACTTGTCAAAAAATACAAACTTGAACCGATCCCAAGTCATAACTGATACGTCCGTCGTCGCCTTGATCGAATCCCACCAGAAACGGGCATCCATTGCTAAGTGAAAGGTAGCATACGCCACCATGCTCCCGTTCCCTACCTCGGCATAAGCTAACATATCCTCCATAACTCGGATCCATTCCTCCGCAACAGTAGGATCTGATGATCGACCATCGAACACTGGAGGTCGTAGGCCCTGAAACTTCTGCATGCCTTGGTTGTTGGGAACTATCAAATCTCGGGCCCTTTGGTTCTCCCGATTTACTAAATCCGTAATCTGTTGCGCTTGCCGGTCCATATGCTGAGACTGGCGATCTATCAACTCCGTAAATCGATCTAGCGCGTCATCTCTAGGATCCCTTCCTCGAACCATTTTATAAAAATCCTATAAAAGATCAAAACAATAATCCTAAGAAATCAAATCAATAAAGCTATAAACAGACTTACAGTTGATGAAGGATGTTCGCGTAGTGGCTGTGCAGTCGAGCAGTCTACAGAACCGATTTTAAAACCCGGGGGCTCTGATACCATAATTGTAACACCGCTAATACTGTACCCAGTTTCCCCGTATAAATTTTTCATTTTATTTTACACTTTAAATAGACTTTACGCGGAATGAAATCTGAATTAGAATCGGGGTTCGTTTAGGAAATCATTTAAAACATATCTCAATTTAAATTAATAAAATTTAAAACAATTAAAACAATTAAATAAAAACAATGAAAACATTTTTCAATTCGGTTGAGGGCAAAACTGGAAGACGGAGGCAAAAGGAGTAGAGACCGATTGCTGGGCCTCAGCAGCGATCGGTTGCTGAGGCTATGAGCCTCAGCAGCGATCAGTCGCTGAGGCCATGAGTGATGTGGGCAAGGATGGCATTGAAGAAGAGTTGGGCCAAGAAGAATACTTAATGGAGTTGAAAATACCAAATGGACCTATCACTAAAGCTCGGGCCAAGAAGCTTCAAGAAGAAGTCCAAAATAACTTATTTCAAGAACCAAGACCACTTGAAGAAATGGGCCTTAAAGTTATTAATGTGTTACAAATACAAATGGAGTTTGATTAGGCCCAAATTAAGCAAAGAAGGCTCTAGAATGAGTAATTTCGAAGTGACATCCACTAGGCATTTAATATTGGCATAGAGAAGGCCAAAAGGTGTTTTGATGGTTTCCAAGAAGGCTGAACCTAGACCATATTAGAAGCAAAGTTCTTTCTCATGTTTTCAAGGCTATTTAATGCCTATTCTAGACTATTCTTGTAAGCCTATAAATACTTGGAGTTCTTCATTGTAAGACACACTAGAATGAGAATTATCTTGTGAGAATTTCCTCCAAACTGTTCTTCTGTAGAACTTGCGGAAATTTCAAGTGCAACCACTTGATTTCCAACCCTTATAATATTGGTTTCTTGCTCTTCCATAGCAACGGGGTCAATATTCCTTTCTTGATACTATTGGTTTCTGGTTGTCATATAACCAGGGGTCATTAGTCCTAAACTTTGAAACTACTATTGGGCGATCCTGAAGTTGATTCCATCTATTGACGTTGGGTCTCACAACAAGTTTGTTGAGGTTTGCATCATTTGGTATCAGAGCCTAGACATCCAATTGGAGGTTTTGTTTATCGTCTAGTGCTTAATTTCTTTTATTTCAATTTCCTCTTTGTTGTTGATCCATAATTTCATATCTTTGTTCTTGCTTCCATTGATAGTTTATCAAAAAAAAAAAAAAAAAAAAAAAAAAAAAAAAAAAAAAAAAAAAAAAAAAAAAAACCGAAGTTATCCATTTCACCTTCAAGGCTTTAACTTGAAGTGATGAGAACGAAGTGTATTGAGGACCCAATAAGCTTCATGGACGCGTAATTAGGACTTAGTAATGCGTTTGATGAAGTAAAAGAACCTTCACTTCAATCGATTTGTTTCAAAAGAACTGAACGTATCAAGCTAATGAGGTTGACTGTTACATGACTTGTTGTTACAACCGAAGTTATCCATTTCACCTTCAAGGCTTTAACTTGAAGTGATGAGAACGAAGTGTATTGAGGACCCAATAAGCTTCATGGACGCGTAATTAGGACTTAGTAATGCGTTTGATGAAGTAAAAGAACCTTCACTTCAATCGATTTGTTTCAAAAGAACTGAACGTATCAAGCTAATGAGGTTGACTGTTACATGACTTGTTGTTACAACCGAAGTTATCCATTTCACCTTCAAGGCTTTAACTTGAAGTGATGAGAACGAAGTGTATTGAGGACCCAATAAGCTTCATGGACGCGTAATTAGGACTTAGTAATGCGTTTGATGAAGTAAAAGAACCTTCACTTCAATCGATTTGTTCCAAAAGAACTGAACGTATCAAGCTAATGAGGTTGACTGTTACATGACTTGTTGTTACAACCGAAGTTATCCATTTCACCTTCAAGGCTTTAACTTGAAGTGATGAGAACGAAGTGTATTGAGGACCCAATAAGCTTCATGGACGCGTAATTAGGACTTAGTAATGCGTTTGATGAAGTAAAAGAACCTTCACTTCAATCGATTTGTTTCAAAAGAACTGAACGTATCAAGCTAATGAGGTTGACTGTTACATGACTTGTTGTTACAACCGAAGTTATCCATTTCACCTTCAAGGCTTTAACTTGAAGTGATGAGAACGAAGTGTATTGAGGACCCAATAAGCTTCATGGACGCGTAATTAGGACTTAGTAATGCGTTTGATGAAGTAAAAGAACCTTCACTTCAATCGATTTGTTTCAAAAGAACTGAACGTATCAAGCTAATGAGGTTGACTGTTACATGACTTGTTGTTACAACCGAAGTTATCCATTTCACCTTCAAGGCTTTAACTTGAAGTGATGAGAACGAAGTGTATTGAGGACCCAATAAGCTTCATGGACGCGTAATTAGGACTTAGTAATGCGTTTGATGAAGTAAAAGAACCTTCACTTCAATCGATTTGTTTCAAAAGAACTGAACGTATCAAGCTAATGAGGTTGACTGTTACATGACTTGTTGTTACAACCGAAGTTATCCATTTCACCTTCAAGGCTTTAACTTGAAGTGATGAGAACGAAGTGTATTGAGGACCCAATAAGCTTCATGGACGCGTAATTAGGACTTAGTAATGCGTTTGATGAAGTAAAAGAACCTTCACTTCAATCGATTTGTTCCAAAAGAACTGAACGTATCAAGCTAATGAGGTTGACTGTTACATGACTTGTTGTTACAACCGAAGTTATCCATTTCACCTTCAAGGCTTTAACTTGAAGTGATGAGAACGAAGTGTATTGAGGACCCAATAAGCTTCATGGACGCGTAATTAGGACTTAGTAATGCGTTTGATGAAGTAAAAGAACCTTCACTTCAATCGATTTGTTTCAAAAGAACTGAACGTATCAAGCTAATGAGGTTGACTGTTACATGACTTGTTGTTACAACCGAAGTTATCCATTTCACCTTCAAGGCTTTAACTTGAAGTGATGAGAACGAAGTGTATTGAGGACCCAATAAGCTTCATGGACGCGTAATTAGGACTTAGTAATGCGTTTGATGAAGTAAAAGAACCTTCACTTCAATCGATTTGTTTCAAAAGAACTGAACGTATCAAGCTAATGAGGTTGACTGTTACATGACTTGTTTTTTATTGCCATAACTCTTCGGAGGCAAAAAAAAGTTAAAAATGGCAGCTGTTTCTTTCACTGATTACGCAATTGCTTGGTGGGACCAAGTGATCCTCAACAACGAAGAAATAGAGACACTGCTCATCGACAATGGGGACGACATGCAAGCTGTCATGAGACGAAGGTTTGTCCTTACATTTTATAGGAGATTTACACTTAAATTGCAAAGCCTTAAACAGGGTTCAAAATCTGTTGAGGATACTAAGGGATGGAAATATCATGATTTGTGCCAAGTGAGGAGATCGAGAACGCAACCATGGTCGATATTTGTGGGCTTCCAATCGTGATGAAAATGCAAATATGGGTGAATTGCAAGCACTACGTGGAACTTCGGAAGAGGGTTGGTCACAGGCCATGAAGGTTGAATTGAAAGACAGCTCAAAAGAGGAGGAAGATAAAACATCTCAAGCACGAAAACCTTTTACTTCTTTGAGTGGGAAGAAAAATGGAACTTCCTAGGCAAGAAGAGCAATCGATTCCAAGCAAAGATGAAAAAAAGTGATGGCCAAGAAGGTTGAAAAAGGTACTAGTATATACCCCAACCAGAGAAATCGAGTCTTAAGTTTTAAATGTCATGGACTTGGTCATATTTTCTTCACAATGGCCCAAATAAAAGAAGATGATCTTGAAATACATGGGGATTTGTTTCTGAAGAAGGGGAAAGTGACAATGAGCTAGACACAACTTGAAGAACTAGTGATACGAAACATTCAGTTGTTGGCCAGCCTTAGTAGTCTTCACACTCCATGTTCCAACTATAGAAAGTGATGGACCGTACAAATGGGGAAAAACAGTTTCTATACGCGTGCATGTTAAAGAAAAGGTTTGTGGTTTTTACCATAGATGGAGGAAGTTGTGCGAATGTTGCACGTTTAAGAGATGGTGGACAAGCTGGATTAATGCCTCTAAACACACCCTAGGACCTATCGTCTACAATGCTCAATGAAAGTGGAGGAAAGGAAGTAACAAAACACGTCTTGTCTATTTTCACTTGGCAAAATATTCAGAGGAAGTTCTTTGTGATGTTGTTCCTATGCAAGCAAGCCATATATGCGTGGAAAGACCATGGCAATTTGATAGACGCACACCCAGAGGATACAAGAATCGGTTAGCTTTACCAGGAGGAAGAACCGTATTACTCTAGCTCCGTACCACACCAGCAAACGTTTTCGAAGAGCAAGTTCAAATTAATAAATTGTCACAGCTAATACAAAACATGTGAGATGTGCGATGAGGAGTTCAAAAAGAAAGGAGAGAGAAGAGAGAAAATTTGAGAGAAGCGAGAAAAGAGTAAGGTCCCATCTTGAAAAAGAAAAAAGGGCAGGTGAATTTTGACTTGCAAACGACGAGAGCGATTAAGATATGCTTCAAATCAGAAAAAAATGATGTTGTCTTGTACAAAGAGGATTATGTGCTTAACAAATAACACGATAATCCTTGCTATTGTAGACGTGCTCTGTTGCACGGAATTTGAAGATGTCTTGCCGGAGGGAAACCACAGGATGGCCACCAATAAGAGGCATATTGAGCATCGCATGCGTCCATTCCAGGAGCTATACATTACCTAATCGATCGGCTACGAAGTAATCCAGAGAAAAAAAGGAATTCAAAGGCAAGTTGAAGAGAGGCTAGCCAAAGGACGGTTCGAGAAAAGCATGAGTCCATGTGCGCGTTCCTGTCTTGTTGGTCCCTAAGAAAGATGGAGGTCCTTGGAGAATGTGCGTCGATTGCGACGCAATCATAAAACACGGTAAAGTATCGAAATCCCAACTCGATTAGATGTGCATGTTCGTGAATGCAGGGTCCACTATCTTTCCACGATGATTTAAAAAAGTGGTTCTCATCACATTATATGCAAGGAAGGTGAGAATGGAGAACAAGGCTTTCAACAAAACTGGTTTGTATGGTGGCTAATAATGCTGTCGGGTTGATACGCACCAAGTACCTTTATGCGTTTAATGCATCATGTTTATGTGCTTACATTGGAAAGTTTGTATGTATTATTTTGATGATCTTCTCGTTTACAGCAAACACTGAAGAACATATTGATCACCGAGATGTGTAATTAATGTTTTGAAACACTGAAACGTTGTTTGCTACCTTTTAAAAGTTGAGCTTTTGCAAAGACAAGGTTGAGTTCTTGGTTTTGTTGTAAGTTCCAAAGGTGTTGAAGCAGTAGATGAAGAGCAAGTAAGGCTATCAAAGATGGCTATCACACTAACAGCACTCAAGGGAGGAAGTCCTGGTTTGGCGGTATTCTATCGAAGGTTGTTCCAAACTTTAGACCATTGTGCATTGACGGACATTATCACGCAAGGGTTGGGTTCAACTGGAGGTGAGGTGATTCACAATCGAAGGCTTTCAACACTTTAAAAGAAAAGTTAAGCCTTCTCTAACTTCTCTTACCAGATGTTTCAAAACATTGGAAAGCGAATGTGAATGCTGTATGGTATTGGTATAGTGCGTACTCATGCAGAAAAGCGACATTGGCCTATTCAGTGGAAACCTTAATGGAGTGCTTTGACATTTGACTCAACTATGACAAAGAACTTTATGCCATTAGTGAGAGCTCTGGAAACTTGGCAAACAGTACTTGTGGTTAAGGAATTTGTCATGCATACGACCATGAATCATTGAAGCACTTAAAAGGTCAAGGTAGTTGAATCGACGACCTGGGGCCCTGTTTTTGGCTTTTGCTGGATTGAATTTTATTGAAATGTTTTCCATTACATTCCAAACAAACAGGTAAGACAATATTGTAACTATGCTTATCCGAACGGTATGGTTTTTTTACTCTTTGGGGGGGGGGGGGGGGGGGGGGGGGGGGGGGGGGGGGGGGGGGGGGGGGGGGGGGGGGGGGGGGGGGGGGGGGGGGGGGGGGGGGGGGGGGGGGGGGGGGGGGGGGGGGGGGGGGGGGGGGGGGGGGGGGGGGGGGGGGGGGGGGGGGGGGGGGGGGGGGGGGGGGGGGGGGGGGGGGGGGGGGGGGGGGGGGGGGGGGGGGGGGGGGGGGGGGGGGGGGGGGGGGGGGGGGGGGGGGGGGGGGGGGGGGGGGGGGGGGGGGGGGGGGGGGGGGGGGGGGGGGGGGGGGGGGGGGGGGGGGGGGGGGGGGGGGGGGGGGGGGGGGGGGGGGGGGGGGGGGGGGGGGGGGGGGGGGGGGGGGGGGGGGGGGGGGGGGGGGGGGGGGGGGGGGGGGGGGGGGGGGGGGGGGGGGGGGGGGGGGGGGGGGGGGGGGGGGGGGGGGGGGGGGGGGGGGGGGGGGGGGGGGGGGGGGGGGGGGGGGGGGGGGGGGGGGGGGGGGGGGGGGGGGGGGGGGGGGGGGGGGGGGGGGGGGGGGGGGGGGGGGGGGGGGGGGGGGGGGGGGGGGGGGGGGGGGGGGGGGGGGGGGGGGGGGGGGGGGGGGGGGGGGGGGGGGGGGGGGGGGGGGGGGGGGGGGGGGGGGGGGGGGGGGGGGGGGGGGGGGGGGGGGGGGGGGGGGGGGGGGGGGGGGGGGGGGGGGGGGGGGGGGGGGGGGGGGGGGGGGGGGGGGGGGGGGGGGGGGGGGGGGGGGGGGGGGGGGGGGGGGGGGGGGGGGGGGGGGGGGGGGGGGGGGGGGGGGGGGGGGGGGGGGGGGGGGGGGGGGGGGGGGGGGGGGGGGGGGGGGGGGGGGGGGGGGGGGGGGGGGGGGGGGGGGGGGGGGGGGGGGGGGGGGGGGGGGGGGGGGGGGGGGGGGGGGGGGGGGGGGGGGGGGGGGGGGGGGGGGGGGGGGGGGGGGGGGGGGGGGGGGGGGGGGGGGGGGGGGGGGGGGGGGGGGGGGGGGGGGGGGGGGGGGGGGGGGGGGGGGGGGGGGGGGGGGGGGGGGGGGGGGGGGGGGGGGGGGGGGGGGGGGGGGGGGGGGGGGGGGGGGGGGGGGGGGGGGGGGGGGGGGGGGGGGGGGGGGGGGGGGGGGGGGGGGGGGGGGGGGGGGGGGGGGGGGGGGGGGGGGGGGGGGGGGGGGGGGGGGGGGGGGTTCTATGGGACATTTTGGAATTTTAAACATAGAATTTTGAAGAAATCTTTGGACACCTAATGAAGAGGGATGTAGAGAGAATTTGCATCGTGATTACGGGTAGAAAAGCAAAATCTAGAGTAAAACTCATGGATTTACCAGGCTTACTTTCTTGTCATCCTGGATGCTGTTTTGTGGATTTTGTGTTAGGGTTACCAAGAACCTCAAAAATGGGAAGATCAATTTTTGTGTGTGGTTGGAAGATTTTCAAAGATGGCACATTTTATACCATGTAATAAAACAGATGATGCACTCATTAGATCAGTTATTCTTTAAGGAAGTAGTTCAGTTGCATGGGGTTTCCAAAAAACAATAGTGAGTGATCGAGACGCTAAGTTTTAGAATTTTGGCGAGTTTCTGTCGGGTTAAGTTAGGGACAACTTTGCATTTTCTACTATTGCGCCCCACAAAACGATGGACAACCGACGGTTGTTAAACAGGACCCTAGGAACTCTTTTACGAGCAGTAATAAAGAATCATTTAAACTCATTGGGCAGATGTATTCTTTTATGAGTTTGCCTACCTAGAACAATGCATTATTCTACTTCTGATTCTCCTTTTGAAATGTTTATGGTTTTCATCTCGGAAGTTATCCATTTCACCTTCAAGGCTTTAACTTGAAGTGATGAGAACGAAGTGTATTGAGGACCCAATAAGCTTCATGGACGCGTAATTAGGACTTAGTAATGCGTTTGATGAAGTAAAAGAACCTTCACTTCAATCGATTTGTTTCAAAAGAACTGAACGTATCAAGCTAATGAGGTTGACTGTTACATGACTTGTTGTTACAACCGAAGTTATCCATTTCACCTTCAAGGCTTTAACTTGAAGTGATGAGAACGAAGTGTATTGAGGACCCAATAAGCTTCATGGACGCGTAATTAGGACTTAGTAATGCGTTTGATGAAGTAAAAGAACCTTCACTTCAATCGATTTGTTTCAAAAGAACTGAACGTATCAAGCTAATGAGGTTGACTGTTACATGACTTGTTGTTACAACCGAAGTTATCCATTTCACCTTCAAGGCTTTAACTTGAAGTGATGAGAACGAAGTGTATTGAGGACCCAATAAGCTTCATGGACGCGTAATTAGGACTTAGTAATGCGTTTGATGAAGTAAAAGAACCTTCACTTCAATCGATTGTTCCAAAAACAATAGTTAGTGATCGAGACGCTAAGTTTTAGAATTTTGGCGAGTTTCTGTCGGGTTAAGTTAGGGACAACTTTGCATTTTCTACTATTGCGCCCCACAAAACGATGGACAACCGACGGTTGTTAAACAGGACCCTAGGAACTCTTTTACGAGCAGTAATAAAGAATCATTTAAACTCATTGGGCAGATGTATTCTTTTATGAGTTTGCCTACCTAGAACAATGCATTATTCTACTTCTGATTCTCCTTTTGAAATGTTTATGGTTTTCATCTCGGAACTCATGGATTTACGTCCATTGGCCATTAATGAGACCAGTAACCTCAATGGGAGAAGAAGCACGGATTGGTAAAGAAGAAACTCTGAAGCCGCACGTCAGCATATCATCCAACGGATATGAGCAAGCTGCTGCCCATGCAAACAAAGTGAAAGAAAGCCATCAATTTTAAACAAGGAGATTTGGTTTGGTTTCATTTTCAGTACAAGAAGTTTTCCCCAAACCAAAGAAGAAAGTTTGTAAACTCATCCTCGTGAGAGGACCATTCCAAGTTTTGGAAAAGATTAATGATAAGGCTTATATCATTCGAGTCATACCATGATTATCAAGGAGTGCTACTTTCTGTAACTGACCTCTTCTTGTCTATGTAGGCCGATTCGAGACGAGTTTTCAAGAGAGGGAGATGATGTGGGCTAAGGATGCATGAAGAAGAGTGGGCCAAGAAGGAATACCTTAATGGGAGTTGAAATAATTACTAACGGACCTATCATAGAGCTCGGGCCAAGAGCTCAAGAAGACGTCCAAAATAACGTATTCAAGAACCACGACCACATGAAGCAAGGGCTTAAAGTTAGAATGTGTTACAAATCCAAATGGAGTTTGATTGGCCCAACTAAGCAAGAAGGCTATGAATGAGTAATTCGAAGTGACATCCACTAGGCATTTAAGTATTGGCATAGAGAAGGCCAAAAGGTGTTTTGATGGTTTCCAAGAAAGCTGAACCTAGACCATATTAGAAGCAAAGTTCTTTCTCATGTTTTCAAGGCTATTTAATGCCTATTCTAGACTATTCTTGTAAGCCTATAAATACTTGGGAGTTCTTCATTGTAAGACACACTAGAATGAGAATTATCTTGTGAGAATTTCCTCCAAACTGTTCTTCTGTAGAACTTGCGGAAATTTCAAGTGAAACCACTTGATTTCCAACCCTTATAATATTGGTTTCTTGCTCTTCCATAGCAACGGGGTCAATATTCCTTTCTTGATACTATTGGTTTCTGGTTGTCATATAACCAGGGGTCATTAGTCCTAAACTTTGAAACTACTATTGGGCGATCCTGAAGTTGATTCCATCTATTGACGTTGGGTCTCACAACAAGTTTGTTGAGGTTTGCATCAATGAGCCTCAGCAGCGACTGATCGCTGAGGCCATGAGCCTCAGCAGCGATCGGTTGCTGAGGCCATGAGCCTCAGCAGCGACTGATCGCTGAGGCCATGAGCCTCAGTAGCGATCGGTCGCTGCAGTAAGCAGCAATCGATCGCTGCCAGCGATCGAACCAGAAATCGATCGCTGCAGTGATCAAAACACACATCCTCTCCGGAATTTGAGATTCCAGAGAGCAAACCCTTCAGACTTTCAAGCTCTCTGGAATCCGATTCCAAAGAGCCACCACTTCATACATTCAAGCTCTCTGGAATCCGATTCCAGAGAGCAAACACTTCATATATTCTACACCTTTCCTCACCCATAAACACTTGCACTTTTAACTTAACTTAATCAAAACTTATTCCTAAATTCATCCAACATACAGCGAACTTTGCGGAATCCAACTGCATGGATACGTTCAAAACATCGATAAATACTTCTAAGCAGTTTCAATAAAAACATTTCAAAACGTTTTATAAACAATTTCAAAACATAGCTTATCCACTACCAGAACCAAACATCCTATAACGTCTATACAATTTAACCAAAAACATCCAGATAATCCTCAAAATACCTACACAACCCCAAACCCTCAAACACATATATACTTCCCCCACGGGTCGGTAAGCATCGACTGCGCAACACACCATCGCAATCCATCATTCGTCAACTGCCTCATGCCTCAGGAGGAGGAAGCTCGTCCTCACCTGTTCCTCGTAAACACCTACACCATACAGACATCTATGAGATAAAAATCTCAGTAAGCTCTAGTAAATGCAAATGCGTGCTGTGCATATGAATCTGTAAATCATGCATTGTTTTCTTTACTTTGCTTTACTTTACTTTACTTTGCTTTGCTTTGCTATAAACTGTATACCGAAGGGCCATTGCTTTACTTTACTTGCTTTGCTTTTGGCTATAAACAGAATACCGAAGGCCATTTAAACTATATACCGAAGGGTCATTTAAACTGTATACCGTAGGGACATCATTTCTTTGCATTTACTTTAAAACGTCGTGCGGAAATTCGTTTTCATGACATTTGAAACACGTGATGCATGAACAGATATGAACGCAAAATAAACAATCAACATGCATACCATCAAGACCGAAATAGAGTAACCTAGAACAATTATAAACCTATCTACCCGACCAAAGCAAATTAAACAAACAATCCATTGAGATCCTCGACGCTACATCGAAGTACGGTGTAGGCCAATCGGCCAGAGAAGATCACGAGAACTTACCTCGCGTCCGTTGCAGCTCAAGCTCCGTCCACGAGCGTTGTTTGTCTGAGGCAAAACACAACGATCATCTATATCACGTGTTTAAACTTCTAATCATCCGAATTCAACAAAACCTTAACTAAGGAAACTTCCTAGAGCTCTAGTCCAATTCTTTGAGCTATTTATTCGAGCAATTTACGCTCGGCACCTCAATTCACAATTTACAAGTTTTTCCCGAAAATCCTTAAATTCTCAAATTTAACATTTTTCCACAATTCGAGTTAACTTCGTCCAATAACGTTTAATACGTTCAATACGTCCTTAAACTATAAGGACCTATCGATTTCGAACCCTAAATCTCGATTTTTAACGAAACCTAAACGAAACCCTAATTATTTAACTTCATTAGAACTGAAAACTAACGTCCGAAAGCTGTAGAATCTTACCTAGGACGTTGATCGGAGGAGAAAACGTGAAGAACCGGAGGAAGAACGGAGGAAAACGGAGGTCGAATCGTCGAGAACCGTCGACGGGCAGAGAGGAGGGCGCTCTCAGGTCTTCGTGAACGCCAGAGGAGAAATGGAAAAGCGAGGGAGAGAAGAGAGAAATTGTTATTTTATAAATTGGTTTGGCAGATTACCGTTTTGCCCTTACATTATTTTTATATTAGTTTTGTCGTTCGTTTCGTTAATTAACTAGCTATTTAGCTTCTCCAAATTCTCTTATTTCACCAATAGTCCAACTTACTATTGCGATCTAACAAGACTATCCGTTCGCAAAACGGACCTTGTTTACATTTTACGAGAACGTCTTCACATTACGAGAATGTATTTACTCGGAATATAGCGTCAAACTCTGAAAATTCTCATAATTTCCTTAAAATCCAAATTAATATTAGGATCATAATGGTGCTTTCTTTTCGTGAAACGGGCTTGATTTGACATACTTACAAAAATGCCATTATATATTAAAATTATAATATCCAGAAAAGCTGGATATTACAGAAGCTATCCATTTAACCTTTAAGGCTTTAACTTGAAGTGATGAGAACGAATGCATTGAGACCCAATAAGTTTCATGGACGTGTAATTAGGACTTAGTAATGCGTTTGATGAAGTAAAAGACCTTCAGTTCAATCGATTTGTTCCAAAACAACCTGAACGTATCAAGCTAATGAGGTTGACTGTTACATGACTTGTTGTTACAACCGAAGTTATCCATTTCATCTTCAAGGCTTTAACTTGAAGTGATGAGAACGAAGTGTATTGAGGACCCAATAAGCTTCATGGACGCGTAATTAGGACTTAGTAATGCGTTTGATGAAGTAAAAGAACCTTCACTTCAATCGATTTGTTCCAAAACAACAGAACGTATCAAGCTAATGAGGTTGAATGTTACATGACTTGTTACAACCGAAGTTATCCATTTCAACTTCAAGGCTTTAACTCGAAGTGATGAGAACGAAGTGTATTGAGGACCCAATAAGTTTCATGGACGCGTAATTAGGACTTAGTAATGCGTTTGATGAAGTAAAAGAACCTTCACTTCAATCGATTTGTTCCAAAAGAACTGAACGTATCAAGCTAATGAGGTTGACTGTTACATGACTTGTTGTTACAACTGAAGTTATCCATTTGACCTTTAAGGCTTTAACTTGAAGAGATCAGAACGAAGTGTATTGAGGACCCTGTAAGCTTTATGGACGCGTAATTAGGACTTAGTAATGCGTTTGATGAAGTAAAAGAACATTCACTTCAATCGATTTTTTCCAAAAGAACTGAACTTCACAAGCTAATGAGGTTGACTGTTACATGACTTGTTGTTACAACCGAAGTTATCCATTTCACCTTCAAGGCTTTAACTTGAAGAGATCAGAACGAAGTGTATTGAGGACCCAACAAGCTTCATGGACGCGTAATTAGGACTTAGTAATGCGTTTGATGAAGTAAAAGAACATTCACTTCAATCGATTTTTTCCAAAAGAACTGAACTTCACAAGCTAATGAGGTTGACTGTTACATGACTTGTTGTTACAACCGAAGTTATCCATTTCACCTTCAAGGCTTTAACTTGAAGTGACAAGAACAAAGTGTATTGAGGACCCAATAAGCTTCATGGACGCGAAATTAGGACTTAGTAATTCGTTTGATGAATTAAAAGAACATTCACTTCAATCGATTTGTTCCAATTGAACTGAACATATCAAGCTAATGAGATTGACTGTTACATGACTTGTTGTTACAACCGAAGTCATCCATTTCACCTTCAAGGGTTTAATTTGAAATGATGAGAACGAAGTGTATTGAGGACTCAATAAGCTTCATAGACGCGTAATTAGGACTTAGTAATGCGTTTGATGAAGTAAAAGAACCTTCACTTCAATCGATTTGTTTCAAAAGAACTGAACGTATCAAGCTAATGAGGTTGACTGTCACATGACTTGTTGTTACAACTGAAGTTAACCATTTCACCTTCAAGGCCTTAACTTGAAGTGATGAGAACGAAGTGTATTGATGACCAAATAAGCTTCATGGACGCGTAATTAGGACTAAGTAATACGTTTGATGAAGTAAAAGAACATTCACTTCAATCTATTTGTTCCAAAAGAACTGAACGTATCAAGCTAATGAGGTTGACTGTTACATGACTTGTTGTTACATCCGAAGTTATCCATTTCACCTTCAAGGCTTTAACATGAAGAGATCAGAACGAAGTGTATTGAGGACCCAATAAGCTTCATGGATGCGTAATTAGGACTTAGTAATGGGTTTGATGAAGTAAAAGAACATTCCCTACAATCGATTTGTTCCAAAAGAACTGAACGTATCAAGCTAATGAGGTTGACTGTTACATGACTTGTTGTTACAACTGAAGTTATCCATTTCACCTTCAAGGCCTTAACTTGAAGTGATGAAAACGAAGTGTATTGATGACCCAATAAGCTTCATGGACGCGTGATTAGGACTTAGTAATGCGTTTGATGAAGTAAAAGAACCTTCACTTCAATCGATCTATTCCAAAACAACTGAACGTATCAAGCTAATGAGGTTGACTGTTACATGACTTGTTGTTACAAACGAATTTATCCATTTCACCTTTAAGGCTTTAACTTGAAGTGATGAAAACAAAGTGTATTGAGTACCCAATAAGCTTCATTAACGCGTAACTAGGACTTAGTAATGCGTTTGATGAAGTAAAAGAACCTTCACTTCAATCGATTTGTTTCAAAAGTACCGAACGTATCAAGCTAATGAGGTTGACTTTACATGACTTGTTGTTACAACCGAAGTTATCCATTTCACCTTCAAGGCTTTAACTTGAAGTGACGAGAACCAAGTGTATTGAGAACCCAATAAGCTTTATGGACGCGTAATTAGGACTTAGTAATGCATTTGATAAATTAAAAGAACATTCACTTCAATCGATTTGATCCAAAAAAACTGAACGTATCACGCTAATGAGGTTGACTGTTACATGACTTGTTGTTACATCCGAAGTTATCCATTTCACCTTCAAGGCTTTAACTTGAAGAGATCAGAACGAAGTGTATTGAGGACCCAATAAGCTTCATGGATGCGTAATTAGGACTTAGTAATGCGTTTGATGAAGTAAAAGAACATTCACTACAATCGATTTGTTACAAAAGAACTGAACGCATCAAGCTAATGAGGTTGACTGTTACATGACTTGTTGTTACAACTGAAGTTATCCATTTCACCTTCAAGGCCTTAACTTGAAGTGATGAGAACGAAGTGTATTGATGACCAAATAAGCTTCATTGACGCGTGATTAGGACTTAGTAATGCGTTTGATGAAGTAAAAGAACCTTCACTTCAATCGATTTGTTCCAAAAGAACTGAACGTATCAAGCTAATGAAGTTGACTGTTACATGACTTGTTGTTACAACCGAAGTCATCCATTTCACCTTCAAGGCTTTAACTTGAAGTGATGAGAACGAAGTTTATTGAGGACATAATAAGCTTCATAGACGCGTAATTAGGACTTAGTAATGCGTTTGATGAAGTAAAAGAACTTTCACTTCAATCGATTTGTTTCAAAAGAACTGAACGTATCAAGCTAATGAGGTTGACTGTTATATGACTTGTTGTTACAACCGAAGTTATCCATTTCACCTTCAAGGCTTTAACTTGAAGTGATGAGAACGAAGTGTATTGAGGACCCATTAAGCTTTATGGACGCGTAATTAGCACTAAGTAATACGTTTGATGAAGTAAAAGAACATTCACTTCAATCGATTTGTTCCAAAAGAACTGAACGTATCAAGCTAATGAGGTTGACTGTTACATGACTTGTTGTTACAACTGAAGTTATCCATTTCCCCTTAAGGCCTTAACTTGAAGTGATGAGAAAGAAGTGTATTGATGACCAAATAAGCTTCTTGGACGCGTGATTCGGACTTAGTAATGCGTTTGATGAAGTAAAAGAACTTTCACTTCAATCGATTTGTTCCAAAAGAACTGAACGTATCAAGCTAATGAGGTTGACTGTTACATGACTTGTTGTTACAACTGAAGTTGTCCATTTGACCTTTAAGGCTTTAACTTGAAGAGATCAGAACGAAGTGTATTGAGGACCCAACAAGCTTCATGGACGCGTAATTAGGACTTAGTAATGCGTTTGATGAAGTAAAAAAACATTCACTTCAATCGATTTGTTCCAAAAGAACTGAACGTCTCAAGCTAATGAGGTTGACGTTTATATGACTTGTTGTTACAACCGAAGTTATCCATTTCACCTTCAAGGCTTTAACTTAAAGAGATAAGAACGAAGTTTATTGAGGACCCAATAAGCTTCATGGACGCGTAATTAGGACTTAGTAATGCGTTTGATGAAGTAAAAGAACATTCACTTCAATCGATTTGTTCCAAAAGAACTGAACGTATCAAGCTAATGAGGTTGACTGTTACATGACTTGTTGTTACAACTGAAGTTATCCAATTCACCTTTAAGGCTTTAACTTGAAGAGATCAGAACGAAGTTTATTGAGGACCCAACAAGCTTCATGGACGCGTAATTAGGACCTAGTAATGCGTTTGATGAAGTAAAAGAACATTCACTTCAATCGATTTGTTCCAAAAGAGCTGAACGTCTCAAGCTAATAAGGTTGACTGTTATATGACTTGTTGTTACAACCGAAGTTATCCATTACACCTTCAAGGCTTTAACTTGAAGAGATAAGAACGAAGTTTATTGAGGACCCAATAAGCTTCATGGACGCGTGATTAGCACTTAGTAATGCGTTTGATGAAGTAAAAGAACCTTCACTTCAATCGATTGTTTCCAAAACAACTAAACGTATCAAGCTATTGAGGTAGACTATTACATGACTTGTTGTTACAACCGAAGTTATCATATTCACCTTCAATGCTTTAACTTGAAGTGATGAGAACGAAGTGCATTGAGGACCCAATAAGCTTCATGGACGCGTAATTAGGACTTAGGAATGCGTTTGATGAAGTAAAAGACCTTCACTTCAATCGATTTGTTCCAGACAACATGAAAGTATCAAGCTAATGAGGTTGACTGTTACATGACTTGTTGTTACAACCGACGTTATCCATTTCACCTTCAAGGCTATAACTTGAAGTGATGAGAACGAAGTGTATTGAGGACCCAATAAGCTTCATGGACGCGTGAATTAGGACTTAGAATGCGTTTGATGAAGTAAAAGAACCTTCACTTCAATCGATTTGTTCCAGAAGAACTGAAAGTATCAAGCTAATGAGGTTGACTGTTACATGACTTGTTGTTACAACCGAAGTTATCCATTTCACCTTCAAGGCTATAACTTGAAGTGATGAGAACGAAGTGTATTGATGACCCAATAGCTTCATGGACGCGTGATTAGGACTTAGAAATGCGTTTGAATAAGTAAAAGAACACTTCACTTCATCGATTTGTTCCAAAAGAACGAACGTATCAAGCTAATGAGGTTTGACTGTTACTGACGTTGTTACAACCGTAAGTTATCCATTTCACCTTTAATGGCTTTAACTGAAAAGATCAAACGAAGTGTATTAGGACACAATAAGCTTCATGGGACCGTAATTAGACTTAGTAATGCGTTTGATGAAGTAAAAGAACATTCACTTCAATCGATTTTTTCAAAAGAACTGAATGATCAAGCTAATGAGGTTGACTGTTGCATGACTTGTTGTTACAACCGAAGTTATGCATTCCCTTTTGTTACAACCGAAGTATCCATTTCACCTTCAAGCTTTAACTTGAAGTGATGAGAACGAAGTGTATGAGGACCCAATAAGCTTCATGGACGCGTAATTAGGACTTAGTAATGCGTTGATGAAGTAAAAGAACCTTCACTTCAATCGATTTGTTCCAAAAGAACTGAACGTATCAAGCTAATGAGGTTGACTGTTACATGACTTGTTGTTACAACGAAGTTATCCATTTCACTTCAAGGCTTTAACTGAAGTGATGAGAACGAGTGTATTGAGGACCCAATAAGCTTCATGGACGCGTAATTAGGACTTAGTAATGCGTTGATGAAGTAAAAGAACTTCACTTCAATCGATTTGTTCAAAAGAACTGAACGTATCAAGCTAATGAGGTGACTGTTACATGACTGTTGTTACAACCGAAGTTATCCATTCACCTTCAAGGCTTAACTTGAAGTGATGAGAACGAAGTGTATTGAGGACCAATAAGCTTCATGGACGCGTAATAGGACTTAGAATGCGTTGATGAAGTAAAAGAACCTTCACTATCAATCGATTTGTTCTAAAAGAACTGAACGTATCAAGCTAATGAGGTTGACTGTTACATGACTTGTTGTTACAACCTGAAGTTATCCATTTCACCTTCAAGGCTTTAACTTGAAGTGATGAGAACGAAGTGTATTGAGGACCAATAAGCTCATCATGGACGCGTAATTAGGACTTAGTAATGCGTTTGATGAAGTAAAAGAACCTTCACTCAATCGATTTGTTCCAAAAGAACTGAACGTATCAAGCTAATGAGGTTGACTGTTACATGACTTGTTGTTACAACTGAAGTTATCCATTTCACCTTCAGGCTTTAACTTGAAGTGATGAGAACGAAGTGTATTGAGGACCCAATAAGCTTCATGGACCGCGTAATTAGGACCTAGTAATGCGTTTGATGAAGTAAAAGACCTTCAATTCAATCGATTTGTTCCAAAGACACTGAACGTATCAAGCTAATGAGGTTGACTGTTACATGACTTGTTGTTACAACGAAGTTATCCAATTTCACCTTCAAGGCTTTAACTTGAAGTGATGAGAACGAAGTGTATTGAGGACCCAATAAGCTTCCATGAATGCGTAATTAGGACTTAGTAATGCGTTTGATGACGTAAAAGAACCTTCACTCAATCGATTGTTCTCAAAGAACTGAACGTATCAAGCTAATGAGGTTGACTGTTACATGACTTGTTGTTACAACTGAAGTTATCCATTTCACCTTCAAGGCTTTACTTGAAGTGATGAGAACGAAGTGTATTGAGGACCAATAAGCTTCATGGACGCGTAATTAGGACTTAGTAATGCGTTGATGAAGTAAAAGAACCTTCACTTCAATCGATTTGTTCAAAAGAACTGAACGTATCAAGCTAATGAGGTTGACTGTTACATGACTGTTGTTACAACTGAAGCTTATGCATTTCACCTTCAAGGCTTAACTTGAAGTGATTGAGAACGAAGTGTATTGAGGACCCAATAAGCTTCATGGATGCGTAATTAGGACTTAGTAATGCGTTTGATGAAGTAAAAGAACCTTCACTTCAATCGATTTGTTCCAAAAGAACTGAACGTATCAAGCTAATGAGGTTGACTGTTACATGACTTGTTGTTACAACGAAGTTATCCATTTCACCTTCAAGGCTTTAACTGGAAGTGATGAGAACGAAGTGTATTGAGTACCCAATAAGCTTCATGGACGCGTAACTAGGACTTAGTAATGCGTTTGATGAAGTAAAAGAGCCTTCACTTCAATCGATTTGTTCAAAAGAACTGAACGTATCAAGCTAATGAGGTTGACTGTTACATGACTTGTTGTTACAACCGAAGTTATCCATTTCACCTTCAAGGCTTTAACTTGAAGTGATGAGAACGAAGTGTATTGAGGACCCAATAAGCTTCATGACGCGTAATTAGGACTTAGTTATGCGTTTGATGAAGTAAAAGAACCTTCACTTCAATCGATTTGTTCCAAAAGAACTAACGTATCAAGCTAATGAGGTTGACTGTTACATGACTTGTTGTTACAACCGAAGTTATCCATTTCACTTCAAGGCTTTAACTTGAAGTGATGAGAACGAAGTGTATTGAGACCCCAATAAGCTTCATGGACGCCGTAATTAGGACTTAGTAATGCGTTTGATGAAGTAAAGAACCTT
The DNA here is from genome assembly GCA_022432975.1 of Begonia masoniana. Classification (NCBI taxonomy): domain Eukaryota; kingdom Viridiplantae; phylum Streptophyta; class Magnoliopsida; order Cucurbitales; family Begoniaceae; genus Begonia; species Begonia masoniana. The sequence continues at coordinate 18,984,399 of CM039506.1, forward strand.
CACTTCAATCGATTTGTTCCAAAGAACTGAACGTATCAAGCTAATGAGGTTGACTGTTACATGACTTGTTGTTACAACCGCAGTTATCCATTTCACCTTCAAGGCTTTAACTTGAAGTGATGAGAACGAAGTGTATTGAGGACCCAATAAGCTTCATGGACGCGTAATTAGGACTTAGTAATGCGTTTGATGAAGTAAACGAAACTTCACTTCAATCGATTTGTTCCAAACGAACTGAACGTATCAAGCTAATGAGGTTGACTGTTACATGACTTGTTGTTACAACCGAAGTATCCATTTCACCTTCAAGGCTTTAACTTGAAGTGATGAGAACGAAGTGTATTGAGGACCAATAAGCTTCATGGACGCGTAATTAGGACTTAGTAATGCGTTGATGAAGTAAAAGAACCTTCACTTCATCGATTTGTTCCAAAAGAACTGAACGTATCAAGCTAATGAGGTTGACTGTTACATGACTTGTTGTTACAACGAAGTTATCCATTTCACTTCAAGGCTTTAACTGAAGTGATGAGAACGAAGTGTATGAGGACCCAATAAGCTTCATGGACGCGTAATTAGGACTAGTAATGCGTTTGATGAAGTAAAAGAACCTTCACTTCAATCGATTTGTTTCAAAAGAACTGAACGTATCAAGCTAATGAGGTTGACTGTTACATGACTTGTTGTTACAACGAAGTTATCCATTTCACTTCAATCGATTGTTTCAAAAGAACTGAACGTATCAAGCTAATGAGGTGACTGTTACATGACTTGTTGTTACAACGAAGTTATCCATTCACCTTCAAGGCTTTAACTGAAGTGATGAGACGAAGTGTATTGAGGACCCAATAAGCTTCATGGACGCGTAATTAGGACTTAGTAATGCGTTTGATGAAGTAAAGAACCTTCACTTCAATCGATTTGTTCCAAAAGAACTGAACGTATCAAGCTAATGAGGTTGACTGTTACATGACTTGTTGTTACAACGAAGTTATCCATTTCACCTTCAAGGCTTTAACTTGAAGTGATGAGAACGAAGTGTATTGAGGACCCAATAAGCTTCATGGACGCGTAATTAGACTTAGTAATGCGTTTGATGAAGTAAAAGAACATTCACTTCAATCGATTTGTTTCAAAAGAACTGAACGTATCAAGCTAATGAGGTTGACTGTTACATGACTTGTTGTTACAACCGAAGTTATCCATTTCACCTTCAAGGCTTTAACTTGAAGTGATGAGAACGAAGTGTATTGAGGACCCAATAAGCTTCATGGACGCGTAATTAGGACTTAGTAATGCGTTTGATGAAGTAAAAGAACCTTCACTTCAATCGATTTGTTCCAAAAGAACTGAACGTATCAAGCAAATGAGGTTGACTGTTACATGACTTGTTGTTACCACCGAAGTTATCCATTTCACCTTCAAAGCTTTAACTTGAAGTGATCAGAACTAAGTGTATTGAGGACGCAATAAGCTTCATGGACGCGAAATTAGGACTTAGTAATGCGTTTGATGAAGTAAAAGAACCTTCACTCAATCGATTTGTTCCAAAGAACTGAACGTATCAAGCTAATGAGGTTGACTGTTACATGACTTGTTGTTACAACGAAGTATCCATTTCACCTTCAAGGCTTTAACTTGAAGTGATGAGAACGAAGTTTATTGATGACCAATAAGCTTCATGGACGCGTAATTAGGACTTAGTAATGCGTTTGATGAAGTAAAGAACCTTCACTTCAATCGATTGTTCCAAAAGAACTGAACGTATCAAGCTAATGAGGTTGACTGTTACATGACTTGTTGTTACAACCGAAGTTACCATTTCACCTTCAAGGCTTTAACTTGAAGGATGAGAACGAAGTGTATTGAGGACCCAATAAGCTTCATGGAAGCGTAATTACGACTAGTATTTCGTTTATGAAGTAAAAGAACATTCACTTCATCAGATTTGTTCCAAAACAACTGAACGATCAAGATAATGAGGTTGACTGTTACATGGACTTGTTGTTACAACAGAAGTCATCCATTTCCCTTCAAGGCTTTAACTTGAAGTGAAGAGAACGAAGTGTATTGAGACCACATAAGCTTCATGGACGCGTAATTAGGACTTAGTAATACGTTTGATGAAGTAAAGAACCTTTCACTCAATTGATTTGTCCAAAGAACTGAACGGATCAAGCTAATGAGGTGACTGTTACATGACCTTGTTGTTACAACCGAAGTTAGCCATTTCACCTTAAGGCTTTACTTGAAGTGATGAGAAACGAAGTGTATTGATGACCCAATAAGCTTCATGGACGTGTGATTAGGACTTAGTAATGCGTTCGATTAAGTAAAAGAACCTTCACTTCAATCGATTTGTTTCAAAAGAACTGAAAGTATCAAGTTAATGAGGTTTACTGTTACATGACTTGTTGTTACAACCGAAGTTATCCATTTCACCTTCAAGGCTTTAACTTGAAGTGATGAGAACGAAGTGTATTGAGGACCCAATAAGCTTCATGGACGCGTAATTAGGACTTAGTAATGCGTTGATGAAGTAAAAGAACCTTCACTTCAATCGATTTGTTCCAAAACAACTGAACGTATCAAGCTAATGAGGTTGACTGTTACATGACTTGTTGTTACAACCGAAGTTATCCATTTCACCTTCAAGGCTTTAACTTGAAGTGATCAGAACGAAGTGTATTGAGGACCCAATAAGCTTCATGGACGCGTAATTAGGACTTAGTAATGCGTTTGATGAAGTAAAAGAACCTTCACTTCAATCGATTTGTTCCAAAAGAACTGAACGTATCAAGCTAATGAGGTTGACTGTTACATGACTTGTTGTTACAACTGAAGTTATCCATTTCACCTTCAAGGCTTTAACTTGAAGTGATGAGAACGAAGTGTATTGAGGACCCAATAAGCTTCATGGACGCGTAATTAGACTTAGTAATGCGTTTGATGAAGTAAAAGAACCTTCACTTCAATCGATTTGTTCTAAAAGAACTGAACGTATCAAGCTAATGAGGTTGACTGTTACATGACTTGTTGTTACAACCGAAGTTATCCATTTCACCTTCAAGGCTTTAACTTGAAGTGATGAGAACGAAGTGTATTGAGGACCCAATAAGCTTCATGGACGTGTACTTAGGACTTAGTAATGCGTTTGATGAAGTAAAAGAACCTTCACTTCAATCGATTTGTTCCAAAAGAACTGAACGTATCAAGCTAATGAGGTTGACTGTTACATGACTTGTTGTTACAACCGAAGTTATCCATTTCACCTTCAAGGCTTTAACTTGAAGTGATGAGAACGAAGTGTATTGAGGACCCAATAAGCTTCATGGACGCGTAATTAGGACTTAGTAATGCGTTTGATGAAGTAAAAGAACCTTCACTTCAATCGATTTGTTCAAAAGAACTGAACGTATCAAGCTAATGAGGTTGACTGTTACATGACTTGTTGTTACAACCGAAGTTATCCATTTCACCTTCAAGGCTTTAACTTGAAGTGATGAGAACGAAGTGTATTGAGGACCCAATAAGCTTCATGGACGCGTAATTAGGACTTAGTAATGCGTTTGATGAAGTAAAAGAACCTTCACTTCAATCGATTTGTTTCCAAAAGAACTGAACGTATCAAGCTAATGAGGTTGACTGTTACATGACTTGTTGTTACAACCGAGTTATCCATTTCACCTTCAAGGCTTTAACTTGAAGTGATGAGAACGAAGTGTATTGAGGACCCATAAGCTTCATGGACGCGTAATTAGGACTTAGTAATGCGTTTGATGAAGTAAAAGAACCTTCACTTCAATCGATTTGTTTCAATTAACTGAACGTATCAAGCTAATGAGGTTGACTGTTACATGACTTGTTGTTACAACTGAAGTTATCCATTTCACCTTCAAGGCTTTAACTTGAAGTGATGAGAACGAAGTGTATTGAGGACCCAATAAGCTTCATGGACGCGTAATTAGGACTTAGTAATGCGTTTGATGAAGTAAAAGAACCTTCACTTCAATCGATTTGTTCTAAAAGAACTGAACGTATCAAGCTAATGAGGTTGACTGTTACATGACTTGTTGTTACAATTGAAGTTATCCATTTTTCCTTCAAGGCTTTAACTTGAAGTGATGCAGAACGAAGTGTATTGAGGACCCAATAAGCTTCATGGACGCGTAATTAGGACTTAGTAATGCGTTTGATGAAGTAAAAGAACCTTCACTTCAATCGATTTGTTCCAAAGAACTGAACGTATCAAGCTAATGAGGTTGACTGTTACATGACTTGTTGTTAGAACCGAAGTTATCCATTTCACCTTCAAGGCTTTAACTTGAAGTGATAGAACGAAGTGTATTGAGGACCCAATAAGCTTCATGGACGCGTAATTAGGACTTAGTAATGCGTTTGATGAAGTAAAAGAACCTTCACTTCAATCGATTTTTTCCAAAACAACTAAACGTATCAAGCTATTGAGGTTGACTATTACATGACTTGTTGTTACAACCGAAGTTATCCATTTCACCTTCAATGCTTTAACTTGAAGTGATGAGAACGAAGTGCATTGAGGACCCAATAAGCTTCATGGACGCGTAATTAGACTTAGGAATGCGTTTGATGAAGTAAAAGAACCGACACTTCAATCGATTTGTTCCAAGACAACAGAATGTATCAAGCTAATGAGGTTGACTGTTACATGACTTGTTGTTACAACCGAAGTTATCCATTTCACCTTCAAGGCTTTAACTTGAAGTGATGAGAACGAAGTGTATTGAGGACCCAATAAGCTTCATGGACGCGTAATTAGGACTTAGTAATGCGTTTGATGAAGTAAAAGAACCTTCACTTCAATCGATTTGTTCCAGAAGAACTGAACGTATCAAGCTAATGAGGTTGACTGTTACATGACTTGTTGTTACAACCGAAGTTATCCATTTCACCTTCAGGCTTTAACTTGAAGTGATGAGAACGAAGTGTATTGAGGACCAATAAGCTTCATGGACGCGTAATTAGGACTTAGTAATGCGTTTGATGAAGTAAAAGAACCTTCACTTCAATCGATTTGTTCCAAAAGAACTGAACGTATCAAGCTAATGAGGTTGACTGTTACATGACTTGTTGTTACAACCGAAGTTATCCATTTCACCTTCAGGCTTTACCTTGAAGTGATGAGAACGAAGTGTATTGAGGACCCAATAAGCATCATGGACGCGTAATTAGGACTTAGTAAAGCGTTTGATGAAGTAAAAGAACCTTCACTTCAATCGATTTGTTCCAAAAGAACTGAACGTATCAAGCTAATGAGGTTGACTGTTACATGACTTGTTGTTACAACCGAAGTTATCCATTTCACCTTCAAGGCTTTAACTTGAAGTGATGAGAACGAAGTGTATTGAGGACCCAATAAGCTTCATGGACGCGTAATTAGGACTTAGTAATGCGTTTGATGAAGTAAAAGAACCTTCACTTCAATCGATTTGTTCCAAAAGAACTGAACGTATCAAGCTAATGAGGTTGACTGTTACATGACTTGTTGTTACAACCGAAGTTATCCATTTCACCTTTAAGGCTTTAACTTGAAGTGATGAGAACGAAGTGTATTGAGGACCCAATAAGCTTCATGGACGCCGTAATTAGGACTTAGTAATGCGTTTGATGAAGTAAAGAACCTTCATCTCACTCGATTTGTTCTAAAGAACTGAAGTATCAAGCTAATGAGGTTGACTGTTACATGACTTGTTATTACAACTGAAGTTATCCATTTCTCATTCAAGGCTTTAACTTGAAGTGATGAGAACGAACTGTACTGAGGACCCAATAAGCGTCATGGACGCGTAATTAGGACTTAATAATGCGTTTGATGAAGTAAAACATCCTTCACTTCAATCGATTGTTCTAAAAGAACTGAACGTATCAAGCTAATGAGGTTGACTGTTAACTGACTTGTTGTTACAACTGAAGTTATCATTTTCACTTCAAGGCTTTAACTTGAAGTGATGAGAACGAAGTGTATTGAGGACCCAATAAGCTTCATGGACGCGTAATTAGGACTTAGTAATGCGTTTGATGAAGTAAAAGAACCTTCACTTCAATCGATTTGTTTCAAAAGAACTGAACGTATCAAGCTAATGAGGTTGACTGTTACATGACTTGTTGTTACAACTGAAGTTATCCATTTCACCTTCAAGGCTTTAACTTGAAGTGATGAGAACGAAGTGTATTGAGGACCCAATAAGCTTCATGGACGCGTAATTAGGACTTAGTAATGCGTTTGATGAAGTAAAAGAACCTTCACTTCAATCGATTTGTTCCAAAACAACTGAACGTATCAAGCTAATGAGGTTGACTGTTACATGACTTGTTGTTACAACCGAAGTTATCCATTTCACCTTCAAGGCTTTAACTTGAAGTGATGAGAACGAAGTGTATTGAGGACCCAATAAGCTTCATGGACGAGTAATTAGGACTTAGTAATGCGGTTGATGAAGTAAAAGAACCTTCACTTCAATCGATTTGTTCAAAAGAACTGAACGTATCAAGCTAATGAGGTTGACTGTTACATGACTTGTTGTTACAACCGAAGTTATCCATTTCACCTTCAAGGCTTTAACTTGAAGTGATGAGAACGAAGTGTATTGAGGACCCAATAAGCTTCATGGACGCGTAATTAGGACTTAGTAATGCGTTTGATGAAGTAAAGAACCTTCACTTCAATCGATTTGTTTCCAAAAGAACTGAACGTATCAAGTTAATGAGGTTGACTGTTACATGACTTGTTGTTACAACCGAAGTTATCCATTTCACCTTCAAGGCTTTAACTTGAAGTGATGAGAACGAAGTGTATTGAGGACCCAATAAGCTTCATGGACGCGTAATTAGGACTTAGTAATGCGTTTGATGAAGTAAAAGAACCTTCACTTCAATCGATTTGTTCCAAAAGAACTGAACGTATCAACTGAGGCCTTATCCATTTCACCTTCAAGGCTTTAAATTAAGTGATGAGAACGAAGTGTATTGAGGACCCAATAAGCTTCCATGGAAGCGTAATTAGGACTTAGTAATGCGTTCTGATGAAGTAAAAGAACCTTCACTTCAATCGATTTGTTCTCAAAAGCAACTGAACGTATCAAGCTAATGAGGTTGACTGTACATGACTTGTTGTTACAACTGAAGTTATCCATTTTACCTTCAAGGCTTAACTTGAGAGTGATGAGAATCGAAGTGTATTGAGGGAACCAATAAGCTTCCTCGGACGCGTACTTAGGGACTTAGTAATGGTTTGATGAAGTAAAAGAACCTTCATTATCAACGATTTGTTCCAAAAGAACTGAACGTATCAAGCTAATGAGGTTGACCTGTTACATGCTTGTTGTTACAACTGCAGCTTTCATTTCACCTTCAAGGCTTTACTTGAAGTGATGAGAACGAAGTGTATTGAGGACCCAATAAGTTTCATGGACGTGTAATTTTCACTTAGTAATGCATTTGATGAAGTAAAAGAACCCTTCACTTCAATCGATTTGTTCCAAAACAACTGAACGTATCAAGCTAATGAGGTTGACTGTTACATGACTTGTTGTTACAACGAAGTATCCATTTCCACCTTCAAGGCTTTAACTTGAAGTGATGAGAACGAAGTGTATTGAGGACCCAATAAGCTTCATGGACGCGTAATTAGGACTTAGTAATACGTTTGATGAAGTAAAAGAACCTTCACTATCAATCGATTTGTTCCAAAAGAACTGAACGTATCAAGCTAATGAGGTTGACTGTTACATGACTTGTTGTTACAACTGAAGTTATCCATTTCACCTTCAAGGCTTTAACTTGAAGTGATGAGAACGAAGTGTATTGAGGACCCAATAAGCTTCATGGACGCGTAATTAGGACTTAGTAATGCGTTTGATGAAGTAAAAGAACCTTCACTTCAATCGATTTGTTTCAAAAGAACTGAACGTATCAAGCTAATGAGGTTGACTGTTACATGACTTGTTGTTACAACCGAAGTTATCCATTTCACCTTCAATGCTTTAACTTGAAGTGATGAGAACGAAGTGCTTTGAGGACACAATAAGCTTCATGGACGCGTAATTAGGACATTAGTAATGCGTTTGATGAAGTAAAAGAACCTTCACATTCAATCGATTTGTTCCAAAACACTGAACGTATCAAGCTAATGAGGTTGACTGTTACATGACTTGTTGTTACAACCGAAGTTATCCATTTCACCTTCAAGGCTTTAACTTGAAGTGATGAGAACGAAGTGTATTGAGGACCCAATAAGCTTCATGGACGCGTAATTAGACTTAGTAATGCGTTTGATGAAGTAAAAGAACCTTCACTTCAATCGATTTGTTTCAAAAGAGTTGAACGTATCAAGCTAATGAGGTTTACTTTTACATGACTTGTGTTACAACTAAAGTTATCCATTTTACCTTCAAGGCTTTATCTTGAAGTGATGAGAGCGAAGTGAATTGAGGACCCAATAAGCTTCATAGACGCGTAATTAGGACTTAGTAATGCGTTTGATGAAGTAAAAGAACCTTCACTTCAATCGATTTGTTCCAAAAGAACTGAACGTATCAAGCTAATGAGGTTGACTGTTACATGACTTGTTGTTACAACCGAAGTTATCCATTTCACCTTCAATGCTTTAACTTGAAGTGATGAGAACGAAGTGCTTTGAGGACCCAATAAGCTTCATGGACGCGTAATTAGACATAGGAATGCGTTTGACGAAGTAAAAGAACCTTCACTTCAATCGATTTGTTCCAAAACAACTGAACGTATCAAGCTAATGAGGTTGACTGTTACATGACTTGTTGTTACAACCGAAGTTATCCATTTCACCTTCAAGGCTTTAACTTGAAGTGATGAGAACGAAGTGTATTGAGGACCCAATAAACTTCATGGACGCGTGATTAGGACTTAGTAATGCGTTTGATGAAGTAAAAGAACCTTCACTTCAATCGATTTGTTCCAAAGAACTGAACGTATCAAGCTAATGAGGTTGACTGTTACATGACTTGTTGTTACAACTGAGGCTTTGCATTTCACCTTCGAGGCTTTAACTTGAAGTGATGAGAACGAAGTGTATTGAGGACCCAATAAGCTTCATGGACGCGTAATTAGACTAGTAATGCGTTTGATGAAGTAAAAGAACCTTCACTTCAATCGATTTGTTCCAAACAACTGAACGTATCAAGCTAATGAGGTTGACTGTTACATGACTTGTTGTTACAACCGAAGTAATCCATTTCACCTTCAAGGCTTTAACTTGAAGTGAAGAGAACGAAGTGTATTGAGGACCCAATAAGCTTCATGGACGCGTAATTAGGACTTAGTAATACGTTGATGAAGTAAAAGAACCTTCATATCAATGATTTGTTCCAAAAGAACTGAACGTATCAAGCTAATGAGGTTGACTGTTACAGACTTGTTGTTACAACCGAAGTTATCCATTTTCACCTTCAAGGCTTTAACTTGAAGTGATGAGAACGAAGTGTATTGAGGACCCAATTAGCTTCATGAACGCGTAATTAGGACTTAGTAATGCGTTTGATGAAGTAAAAGAACCTTCACTTCAATCGATTTGTTCTAAAAGAACTGAACGTATCAAGCTAATGAGGTTGACTGTTACATGACTTGTTGTTACAACCGAAGTTATCCATTTCACCTTCAGGCTTTAACTTGAAGTGATGAGAACGAAGTTATTGAGGACCCAATAAGCTTCATGGACGCGTAATTAGGACTTAGTAATGCGTTTGATGAAGTAAAAAGAACCTTCACTTCAATCGATTTGTTCCAAAACAACTGAACGTATCAAGCTAATGAGGTTGACTGTTACATGACTTGTTGTTACAACCGAAGTAATCCATTTCACCTTCAAGGCTTTAACTTGAAGTGAAGAGAACGAAGTGTATTGAGGACCCAATAAGCTTCATGGACGCGTAATTAGGACTTAGTAATACGTCTGATGAAGTAAAAGAACCTTCATATCAATTGATTTGTTCCAAAAGAACTGAACGTATCAAGCTAAGGAGGTTGACTGTTACATGACTTGTTGTTACAACCGAAGTTATCCATTTCACCTTCAAGGCTTTAACTTGAAGTGATGAGAACGAAGTGTATTGATGACCCAATAAGCTTCATGGACGTGTGATTAGGACTTAGTAATGCGTTCGATTAAGTAAAAGAACCTTCACTTCAATCGATTTGTTTCCAAAAGACTGAACGTATCAAGCTAATGAGGTTGACTGTTACATGACTTGTTGTTACAACCGAAGTAATCCATTTCACCTTCAAGGCTTTAACTTGAAGTGAAAGAGAACGAAGTGTATTGAGGACCCAATAAGCTTCATGGACGCGTAATTAGGACTTAGTAATGCGTTTGATGAAGTAAAAGAACCTTCACTTCAATCGATTTGTTCTAAAAGAACTGAACGTATCAAGCTAATGAGGTTGACTGTTACATGACTTGTTGTTACAACCGAAGCTTTCCATTTCACCTTCAAGGCTTTAACTTGAAGTGATGAGAACGAAGTGTATTGAGGACCCAATAAGCTTCATGGACGCGTAATTAGGACTTAGTAATGCGTCTGATGAAGTAAAAGACCTTCACTTCAATCGATTTGTTCCAAAAGAACTGAACGTATCAAGCTATGAGGTTGACTGTTACATGACTTGTTGTTACAACGAAGTTATCATTTCACCTTCAAGGCTTTAACTTGAAGTGAAGAGAACGAAGTGTATTGAGGACCCAATAAGCTTCATGGACGCGTAATTAGGACTTAGTAATACTTTTGATGAAGTAAAAGAACCTTCATATCAATCGATTTGTTCCAAAAGAGCTGAACGTATCAAGCTAATGAGGTTGACTGTTACATGACTTGTTGTTAGAACCGAAGTTATCCATTTCACCTTTAAGGCTTTAACTTGAAGTGATGAGAACAAAGTGTATTGAGGACCCAATAAGCTTCATGGACGCGTAATGACGACTTAGTAATGCGTTAATGAAGTAAAAAGAACCTTCACTTCAATCGATTGTTCAAAAGAACTGAACGTATCAAGCTAATGAGGTTGACTGTTACATGAGTTGTTGTTACAACTGAAGTTATCCATTTTACCTTCAAGGCTTTAACTTGAAGTGATGAGAACGAAGTGAATTGAGGACCCAATAAGCTTCATAGACGCGTAATTAGGACTTAGTAATGCGTTTGATGAAGTAAAAGAACCTTCACTTCAATCAATTTGTTCCAAAACAACTGAACGTATCAAGCTAATGTGGTTGACTGTTACATGACTAGTTGTTACAACCGAAGTTATCCATTTCACCTTCAAGGCTTTAACTGAAGTGATGAGAACGAAGTTTATTGAGGACCCAATAGCTTCATGGACGTGTAATTAGGACTTAGTAATACGTTTGATGAAGTAAAAGAACCTCATATCAATCGATTTGTTTCAAAAGAACTGAACGTATCAAGCTAATGAGGTTGACTGTTACATGACTTGTTGTTACAACTGAAGTTATCCATTTCACCTTCAGGCTTTTAACTTGAAGTGATGAGAACTGATGCGAACCTCGGATCGAAAGGACCCGGGACCCGACAACAACGGGGAAGAATTCAAAGGAACGCCGTTTCGATTCAAGAAAAACAGTAAGGAACAAGACCCCAATCGAAGAATTCGATGGAACCTAGTTACAAACAGTGCTTGACCCGAGAACACACATGTTGGCTGAACCAAAGCTATCAAACGGAGCTTGACCCAGACCAAACTCGTTGCGTCAGAACCAAGTATCAAGCAAGATTCTTCAAGCGTGAGATGATATCTGATCATGTCAAGGATCATCATCTCATACGTTAGTAGTTTTTATTTTAATTTCGGGTTTTTAATTATAGTTTAATTTTAATGTGTAGCTATTTAATGGCGCATATTGATTAAGAGGAAGAACAAGTTTGAATTAAAAATTGAGTGTTTTCTTTAGAGAGGATTTCTCTTTAGTTCTTTGCGAAGAACAACGATCATTTCAAGTCAGCTTAAGAATCTGATTGATAGCTTTGGTTCTTCCAACGAGTTTGGTCTGGGTCAAGCCCTGTTTTGATAGCTTGTCAGCCAACAGGTGGGGCTGGGTCAAGCTCCTGTTTTGATAACTAGGGTTCCATCGAATTCTTGATTGGGGTCTTAGGTCTTCTTTGTTCTTGAATCGAAAAAGGGTTCCTTTTGAATTATCTGCGCTGTTGTCGGGCCGGTTCCTTTCGACTCCGAGGTTCGCATCAAGAACGAAGTGTATTGAGGACCCAATAGCTTCATGGACGGTAATTACGACTTAGTAATGCGTTTAATGAAGAAAAAGAACCTTCACTTCAATCGATTTGTTTCAAAAGAACTGAACGTATCAAGCTAATGAGGTTGACTGTTACATGAGTTGTTGTTACAACTGAAGTTATCCATTTTACCTTCAAGGCTTTAACTTGAAGGTGATGAGAACGAAGTGAATTGAGGACCCAATAAGCTTCATAGACGCGTAATTAGGACTTAGTAATGCGTGTTTGATGAAGTAAAAGAACCTTCACTTCAATCAATTTGTTCCAAAACAACTGAACGTATCAAGCTAATGTGGTTGACTGTTACATGACTAGTTGTTACAACCGAAGTTATCCATTTCACCTTCAAGGCTTTAACTGAAAGTGATGAGAACGAAGTTTATTGAGGACCCAATAAGCTTCATGGACGTGTAATTAGGACTTAGTAATACGTTTGATGAAGTAAAAGAACCTTCATATCAATCGATTTGTTCCTAAAGAACTGAACGTATTAAGCTAATGAGGTTGACTGTTACATGACTTGTTGTTACAACTGAAGTTATCCATTTCACCTTCATGGCTTTAACTTGAAGTGATGAGAACTGATGCGAACCTCGGATCGAAAGGACCCGGGACCCGACAACAACGCGGAATAATTCAAAGGACCTCCTTTTCGATTCAGAAACAAGTAGGACCTAAGACCCCAATCGAAGAATTCGATGGAACCCTATTTATCAAAACAGAGCTTGACCCGAGCCACAACCTGTTGGCTTAACCAAATCTATCAAAACAGGAGCTTGACCCAGACCAAACTCGTTGTACGAACCAAGCTATTCAAGCAAATTTTCACGCGTGAGAATGAATCTGATCATGTCAAGGATCACACTCCTACTTTATTAGTTATTTATTTTTAATTTTCGTTTTTTTTAATTATTTAGTTTAATTTTAATGTGTAGCCTTTTAATGGCGAACTATTTGATTTAATCGAAGAACAATTTGATTAAAAATTGAGTGTTTTCTTTAGAGAGGATTTCTCTTTAGTTCTTTGCGAAGAACAACGATCTCTTCAAGTCACGCTTGAGAATCTCGCTTGATAGCTTTGGTTCTTACCAACATTTTGGTCTGGTTCAAGCTTTGGTCTGGTCAAGCTCCTGTTTTGATAGCTTTGGTTCAGCCAACAGGTGTGGCTCGGGTCAAGCTCCTGTTTTGATAACTAGGGTTCCATCGAATTCTTTGATTGGGGTCTTAGTTCCTTACTTTGTTCTTGAATCGAAAAGGCGTTCCTTTGAATTATTCCGCGCTGTTGTCGGGTCCCGGGTCCTTTCGATCCGAGGTTCGCATCAAGAACGAAGTGTATTGAGGACCCAATAAGCTTCATGGACGCGTAATTAGACTTAGTAATGCGTTTAATGAAGTAAAAGAACCTTCACTTCAATCGATTTATTCCAAAACAACTGAACATATCAAGCTAATGAGGTTGACTGTTACATGACTTGTTGTTACAACCGAAGTTATCCATTTCACCTTCAAGGCTTTAACTTGAAGTGATGAGAACGAAGTGTATTGATGACCCAATAAGCTTCATGGAAGCGTAATTAGGACTTAGTAATGCGTTTGATGAAGTAAAAGAACCTTCACTTCATTCGATTTGTTTCAAAAGAACTGAACGTATCAAGCTAATGAGGTTGACAGTTACATCCTTTGTTGTTACAACTGAAGTTATCCATTTTACCTTCAAGGCTTTAACTTGAAGTGATGAGAACGAAGTGCATTGAAGACCCAATAAGCTTCATGGACGTGTGATTAGGACTTAGTAATGCGTTTGATGAAGTAAAAGAACCTTTACTTTAATCGATTTGTTCCAAAACAACTAAACGTACCAAGCTAATGAGGTTGACTATTACATGACTTGTTGTTACAACCGAAGTTATCCATTTCACCTTCAAGGCTTTAACTTGAAGTGATCAGAACGAAGTGTATAGAGGACCCCATAAGCTTCATGGATGCGTAATTAGGACTTAGTAATGCGTTTGATGAAGTAAAAGAACATCACTTCAATCGATTTGTTCCAAAAGAATTGAACGTAGCAAACTAATGAGGTTGACTGTTACATGACTTGTTGTTACAACCGAAGTTATTCATTTAACCTTTAAGGCTTTTACTTAAAGAGATCAGAACGAAGTGTATTGAAGACCCAATAAGCTTCATGGACGGGTAATTAGGACTTAGTAATGCGTTTGATGAAGTAAAAGAAGGTTCACTTCAATCGATTTGTTCCAAAAGAACTCAACGGACCAAGCTAATGAGGTTGGCTGTTACATGACTTGTTGTTACAACCGAAGTTATCCATTTCACCTTCAAGGCTTTAACTTTAAATGATGAGAACGAAGTGTATTGAGGACCCAATAAGATTTATAGACGCGTAATTAGGACTTAGTAATGCGTTTGATGAAGTAAAAGAACCTTCACTTCAATCGATTTGTTCCAAAAGAACTGAACGTATCAAGCTAATGAGGTTGACTGTTACATGACTTGTTGTTACAACTGAGGCTTTCCATTTCACCATCAAGGCTTTAACTTGAAGTGATGAGAACGAAGTGTATTGAGGACCCAATAAGCTTCATGGACGCGTAATTAGGACTTAGTAATGCGTTTGACGAAGTAAAAGAACCTTCATTTCAATCGATTTGTTTCAAAAGAACTGAACGTATCAAGCTAAGGAGGTTGACTGTTACATGACTTGTTGTTACAACTTAAGTTATCCAGTTTACCTTCAAGGCTTTAACTTGAAGTGATGAGAACGAAGTGCATTGAGGACCCAATAAGCTTCATGGACGCGTAATTAGGACTTAGTAATGTGTTTGATGAAGTAAAAGAGCCTTCACTTCAATCGATTTGTTTCAAAAGAACTGAACGTATCAAGCTAATGAGGTTGACTGTTACATGACTTGTTGTTACAACTTAAGTTATCCATTTTACATTCAAGGCTTTAACTTGAAGTGATGAGAACGAAGTGCATTGACGACCCAATAAGCTTCATGGACGCGTAATTAGGACTTAGGAATGCGTTTGATGAAGTAAATAAACGTTCACTTCAATCGATTTGTTCCAAAACAACTGAACGTATCAAGCTAATGAGGTTGACTATTACATGACTTGTTGTTACAACGGAAGTTATCCATTTCACCTTCAAGGCTTTAACTTGAAGTGATAAGAACGAAGTGTATTGAGGATCCCATAAGATTCATGGACGTGTAATTAGGACTTATTAATGCGTTTGATGAAGTAAAAGAACCTTCACTTCAATCGATTTGTTCCAAAAGAACTGAACGTATCAAGCTAATGAGGTTGACTGTTACATGACTTGTTGTTACAACCGAAGTTATCCATTTCACCTTCAAGGCTTTAACTTGAAGTGATGAGAACGAAGTGTATTGAGGACCCAATAAGCTTGATGGACGCGTAATTAGGACTTAGTAATGCGTTTGATGAAGTAAAAGAACCTTCACTTCAATCGATTTGTTTCAAAAGAACTGAACGTATCAAGCTAATGAGGTTGACTGTTACATGAAACTTATGAAACCGGATTAGGTGAGTGTTGGGGGCGGTTAGACTCATGTCACTATCCCGGTAAGGGGGATCATGATTACGACCCGCAAGGGACTATGTACACAATCACAGTCAACCCCCTTTACGGCACAAATCCTCCCTAAATCCATACGATGTAAATGATGAATACGAACAAAAACAAGAATAAGATCAAGAACAAGAAAAGAAAATGATTATGTTTTCCCTCAGATATGCATTCATGAACTCATAATAAATTACATTCCTTACTAAGCCTTCGGCTTACAGTTACACCTTATGATGTAGGTGATGATTTAGCAGGTGAGGATCTCATAGTTAACGATGAAGTCTAGCTTGGGTTGCTAGATGGTGTTCAAGGTGCAAGTCTATGGCTGGATGGTGATGGATACTCTGGTTTATGCTCTATGAACATTATTAATGATTTTTATTATAGAAGTATAAGTAGAATGAAGTTATTTTATAGTACTGGGATTTGAAATTGTCTGGATGTTTACTGGATTGAGGATGGTACAATTTATTGAATGTCTTTTGTTTAAGACTTCCGCTATATGTACTCTGAGAGAACCATTGATTTCGGTTTATAGAAATGTTAAGTCTAGGAAGTTTGAGACTTGTTTATGATCATGTCTTTTGGGAGATGTTGTTTAGTCTTACCGGTAGGAGTAACGTGTTTCTCTATCTGTAGTTGCAGAGTGTTCTCTATCGGTAGATATAGTGTGTTTCTATCGGATGATGTAGTGTAATTGCTATCGGGTGATGTAGGAGTGTTTTTCTGTCGTCTAGTCATCGGCAGATGCAGTTTATGTATCTTCCTGCTGACGTCATCGACAGATGCAGTTTGTTTATCTGCCGGCTGTCGTCATCGGCAGATGCAGTTTGTATATCTGCAGATGAATGTTTAATGAATTGTGTGGGATGCACGTGACTGTCGGTTGATGTGAGAATTTACATCTGCCGATAGGTGTTTATTGAACCACGTGAAATGCATGTGACAATCGGTAGATGTAGTCTTATTCTATCAGTAGATGAGTGCATTTTTGCCTTGTCGTTTTGTAATCGGCAGATGTGAGAGGAGTTTGTCATTTGTGTTCGGCAGATGACCTGTGATGTTAAATACCTACAGTCAAGTGTTTTATTATATTGTCTAGGTCATAAACGTCACTATAGATTGAATATTTCCGCTGCATGAAAAAAATAATAATAGAGAGAAAAGATTGAGTAAAGTCATGGAATACGTGGCGATCCTTCCCGGGTCGTTACAATTATGGTATCAAAGCTAAGCCAGGTTCTAAAACCGATTCTGCAGACTGCCTCCCAGCACAGATTGCCACTTGAGCACACTCCAACAATTGTAAGTATTTATGATTTTAGTAATGTCCTTAAGTTAAGATATGTTGCAATTGTTTGTTTAGGAATCTCAAAATGGTAAGAGGTCAACAGAGAGAGGACAACGTGGATAGTACCACCATTGCTCAGCTGACAGAGCTAGTTATTCGCCAATCACGCCAAATTGAACAACTGGTGACCACTAGGGAAGAACATGGGAATTCTAGCTCCAATGGAAACCACGATCAGGGTGGCGAGCGCTTCCATAGGCTCAGGCCACCAATATTCAATGGACAAATTTCGGACCCTGTCTATGCTGAGGAATGGATTCGGAAGATTGAGGACATGTTCAAGTACGCAAAGGTTGAGGATGGAGATAGGGTCACTTATGCCGTGTTTCATTTGGAATTGAGTGCAAGGCATTGGTGGGACTCAATCCAGAGTACCACTAATGTAGGAGCTATGACCTGGGATATGTTTAAGACTGCTTTCTTTGACAAGTATTTCAATAGCACTGTTCGGGCCAGCAAGAAGAAGGAGTTTATGAATTTGCGTCAGACGGGCTCTGTGACGGACTATATATGTAGGTTTGAGGCTTTGTCTCGGTTTGCACCCCGTTTGGTGGAAGATGATGAGGATAAGATCCACCAATTTGTGCAAGGACTGAAACCAAGCCTGTATATGAGAGTGAAGACTGCTGGAATACACAATGTACCATACGGGGAAGTGACAGCTAAGGCTTTAGAACTGGAGGAAGCTGAGATAACGACATATGCACAACGTGAGCCGCCAAGGAAGTTCACTAAGGAGACTCAGCTGCCACCACGTCAGAACAAGGGATGGCAACCACAGCAGAACAGGGGACCTCAACAACAGCAGCAGGGTGTAAAGAGATCCTTCAATCCAAATGATGACCAAGGAAGGGGAAAACGACCCTTAGCCCCTCTGTGCCCCACCTGCCAGAAGAATCACCATGGAGAATGTAAGCTATATTCTGACCGTTGCTATAGATGTGACAAGGTTGGACACATAGCCAGAGACTGCCCCATGCCGTCGGATCCAAATCGAATCAAGTTAGCACCCAGGGTCTTCGCTATGATGGAGGATGAAGACGCTGAGCAGCACACGGTCATTACAAGTACAATTATGATCTGTGGTTATCCAGCTTATACACTTATAGACACAGGTGCTACACACTCATTCATAGCAACCCTATTTGTGTGCAAACATAAGTTAGGATCCTTGCCAGCTATTAGACCGTATAGTGTTATGTTACCATCGGGTAAATCCTTACATTCTGAACAGATAGTGAAGGGCGATGTTGTGTCTGTAGGGGATAAGAAGTTGTATGTTGAGCTGATTGTGATTGACATGAAGGGGTATGAAATTATACTAGGAATGGATTGGTTATTCAAACATTATGCCACGATAAGTTGTAGGTCTGGTCTAGTTGAATTCCGACCCCAGAATGGAGATCGATATACCTTCCAAGCTATCCCAAAAATAAGTAAGATACCGATTATATCCTCATTAGAGACTCAACGATTATTGAAATGTGATTGTGAAAGTTACCTAGCTAGTGTAATGGATATTCGGGTGAAGAATAAGATAGAATTGCAAGACATTTCCATAGTCCGAGAATTCCCTGATGCATTCTTGGATGATTTGCCTGGATTACCACCCGATAGAGAAATTGACTTTGTAATTGATACATACCCCGAGGCATTACCTGTATCTAAGAATCCCTACCGTATGGCACCTGTTGAATTGAAAGAGTTAAAGGTCCAACTACAAGAATTAGTAGACAAGGGGTTTATACGCTCTAGTAGTTCCTCCTGGGGTGCGCCTGTCCTATTCGTTAAAAAGAAAGATGGTTCCCTTAGAATGTGCATAGACTACAGAGAACTAAATAAGTTGACCATTAAGAATAAGTACCCCTTGCCCCGAATTAACGACTTGTTTGACCAATTACAAGGAGCTAAAGTGTTCTCAAAGATTGACTTACGGTCAGGTTACTATCAACTGAAAGTTAAGGAGAGTGATATACCTAAGACAGATTTTAGAACCCGTTATGGACATTATGAGTTTCTTGTTATGTCTTTTGGACTAATAAATGCACCTGCAGCCTTTATGGACTTGATGAACCGGGTGTTTTGTGAGTATTTGGACAAGTTTGTGATTGTGTTTATAGATGACATCTTAGTATACTCACAGACAGAAGCTGACCATGCAGAGCACTTAAGAATAGTTTTGTCCACCTTGAAACAGCAGCAACTTTATGCCAAATTATCCAAATGTGAATTCTGGTTGAATAAGGTCAACTTTTTAGGCCATGTCATTTCTGCTGAGGGTATATCAGTAGATCCAGCCAAGATTCAGGCTGTTAAGGATTGGCCACAGCCAAGGAATGTCGGTGAGGTTCGTAGTTTCCTTGGTCTGGCAGGTTACTATAGAAAGTTCATTAAGGGATTCTCTATGATAGCTATACCTTTAACAAATCTGACAAAGAAGGAGACCAAATACTCTTGGACTGCAGCTTGTGAAGAGGGTTTCCAAACATTTAAACTGAAATTGACGACAGCTCCGCTACTGACCCTCCCAACCGAAGAAGGAAAGTTTAGTGTTTACTGTGATGCATCCAAAATTGGTTTAGGGTGTGTCTTGATGCAAGAAGGCAAGGATGTAGCTTATGCTTCTAGGCAGCTAAAGAGTTATGAACAGAACTACCCCACTCATGATTTGGAGTTAGCTGCTGTTGTCTTTGCATTGAAAATTTGGAGGCACTATTTGTATGGACGGCAGTGTGAAGTATTTTCTGACCATAAGAGCTTGAAATATCTTTTCACTCAAAAGGAATTGAACATGAGACAAAGACGTTGGTTAGAGTTTGTAAAGGATTATGACTTTGAGATTAAGTATCACCCAGGCAAGGCTAATGCTGTAGCCGATGCTTTAAGCAGAATGTCAACTACAATGCAACCCGCGGTGTCAACCATGTCTATACCTCTGATGTTGGAAGTCCAGAAGTTTGAATTGGAGATAGTTCCCGAGTTGTCAACTCTGCTTGCGGATTTAACCATTCGACCAACCATTTTAGATAAGATCAAAGAAGCACAACAGAAAGATTCAAAGGAGAACAATAGCATGATGAGTAAGTTAAAGGACACCCCCACTGATTTTAATCTCTCCAACGATGGAATTTTGAAGTTTAGGAATTGTTGGTGTATCCCAAATGATAAAGAACTACGTAAGTTAATATTAACTGAAGCTCATTCATCTTCCTTCTCTGTACATCCTGGAAGTACCAAGATGTATCGAGACTTAAGATTACATTATTGGTGGCCTAATATGAAGAGAGATGTGGCCAAGTTTGTGGAGTCATGTTTTGTATGCCAGCAAGTCAAGGCAGAGCACCAACGACCAGGAGGCACCTTTCAACCTTTACCTATTCCCGAATGGAAGTGGGAAAACGTTGCCATGGATTT
Organism: Begonia masoniana; assembly: GCA_022432975.1. NCBI lineage: Eukaryota > Viridiplantae > Streptophyta > Magnoliopsida > Cucurbitales > Begoniaceae > Begonia > Begonia masoniana. The sequence continues at coordinate 19,005,094 of CM039506.1, forward strand.
TGTTGTAGGTTTACCAAAGACAACTAAAGGACATGATAGCATTTGGGTTGTAGTCGACAGAATGACAAAGTCGGCTCATTTTATACCTGTAAGAATGGATTACTCTATGGACCAGCTTGCTAATTTGTACGTTCAGGAAATCATCAGATTGCATGGAATTCCCCTATCCATTGTCTCGGATCGTGACCCCAGATTCACCTCAAGGTTTTGGCAAAGCCTTCAAGGCACGCTTGGTACTAAGTTAACCTTCAGCACTGCATTTCACCCTCAGACAGATGGCCAATCTGAGAGAACCATTCAAATACTTGAAGATATGTTGAGGGCTTGTGCTCTGGATTTTCAGATGTCTTGGAGTCGATACCTGCCCTTGGTTGAATTCTCCTACAACAACAGTTATCAGTCCACCATCGGTATGGCACCTTATGAAGCACTTTATGGTAGAAAGTGTAGATCACCTTTATATTGGGATGAGGTTGGCGAAGCAAAACTTTTAGGCCCCGAGATTTTGCAACAGATGTCAGACAAGATTGCCATAGTTAGGAAGAGGATGATGACTGCACAGTGCCGACAGAAAAGTTATGCAGATCTAAGAAGGAGAGACCTCGAGTTTGCAATTGGTGATGAAGTTTTCCTTAAGATTTCACCGTTTAAAGGAGTACTAAGATTTGGTAAGAAGGGAAAGCTTAATCCACGATTTATTGGACCATTCCCTGTCTTGGATAGAATTGGCAGCACCGCCTATAAACTACAGCTGCCTCCATCATTGGAAAAGGTTCATAATGTCTTTCATGTGTCTATGTTAAGGAAATGCATACGAGATCCAACGCAAGTTATTAAGCCAACAGAAATTGAAGTTGAGCCTAATTTGGAATACGAAGAGAAGCCAGTGCAAATTTTGGATTCTACCGTGAAAGTTCTAAGGAATAAGAAAATCCTGTTGGTTAAGGTTTTGTGGACTAATCACGGTATTGAGGAAGCCACTTGGGAACGACAGCAAGATATGTTGGACAAGTATCCAGAGCTTTTCGTTTGATCAATTTTCGGGGACGAAAATTTTGTTTAAGGAGGGGTGGATGTAACACCCGACATTTCGGTTAGGTGACTTTCTTAACGGAATTTAACTGTCACCTCTATTTCTAGTCTTTTGTGCAAAAAAATTCTATATGTCACTACTTAATTGTTTTATTTTTGGGATGGCAGAATCGTAATTAGGAAGGATAGCCTAGCATATAAATTCAAAATGGAAACCTTAAACCTCATTAAAATCCCACTGTAGCCGACACACTCATTCTCAGCCTTCCTCAACCTCCCGAGCTCTCTCTCTGCTAGCAGCTCTCTCTTCGGTGACCGATTCCTCTTGCTTCTCGCCGATACTCAGTTGTTCAGGTATGATTCCGACAATGTAGTTGCTGGTTGTTACTTAGAGCTCCCTTTTCAGCTCGACTTGAGTTTTCGTTTTGGTGAATGCTTTAATTAAAGCTTAGGATTCGGGTTTTCGTGATGTTGGATAGAATCAGTGTTTCATTAGCTATTAATGCAGCGTTTATGATTCTGATGATAACAAGTATGTGGTGTGAATGTTGGCTGAGCTCGGGTAGTTAGAGAAACCATTTCTCCCCTTGCTGATAAACCGAGACCTTCTTGCATACAAGGTGTCCTGTAAAATGTCCGAATGGTTGGAGATAAATCCTTAGGAATCTTCCTTAGTTAGGACTTTACTAGTTCTTAAGTTAGATTATTTAGGACTTGATTTTTAACTACAAAATATGAAATGATGCCAGGTGAAGAAGTTTGAAGAGTAGTGCTCGGATTTGCTAAGGAAACTAGGTAAGTGAATGTATTAAGATTCCGGCCAATAGGGCCCTACATCACAAGGATATTAAGTTGGTTTTAAGTGTCTGATGTTTACTTTATGTTAGTAAGTTTGTCTGTGCTTGGATGACTCGTTGATGCTTAAGAGTTATGTTTGGTGATGATCTCATGGTAGTTGTGAAATTGTCTGCTCTAGTATGTTTCCTATTATAGCTTGATGATTTAAGAGTATACATGTCATGCATCATGATTTACCTCTCAAGCATATGAAAATGTTTTATGAGCATATTTTTCCCATGAACAAGATATGAAAACGAATATGAAACTTATGAAACCGGATTAGGTGAGGGTTGGGGGCGGTTAGACTCATGTCACTGTCCCGGTAATGGGGATCATGATTACGGCCCGCAAGGGACTATGTATACAATCACAGTCAACCCCCTTTACGGCACAAATCCTCCCTAAATCCATACGATGTAAATGATGAATACGAACAAAAACAAGAATAAGATCAAGAACAAGAAAAGAAAATGATTATGTTTTCCCTCAGATATGCATTCATGAACTCATAATAAATTGCATTCCTTACTAAGCCTTAGGCTTACAGTTACACCTTATGATGTAGGTGATGATTTAGCAGGTGAGGATCTCATAGTTAACGATGAAGTCTAGCTTGGGTTGCTGGATGGTGTTCAAGGTGCAAGTCTGTGGCTGGATGGTGATGGATACTCTGGTTTATGCTCTATGAACATTATTAATGATTTTTATTATAGAAGTATAAGTAGAATGAAGTTATTTTATAGTACTGGGATTTGAAATTGTCTGGATGTTTACTGGATTGAGGATGGTACAATTTATTGAATGTCTTTTGTTTAAGACTTCCGCTATATGTACTCTGAGAGAACCATTGATTTCGGTTTATAGAAATGTTAAGTCTAGGAAGTTTGAGACTTGTTTATGATCATGTCTTTTGGGAGATGTTGTTTAGTCTTACCGGTAGGAGTAACGTGTTTCTCTATCGGTAGTTGCAGAGTGCTCTCTATTGGTAGATATAGTGTGTTTCTATCGGATGATGTAGTGTAATTGCTATCGGGTGATGTAGGAGTGTTTTTCTGTCGTCTAGTCATCGGCAAATGCAGTTTATGTATCTTCCTGCTGACGTCATCGGCAGATGCAGTTTGTTTATTTGCCGGCTGTCGTCATCGGTAGATGCAGTTTGTATATCTGCCGATGAATGTTTAATGAATTGTGTGGGATGCACGTGACTGTCGGTTGATGTGAGAATTTACATCTGCCGATAGGAGTTTATTGAACCACGTGAAATGCATGTGACAATCGGTAGATGTAGTCTTATTCTATCGGTAGATGAGTGCATTTTTGCCTTGTCGTTTTGTAATCGGCAGATGTGAGAGGAGTTTGTCATTTGTGTTCGGCAGATGACCTGTGATGTTAAATACCTACAGTCAAGTGTTTTATTATATTGTCTAGGTCATAAACGTCACTATAGATTGAATATTTCCGCTGCATGAAAAAAATAATAATAGAGAAAAAAGATTGAGTAAAGTCATGGAATACGTGGCGATCCTTCCCGGGTCGTTACCCCATGTTCATGCATCATGAAAGTTTTATGCATATGAAAATGTTTTATAAGCGATGTTTCTCATCATGAACAATATAAGAAGATAAAACATATGCAACGTGGTTAAGTGAGGGTTGGGGGCGGTTCGGCGTATGCCACAGTCCAAAAGAGGGACATATGAATACGACCCGCAGTAGGGACCATGATCAAACTCACTGTCGAACCACCTTTACCGGCACAAATCCTCTCTTAATCCACACAACTTAAATGATGATTATGAATGATGATTATGAATGATGATTATGAATGATGAATATGAATGATGAATATGATCCATGGCTATGAATGATGTTTATGAACAAGAATATGAACAAGAAAAGATTTATGAGCATATGTATCTCTCTGAATTATGCATTCATGCATTCATGATATTGTTGCATTCCTTACTAAGCTTTAGCCTTATAGTTGAACCTTATGATGTAGGTGAAGAGTTAATCGGTGAGGATTCCCAATTCCAAGAGAATGTTTAAAGCTGGTTGCTGGTGGATGCTCAATGTGACAGTGCAAGGTTGGATAGGTGATTAAGTTCCCTGGTTATGCTCATAGTAAGTTAGAAAAATTTATGATAAACAAATGACTAAGTAGAACAGAATTTCTTATAACAATGAGATTTGGATTTGAATGATTTAACTTCAGAGTCTGATAACGATTTCAAAGATTATTGAATGGTTTGTTTTGCTTAAGCCTTCCGTTATGCGTATTTGGATGAGTTTATGATTTCTGCTCCTTGAAGTTTATAGTTACTAAGATAAGATTTGGGGTGAGTTGTGATATTTTCTATTGGATGAAGTTGTTAGATGACTATAACGTTTTACTGCCGTATGATAGAAGCTGGATGAGGCAATCATCCGGCTGACGTCATCGGCAGATGTCAAATAATGGAAGTTGATCGATTGAGTCTTCCGGATGACGTCACCGGAAGCTGTAGTAAGTTTCCTCGCCGGATGATGTAAATGTTAGGTTGTCGTCTAGCGTTCGGTGGATGAAGTGTATTCCTTCACCAGACGATGTAATTACTATCTTGTCGTTTAGTGACCAGATGATATAAACATGGTTTTGTCGTTTAGTAACCGGGTCATGTTTTAATTATTCACGGGAGGAGCACATGTCCACCGGATGAAGTAATTACTATTTTGTCGTTTAGTGACTGGGTCATGTTTTAATTATTCACGTGAAGAGCACATATCCACCGGATGAAGTAATTACTATTTTGTCGTTTAGTGATCGGGTCATGTTTTAATTATTCAAGTGAGGAGCACATGTCCACCGGATGATGTAATTACTATCTTGTCGTTTAGTGACCGGATGATATAAACATGGTTTTGTCGTCTAGTGACCGGATGATGCGAGGATTACCTTGTCGTCTAATGACCGGATGATGTGAGGATTACCTTTGTCGTCTAGTGATCGGATGATGTGTGTATATTCTTACTGTTTAGTGTTCAGGTAATGTTTTTTTTTATTCGGTCACGTGAAGCACACATGACCACCGGTCGATATAAGTTTATTTCTTTGTTGACAGACCCAGTTTAAGAGATGTTCAAAAAAAAGGAAATACACTACTAGTTATGAATCATGTGTGAGTAATAAGAATTAAATGATTAAGAAAGATATGGTTTATGCGACGATCCTTCTTGGGTCGTTACAACTATGGTATCAGAGCTAAACCAGTTTCTAAGACCGATTCTGCAGACTGCCTTCCAGCACTGACTGTCACATGAGCACACTCCAGCACGAAGTGTATTGAGGACCCCATAAGATTCATGGACGCGTAATTAAGACTTAGTAATGCGTTTGATGAAGTAAAAGAACCTTCACTTCAATCGATTTGTTCCAAAAGAACTGAACGTATCAAGCTAATGAGGTTGACTGTTACATGACTTGTTGTTACAACCGAAGTGTATTGAGGACCCAATAAGCTTCATGGACGAGTAATTAGGACTTAGTAATACGTTTGATGAAGTAAAAGAACCTTCATATCAATCGATTTGTTCCAAAAGAACTGAACGTTTCAATCTAATGAGGTTGACTGTTACATGACTTGTTGTTACAACTGAAGTTATCCATTTCTCCTTTAAAGCTTTAACTTGAAGTGAAGAGAACGAATTGTATTGAGGACCCAATAAGCTTCATGGACGCGTAATTAAAACTTAATAATGCGTTTGATGAAGTAAAAAAACCTTCACTTCAATCGATTTGTTCCAAAAGAACTGAACGTATCAAGCTAATGAGGTTGACTGTTACATGACTTGTTGTTACAACCGAAGTTATCCATTTCACCTTCAAGGCTTTAACTTGAAGTGATGATAACAAAGTGTATTGAGGACCCAATAAGCTTCATGGACGCGTAATTAGGACTTAGTAATGAGTTTGATGAAGTAAAAGAACATTCACTTCAATCGATTTGTTCCAAAAGAACTGAACGTATCAAACTAATGAAGTTGATTGTTACATGACTTGTTGTTGCAACCGAAGTTTTCCATTTCACCTTCAAGGCTTTAACTTGAAGTGATCAGAACGAAGTGTATTGAGGACCCCATAAGCTTCATGGACGAGTAATTAGGACTTAGTAATGCGTTTGATAAAGTAAAAGAACATTCACTTCAATCGATTTGTTCCAAAAGAACTGAACGTATCAAGCTAATGAGATTCACTGTTACATGACTTGTTGTCACAACTTAAGTTATCCATTTTACCTTCAAGGCTTTAACTTGAAGTGATGAGAATGAAGTGTATTGAGGAACCAATAAGCTTCATGGACGCGTAATTAGGACTTAGTAATGCGTTTGATGAAGTAAAAGAACCTTCACTTCAATCGATTTGTTCCAAAATAACTGAACGTATCAAGCTAATGAGGTTGACTGTTACATGACTTGTTGTTACAACCAAAATTATCCATTTCACCTTCAAGGCTTTAACTAGAAGAGATCAGAACGAAGGGTATTGAGGACCCAATAAGCTTCATGGACGCGTAATTAGGACTTAGTAATGCGTTTGATGAAGTAAAAGAACCTTCACTTCAATCGATTTGTTCCAAAAGAACTGAACGTATCAAGCTAATGAGGTTGACTGTTACATGACTTGTTGTTACAACCGAAGTTATTAATTTCACCTTCAAGGTTTTAACTTGAAGTGATGAGAACGAAGTGTATTGAGGACCCAATAAGCTTCAAAGACGCGTAATTAGGACATAGTAATGCGTTTGATGAAGTAAAAGAACCTTCACTTCAATCGATTTGTTTCAAATGAACTGAACGTATCAAGGTAATGAGGTTGACTGTTACATGACTTGTTGTTACAACCGATGTTATCCATTTTACCTGCAAGGCTTTAACTTGAAGTAATGAGAACGAAGTGTATTGAGGACCCAATAAGCTTCATGGACGCGTAATTAGGACTTATTAATGTGTTTGACGAAGTATAAGAACATTCACTTCAAACGATTTGTTCCAAAAGAACTGAACGTATCAAGCTAATGAGGTTGACTGTTACATGACTTGTTGTTACAACCGAAGTTATCCATTTCAACTTCAAGGCTTTAACTTGAAGTGATGAGAACGAAGTGGATTGAGGACCCAATAAGCTTCATGGACGCATAATTAGGACATTGTAATGTGTTTGATGAAGTAAAAGAACATTCGCTTTAATCGATTTGTTCCAAAAGAACTGAACGTATCAAGCTAATGGGGTTGACTGTTACATGACTTGTTGTTACAACCTAAGTTATCCATTTCACCTTCAAGGCTTTAACTTAAAGAGATCAGAACGAAGTGTATTGAGGACCCAATAAGCTTCATGGACGCGTAATTAGGACTTAGTATTGCGTTTGATGAAGTAAATGAACCTTCACTTGAATCGATTTGTTCCAAAACAACTGAACGTATCAAGCTAATGAGGTTGACTATTACATGACTTGTTGTTACAAGCGAAGTTATCCATTTCACCTTCAAGGCCTTAACTTGAATTATGAGCACAGAGTGTATTGAGGACCCAATAAGCTTCATGGACGCGTAATTAGGACTTAGTAATGCGTTTGATGAAGTAAAAGAACATTCACTTCAATCTTTTTGTTCCAAAAGAACTGAACGTAACAAGCTAATTTGGTTGACTGTTACATGATTTGTTGTTACAACTGAAGTTATCCATTTTACCATCAAGGCTTTAACTCAAAGTGATGAGAACGAAGTGTATTGAGGAACCAATAAGCTTCATGGACGCGTAATTAGGACTTAGTAATGCGTTTGATGAAGTAAAAGAACCTTCACTTCAAATGATTTGTTCCAAAACAACTGAACATATCAAGCTAAGGAGGTTGACTATTACATGACTTGTTGTTACAACCGAAGTTATCCATTTCACCTTCAAGGCTTTAACTTGAAAGTGATGAGAACGAAGTGTATTGAGGACCCAATAAGCTTCATGGACGCGTAATTAGGACTTAGTAATGCGTTTGATGAAGTAAAAGAACCTTCACTTCAATCCATTTGTTCTTAAACAACAGAACGTATCGAGCTAATGAGGTTGACTGTTACTTGACTTGTTTTTACAACCAAAGTTATCCATTCACCTTCAAGGCTTAACTTGAAGTGATGAGAACGAAGTGTATTGAGGACCCAATAAGCTTCATGGACGCGTAATTAGGACTTAGTAATGCGTTGATGAAGTACAAGAACATTCACTTCAATCGATTTGTTCCAAAAGAGCTGAACGTATCAAGCTAATGAGGTTGACTGTTACATGACTTGGTTTTACAACCAAAGTTATCCATTTCACCTTCAAGGCTTTAACTTGAAGAGATCGAGAACGAAGGTATTGAGGACCCAATAAGCTTCAGGACGCGTAATTAGGACTAGTAATGCGTTGATGAAGTAAAGAAACTTCACTTCAATCCATTTGTTCCAAAAGAACTGAACGTATCAAGCTAATGAGGTTGACTGTTACATGACTTGTTGTTACAACCGAAGTTATCCATTTCACCTTCAAGGCTTTAACTTGAAGTGATGAGAACGAAGTGTATTGAGGACCCAATAAGCTTCATGGACGCGTAATTAGGACTTAGTAATGCGTTTGATGAATTAATAAGAACCTTCACTTCAATACGATTTGTTCTAAAGAACAGAACGTATCAAGCTAATGAGGTTGACTGTTACATGACTTGTTGTTACAACCAAAGTTATCCAATTCACCTTCAAGGCTTTAACTTGAAGTGATGAGAACGAAGTGTATTTAGGACCCAATAAGCTTCATGGACGCGTAATTAGGACTTAGAAATGCGTTTGATGAAGTACAAGAACATTCACTTCAATCGATTTGTTCAAAAGAACTGAACGTATCAAGCTAATGAGGTTGACTGTTACATGACTTGGTTTTACAACCAAAGTTATCCATTTCACCTTCAAGGCTTTAACTTGAAGAGATCAGAAATAAAGGTATTGAGGACCCAATAAGCTTCATGGACGCGTAATTAGGACATAGTAATGCGTTTGATGAAGTAAAAGAAACTTCTCTTTAATCGATTTGTTCCAAAAGAACTGAACGTATCAAGCTAATGAGGTTGACTGTTACATGACTTGTTGTTACAACCGAAGTTATCCATTTCACCTTCAAGGCTTTAACTTGAAATGATGAGAACGAATTGTATTGAGGACCCAATAAGCTTCATGGACGCGTAATTAGGACTTAGTAATGCGTTTGATGAAGTAAAGAACATTCACTTCAATCGATTTGTTCCAAAAGAACTGAACGTATCAAGCTAATGAGGTTGACTGTTACATGACTTGTTGTTACAACCGAAGTTATCCATTTCACCTTCAAGGCTTCAACGTGAAGTGATGAGAACGAAGTGTATTGAGGACCCAATAAGCTTCATGGACGCGTAATTAGGACTTAGTAATGCGTTTGATGAAGTAAAAGAACATTCACTTCAATCGATTTGTTCCAAAAGAACTGAACGTATCAAGCTAATGAGGTTGACTGTTACATGACTTGTTGTTACAACCGAAGTTATCCATTTCACCTTCAAGGCTTTAACTTGAAGTGATGAGAACGAAGTTTATTGAGGACCCAATAAGCTTCATGGACGCGTAATTAGGACTTAGTAATGCGTTTGATAAAGTAAAAGAACCTTCACTTCAATCGATTTGTTTCTAAAAAACAGAACGTATCAAGCTAATGAGGTTGACTGTTACATGACTTATTGTTACAACCGAAGTTATCCATTTCACCTTCAAGGCTTTAACTTGAAGTGATCAGAAACGAAGTGTATAGAGGACCCAATAAGCTTCATGGACGCGTAATTAGGACTTAGTAATGCGTTTGATGAAGTAAAAGAACATTCACTTCAATCGATTTGTTCCAAAAGAACTGAACGTATCAAGCTAATGAGGTTGACTGTTACATGACTTGTTGTTACAACCGAAGTTATCCATTTCACCTTCAAGGCTTTAACTTGAAGATGATCAGAACGAAGTGTATTGAGGACTCAATAAGCTTCATGGACGCGTAATTAGGACTTAGAAATGCGTTTGATGAATTAAAAGAACATTCACTTGAATCGATTTGTTCCGAAAGAACTGAACGTATCAAGCTAATGATGTTGACTATTAAATGACTTGTTGTTACAATCGAAGTTATCCATTTCACCTTCAAGGCTTTAACTTGAAGTAATCAGAACGAAGTTGTATTAGAGGACCCAATAAGCTTCATGGCGCGTAATTAGGACTTAGTAATGCGTTTGATGAAGTAAAAGAACCTTCACTTCAATCGATTTGTTCCAAAAGAACTGAAACATATCAAGCTAAAGAGTTGACTGTTACATGACTTGTTGTACAACCGAAGTTATCAATTTCACCTTCAAGGCTTTAACTTGAAGTGATGAGAACGAATTGTATAGAGAACCCAATAAGCTTCATGGACGCGTAATTAAGACTTAGTAACGCATTTGATAAAGTAAAAGAACCTTCACTTCAATCGATTTGTGCCAAAAGAAAAGAACGTATCAAGCTAATGAGGTTGACTGTTACATGACTTGTTGTTACAACCGAAGTTATCCATTTCACCTTCAAGGCTTTAACTTGAAGTGATCAGAACGAAGTGTATAGAGGACCCAATAAGCTTCATGGACGCGTAATTAGGACTTAGTAATGCGTTTGATGAAGTAAAAGAACCTTCACTTCAATCGATTTGTTTCAAAAGAACTGAACGTATCAAGCTAATGAGGTTGACTGTTACATGACTTGTTGTTACAACCGAAGTTATCCATTTCACCTTCAAGGCTTTAACTTGAAGTGATCAAAACGAAGTGTATAGAGGACCCAATAAGCTTCATGGACGCGTAATTAGGACTTAGTAATGCGTTTGATGAAGTAAAAGAACATTCACTTCAATCGATTTGTTCCAAAAGAACTGAACGTATCAAGCTAATGAGGTTGACTGTTACATGACTTGTTGTTACAACCGAAGTTATCCATTTCACCTTCAAGGCTTTAACTTGAAGTGATAGAACGAAGTGTATTGAGGACCCAATAAGCTTCATGGACGCGTAATTAGGACTTAGTAATGCGTTTGATGAAGTAAAAGAACCTTCACTTCAATCGATTTGTTCCGAAAAGAACTGAACGTATCAAGCTAATGAGGTTGACTGTTACATGACTTGTTGTTACAACCGAAGTTATCCATTTCACCTTCAAGGCTTTAACTTGAAGTGATGAGAACGAAGTGTATTGACGACCCAATAAGCTTCATGGACGCGTAATTAGGACTTAGTAATGCGTTTGATGAAGTAAAAGAACCTTCACTTCAATCGATTTGTTCCAAAAGAACTGAACGTATCAAGCTAATGAGGTTGACTGTTACATGACTTGTTGTTAAAATCGAAGTTATCGATTTCACCTTCAAGGCTTTAACATGAAGTGATGAGAACGAAGTGTATAGAGACCCAATAAGCTTCATGGACGCGTAATTAAGACTTAGTAACGCATTTGATAAAGTAAAAGAACCTTCACTTCAATCGATTTGTTCCAAAACAGCAGAACGTATCAAGCTAATGAAGTTTACTGTTACATGATTTGTTGTTACAACCGAAGTTATCCATTTCACCTTCAAGGCTTTAACTTGAAGTGATCAGAACGAAGTGTATAGAGGACCCAATAAGCTTCATGGACGCGTAATTAGGACATAGTAATGCGTTTGATGAAGTAAAAGAACCTTCACTTTAATCGATTTGTTTCAAAAGAACATAACGTATCAAGCTAATGAGGTTGACTGTTACATGACTTGTTGTTACAACAGAAGTTATCCATTTTACCTTCAATGCTTTTACTTGAAGTTGATCAGAACGAAGTGTATAGAGGACCCAATAAGCTTCATGGACGCGTAAATAGGACTTCGTAATGCGTTGGATGAAGTAAAAGAAAATTCACTCAATCGATTTGTTCCTAAAGGACTGAACGTATCAAGCTAATAAGGTTGACTGTTACATGACTTGTTGTTACAACCGAAGTTATCCATTTCACCTTCAAGGCTTTAACTTAAAGAGATCAGAACGAAGTGTATTGAGGACCCAATAAGCTTCATTGACGCGTAATTAGGATTTAGTAATGCGTTTGATGAAGTAAAAGAACCTTCACTTCAATCGATTTTTCCAAAAGAACTGAACGTATCAAGCTAAAGAGGTTGACTGTTACATGACTTGTTGTTACAACCGAAGTTATCCATTTCACCTTAAAGGCTTCAACTTGAAGTGATGAGAACGAAGTGTATTGAGGACCCAATAAGCTTCATGGACGCGTAATTAGGACTTAGTAATACGTTTGATGAAGTAAAAGAACCTTCACTTCAATCGATTTGTTCCAAAAGAACTGAACGTATCAAGCTATTGAGGTTGACTGTTACATGACTTGTTGTTACAATCGAAGTTATCTATTTCACCTTCAAGGCTTTAACATGAAGTGATGAGAACGAAGTGTATTGAGGACCCAATAAGCTTCATGGACGCGTAATTAGGACTTAGTAATGCATTTGATAAAGTAAAAGAACCTTCACTTCAATCGATTTGTTTCAAAAGAACTGAACATATCAAGCTAATGAGGTTGACTGTGACATGACTTGTTGTTACAACCGAAGTTATCCATTTCACCTTCAAGGCTTTAACTTGAAGTGATCAGAACGAAATGTATAGAGGACCCAATAAGCTTAATGAACGCGTAATTAGGACTTAGTAATGCGTTTGATGAAGAAAAAGAACATTCACTTCAATCGATTTGTTCCAAAAGAACTGAACGTATCAAGCTAATGAGGTTGACTGTTACATGACTTGTTATTACAACCGAAGTTATCCATTTCACCTTCAAGGCTTTAACTTGAAGAGATAAAAACAAAGTATATTGAGGACCCAATAAGCTTCATGGACGCGTAATTAGGACTTAGTAATGCGTTTGATGAAGTAAAAGAACCTTCACTTCAATCGATTTGTTCCAAAAGAACTGAAAGTATCAAGCTCATGAGGTTGACTGTTACATGACTTGTTGTTACAACTGAAGTTATCCATTTCACCTTCAAGGCTTCAACTTGAAGTGATGAGAACGAAGTGTATTGAGGACCCAATAAGCTTCATGGACGCGTAATTAGGACTTAGTAATACGTTTGATGAAGTAAAAGAACCTTCATATCAATCGATTTGTTCCAAAAGAACTCAACGTATCAAGCTAATGAGGTTAACTGTTACATGACTTGTTGTTGCAGCTGAAGTTATCCATTTCACATTCAAGGCTTTATCTTGAAGTGATGAGAACGAAGTGTATTGACGACCCAATAAGCTTCATGGACGCGTATTTAGGACTTAGTAATGCGTGTGATGAAGTAAAAGAACCTTCACTTCAATCGATTTGTTCCAAAACAACTGAACGTATCAAGCTAATGAGGTTGACTGTTAAATGACTTGTTGTTACAATCGAAGTTATCTATTTCACCTTCAAGGCTTTAACATGAAGTGATGAGAACGAAGTGTATTGAGGACCCAATAAGCTTCATGGACGCGTAATTAGGACGTAGTAATGCATATGATTATGTAAAAGAACCTTCACTTCAATCGATTTGTTTCAAAAGAACTGAACATATCAAGCTAATGAGGTTGACTGTTACATGACTTGTTGTTACAACCGAAGTTATCCATTTCACCTTCAAGGCTTTAACTTGAATTGATCAAAACGAAGTGTATAGAGGACCCAATAAGCTTCATGGACGCGTAATTAGGACTTAGTAATGCGTTTGATGAAGTAAAAGAACATTCACTTGAATCGATTTGTTCCAAAAGAACTGAACGTATCAAGCTAATGTGGTTGACTGTTACATGACTTGTTGTTACAACCGAAGTTATCCATTTCACCTTCAAGGCTTTAACTTGAAGTGATAAGAACGAAGTGTATTGAGGACCCAATAAGCTTCATGGACGCGTAATTAGGACTTAGTAATGCGTTTGATGAAGTAAAAGATCCTTCACTTCAATCGATTTGTTTCAAAAGAACTGAACGTATCAAGCTAATGAGGTTGACTGTTACATGACTTGTTGTTACAACCAAACTTATCCATTTCACCTTCAAGGCTTTAACTTGAAGTGATGAGAACGAAGTGTATTGAGGACCCAATAAGCTTCATGGACGCGTAATTAGGAATTAGTAATGCGTTTGATGAAGTAAATGATGTGATCCAAGTTCAGACCAAGTCAAAGCCCAAGAATAAGAGTCAAATGGAAGATACGGCGGGCCCAATGACAAAAGCAAGAAGCCCAAGAATATTGGAATATCTTTTGAAGAAAGGGAGGTGCAACGCACATGCACATGTAAAATTAAAAATACATGTGCTATGCACATGCACATGTAGGAATTAAAGAGGACATGCGCCAAGCACATGCATATACGAGGAATTAAAAAGTCACAAGCAAAGCACATGCAAATCATACAAATCTCATGGGAAAAGATCTTATCCGATCGAATCTGCTCAAATCAATTCAAATCATGTTCAAACATGATTTCACATCTTATCATATCAAGGATCATTATCTCAAGATTTTATTAGTTATTGTTTTTAATTTTCATTTTTTTTAATTATTTAATTTAATTTTAACGTGTAGCCTATTTAATGGCAAAACTATTTTTTATTTAAAGAAAGATTCAGGTTTTATCTAATTGTGAGAGAATTTCTCTTAGTTTCTTAAAGAAATTCCGAACTTATCAAGGTTCTCCTTGTGGCGTTCAAAATCTGACTTATCAAACGAACAGGCATATTTGTTTGTGGCGTCCTCCTCATTCCAAGGTTCGGATCTGTATAGATTTCGGGTCAAGGATTTCCTCTTCGAACTTGTAGATTCTGGGTTAGCAACGACGCCAATATTTTGATCGTGGGTCACCGTCACATCGTTGGCGTGGTTCGCATCATTTGGTATCAGAGCCAAATCGAGTTAATTAGGTTCTATCCCTCCTTTTCGTTTTGTTTTGTTTCAGAAATTTTGTTCTTGAGTCTTGAAATCTGTTTCAATTTCTTTCGATGATTCTTTATTCAAATATGCGTCAAACGAAAAAGTCATCTTTTTATGAATTATAGAATGGCTCGTTATCTTTCCGATCTGTATTGAAACGTCAAAATCGGATCTTGTTTGCTTATTCAAAAGTATTTCGCCGTTTTCATCTTGATAACGATTCCGTTTGCGAAAGTATTATTCTTTAAGTTGTTAGATGAGATTTTTATCTTTCCAAATCGTATCTGAAAGTAAAATTCCGATCTGGTTTGGGCACTAAAACGTTATCTACAAATTCAGTTACCAATTCGGTTACAAATTCAAAAAAAAAAAAAAAAAAATTGTGGTTCTATAAATCTGTTCGACTACCTTACTTCATTGGATTGTTCTTTTGCATCCTTATACTATTCTAATTATTTTGAGCTAGTTCTTTCATCACTTATTGTAGTGTCTGTTATTTTGGTTTGTCTTGTTTGGTTCGCTACTTGTGAACTTCCATTACTATTCGGTTAGTTTCGAAAGAAATCAAAGAGAATTCAAGTGGAAAAAGGCACGAGAGAGTGAGCATATTAGAGGCTAACAGCCAATATTATTGAGTGTAAACACGAGTGCAGTTGAGTGATTTTTCTTCATTTCGAGTGAAACACGTGAGGGAGTGCTGTGAGGTCCAATATTTCTTCACCTTCTACTTTCTTATTTGTTTTGCATTTGTAGTACCTATTTTGCCATTATTTATTTATTTTTTGTTCTTTTTTTTTTTGGTTTGTCAATTTTTGTTATTGCAGGAAGACTCATTTATTACTATTTGATTAGTAAAAAAAAAAAAAAAATCGAGTGGAAAAAGGCACGAGTGGGTGAGTATATTTAAAGATAAAAGCCAGTATTATTGAGTGCAAACACGAGTGAAATTGAGTGATTTTCCACATTTTCGAGTGAAACACGTGAGGGAGTGTTGTGAGGTCCTATTTTACTTCACGTTCTACGTTCTTGCAAAGAATACCTAACCATGTCCGACGCAGAAGACAACCAACATCCAGCTAACATTCCAAATTTACAAATGGAGGTGATCATGGGGGAGATGAGGCGGCTGATGAGACAAGGGATTAATGAGTTCCACGAGCGAATTGATCAAGTGAAACAGATTGTGACACGTGTACAACCCCAGGCTCGACAGAATGCACCGAGAAGAAATCAGCGGAGGCAAGTCCTTGCGGAAGAGATCGGTGAAATTAATGAGAGAGACGTGGAGGACGATATTGATAGGGTGTCTGTGGGTAGTCATGGAAGACATGGGAATGACCGTGCAAGACAAGACCGAGGCCGACTCACTTATAATTTGGGAAACATTACGACGAAGATTCCTGAGTTTCGAGGAAAAAGTGATCCGGAGGAGTACCTGGACTGGGAGCGGAAAATAGAACTAGTTTTTGATTGCCACAACTACTCCGAGCGAAAGAAAGTGAAGCTTGCTGCCATAGCATTTACACAGTATGCGATAGTGTGGTGGGACAAGTTGTGTCTCGATCGAAGGCAAGACGGAGACCTTCCCATTGAGAGTTGGGCAGAGATGAAGAGAGTGATGCGACGTCGATTTGTACCGAGACATTACCGGCGTGATCTACACAACAAATTGCAAACTCTTCGGCAAGAGAGTCGAAGTGTAGATGAGTATTACAAGGATAGGGAGATGACGATGATACAGGCCAACTTCGTAGAGGATCGAGAAGATCAAGAGAGGATCACGAAAGAATTTCAAATCATTAATGATCAGACGGAGAAAGAAAAAGGTGAAAAGAAATTAGTTGAAAAGGATGCAAAAATAGAAAAAGAAAGTGGAGAAAGAAAAATAGTTGAAAAGAGCACAAAGAGGAATGAAAAACCAAGGGAGCAAGAGAGAAAAATTGAGAGAAAAGAGATAAAAACCGAGGGAGAGAGGAAAGAAAAGTCAAGTGAGAAACAAATTGTATTGATGAACAAAAATGAGGATAAGCGTGAGATGATTTTGCTTTTATATAAAGATGTTTATTTATCATCTAACGATTTACCAAATTTTCTTCCAAGTGTCGTTTCTTTTCTTTTGCAGAAAAATAAATATGAAATTCCCGAGGAGTTTCGGAGACAAATTTCTCCGTCATGCAAAAAGATCTCGTACTAAGTACTTTAGTTCCAAGTCAACCGGAAACATCAAACAGGTTTTGAGTGGTTGGTAAGGCCATATGATTTTTATATTGCACCTATTATATGTTTAAGGTTAATAGATTATATGCAAAATTATTTTATTGGAAAATTTGTCATTGATTACTTTGCACATAACTTGGTTTCTGACAAAAATGTAGATACATGTTTTGTGAGTTTCAAATTTGATTTTTGCGTTTTAAGGAATTTTATTTCTATTAGATATTATTCACTGTTTGATATTATTGATGATTTTAATCTATTAAATCCGTTAAAATTATTAACTACGTTTACTAATAAGTTTGTTCTTGTGCATGAAAGTAACAAAGATGAATTTGCTAAGAAATTTCATTCAATGGTAAGACTTATTTTTGAACCCGGAGATTTGGTTTGGCTACGTCTACAAAAAGAAAGGTTTCCGAACAAACGGAACAACAAGCTACAACCCCAAGGAGATAGACATTTTCAAGTCCTAGAGCGTATCAAAGACATCGCTTACAAGATCGACCTACCAAGTGAATACGGTAATGTAAGCATATCTTTTCATCTTACTAACTTGTTTTTATATGATGCAGGAGATTCGAGAACAAATCTTTTCGAAGGGGGAGAGAATGATGTGATCCAAGTTCAGACCAAGTCAAAGCCCAAGAATAAGAGTCCAATTGAAGATACGGCAGGCCCAATGACAAGAGCAAGAAGCCCAAGAATATTGGAAGATCTTTTGAAGAAAGGGAGGTGCAACGCACATGCACATGTAAAATTAAAAATACATGTGCTATGCACATGCACATGTAGTAATTAAAGAGGACATGTGCCAAGCACATGCATATACGAGGAATTAAAATGTCACATGCAAAGCACATGCAAATCATACAAATCTCATGGGAAAAGATCTTATCCGATCGAATCTGCTCAAATCAATTCAAATCATGTTCAAACATAGTTTAAAATTGATTTGACATCTGATCATATCAAGGATCATTATCTCAAGATTTTATTAGTTATTTTATTTAATTTTCATTTTTTTAATTATTTAATTTGATTTTAACGTGTAGCCAATTTAATGGCAAAACTATTTTTTATTTAAACGCATCAGTAAAAGAACCTTCACTTCAATCGATTTGTTTCAAAAGAACTGAACGTATCAAGCTAATGAGGTTGACTGTTACAAGACTTGTTGTTACAACCGAAGTTATCAATTTCACCTTCATGGCTTTAACTTGAAGTGATCGGAACGAAGTGTATAGAGGACCCAATAAGGTTCATGGACGCGTAATTAGGACTTAGTAATGCGTTTGATGAAGTAAAAGAACATTTACTTTAATCGATTTGTTCCAAAAGAACTGAACGTATCAAACTAATGAGGTTGAATGTTACATGACATGTTGTTATA
The DNA here is from genome assembly GCA_022432975.1 of Begonia masoniana. NCBI lineage: Eukaryota > Viridiplantae > Streptophyta > Magnoliopsida > Cucurbitales > Begoniaceae > Begonia > Begonia masoniana. The sequence goes on from CM039506.1 coordinate 19,023,625, forward strand.
AACGAAGTTATCCATTTTACCTTCAAGGCTTTAACTTGAAGTGATGAGAACGAAGTGTATTGAGGAAGCAATAAGCTTCATGGACGCGTAACTAGGACTTAGTAATGCGTTTGATGAAGTAAAAGAACCTTCACTTCAACCGATTTGTTCCAAATGAACTGAACGTATCAAGCTAAGGAGGTTGACTGTTACATGACTTGTTGTTCCAACCGAAGTTATCCATTTCACCTTCAAGGCTTTAACTTGAAGTGATGAAAACGAAGTGTATTGAGGACCCAATAAGCTTCAAGGACCCGTAATTAGGACGTAGTAATGCGTTTGATGAAGTATAAGAACCTTCACTTCAATCGATTTGTTTCAAAAGAACTGAACGTATCAAGCTAATGAGGTTGACTGTTACATGACTTGTTTTTACAACCGAAGTTATCCATTTCACCTTCAAGGCTTTAACTTGAAGTGATGAGAACGAAGTGTATTGAGGACCCAATAAGTTTTTGATGGACGCGTAATTAGGACTTAGTAATGCGTTTGATGAATTAAAAGAACCTTCACTTCAATCGATTTGTTCCAAAAGAACTGAACGTATCAAGCTAATGAGGTTGACTGTTACATGACTTGTTGTTACAACCGAAGTTATCCATTTCAACTTCAAGGCTTTAACTTGAAGTGATCACAACGAAGTGTATAGAGGACCCAATAAGCTTCATGGACGCGTAATTAGGACTTAGTAATGCGTTTGATGAAGTAAGAGAACATTCACTTTAATCGATTTGTTCCAAAAGAACTGAACGTATCAAGCTAAGGAGGTTGACTGTTACATGACTTGTTGTTACAACCGAAGTTATCCATTTCACCTTCAAGGCTTTAACTCGAAGTGATGAGAACGAAGTGTACTGAGGACCCAATAAGCTTCAAGGACGCGTAATTAGGACTTAGTAATGCGTTTGAAGAACTATAAGAACCTTCACTTCAATCGATTTGTTTTAAAAGAACTGAACGTATCAAGCTAATGAGGTTGACTGTTACATGACTTGTTTTTACAACCGAAGTTATCCATTTCACCTTCAAGGCTTTAACTTGAAGTGATGAGAACGAAGTGTATTGAGGACCCAATAAGCTTCATGGACGTGTAATTAGAACTTAATAATGCGTTTGATGAATTAAAAGAACCTTCACTTCAATGGATTTGATCCAAAAGAACTGAACGTATCAAGCTAATGAGGTTGACTGTTACATGACTTGTTGTTACAACCGAAATTATCCATTTCACCTTCAAGGCTTTAACTTGAAGTGATGAGAACGAAGTGTATTGAGGACCCAATAAGCTTCATGGACGCGGAATTAGGACTTAGTAATGCGTTTGATGAAGTAAGAGAACCTTCACTTCAATCGATTTGTTCCAAAAGAACTGAACGTATCAAGCTAATGAGGTTGACTGTTACATGACTTGTTGTTACAACCGAAATTATCCATTTCACCTTCAAGGCTTTAACTTGAAGTGATGAGAACGAAGTGTATTGAGGACCCAATAAGCATAATGGACGCGTAATTCGGAGTTAGTAATGCGTTTGATGAAGTAAAAGATCCTTCACCTCAATCGATTTGTTTCAAAAGAACCGAACGTATCAAGCTAATGAGGTTGATTGTTACATGACTTGTTGTTACAACCGAAGTTATCCATTTCACCTTCAAGGCTTTAACTCGAAGTGATGAGAACGAAGTGTACTGAGGACCCAATAAGCTTCAAGGACGCGTAATTAGGACTTAGTAATGCGTTTGAAGAACTATAAGAACCTTCACTTCAATCGATTTGTTTAAAAGAACTGAACGTATCAAGCTAATGAGGTTGACTGTTACATGACTTGTTTTTACAACCGAAGTTATCCATTTCACCTTCAAGGCTTTAACTTGAAGTGATGAGAACGAAGTGTATTGAGGACCCAATAAGCTTCATGGACGTGTAATTAGAACTTAATAATGCGTTTGATGAATTAAAAGAACCTTCACTTCAATGGATTTGATCCAAAAGAACTGAACGTATCAAGCTAATGAGGTTGACTGTTACATGACTTGTTGTTACAACCGAAATTATCCATTTCACCTTCAAGGCTTTAACTTGAAGTGATGAGAACGAAGTGTATTGAGGACCCAATAAGCTTCATGGACGCGTAATTAGGACTTAGTAATGCGTTTGATGAGTAAAAGAACATTCACTTCAATCGATTTGTTCCAAAAGAACTGAACGTATCAAGCTAATGAGGTTGACTGTTACATGACTTGTTGTTACAACCGAAGTTATCCATTTCACCTTCAAGGCTTTAACTTGAAGTGATGAGAACGAAGTGTATTGAGGACCCAATAAGCTTCATGGACGCGTAATTAGGACTTAGTAATGCGTTTGATGAAGTAAAAGAACCTTCACTTCAATCGATTTGTTCCAAAAGAACTGAACGTATCAAGCTAAAGAGGTTGACTGTTACATGACTTGTTGTTACAACCGAAGTTATCCATTTCACCTTCAAGGCTTTAACTTGAAGTGATGAGAACGAAGTGTATTGAGGACCCAATAAGCTTCATGGATGCGTAATTAGGACTTAGTAATGCGTTTGATGAAGTAAAAGAACCTTCACTTCAATCGATTTGTTCCAAAAGAACTGAACGTATCAAGCTAATGAGGTTGACTGTTACATGACTTGTTGTTACAACCGAAGTTATCCATTTCACCTTCAAGGCTTTAACTTGAAGTGATCACAACGAAGTGTATAGAGGACCCAATAAGCTTCATGGACGCGTAATTAGGACTTAGTAATGCGTTTGATAAAGTAAGAGAACATTCACTTCAATCGATTTGTTCCAAAAGAACTGAACGTATCAAGCTAAGGAGGTTGACTGTTACATGACTTGTTGTTCCAACCGAAGTTATCCATTTCACCTGCAAGGCTTTAACTTGAAGTGATGAAAACGAAAGTGTATTGAGGACCCAATAAGCTTCAAGGACGCGTAATTAGGACTTAGTAATGCGTTTGATGATGTAAAAGAACATTCACTTCAATCAATTTGTTCTAAAAGAACTGAACGTATCAAGCTAATGAGGTTGACTGTTACATGACTTGTTGTTACAACCGAAGTTATCCATTTCACCTGCAAGGCTTTAACTTGAAGTGATCAGAACGAAGTGTATTGAGGACCCAATAAGCTTCATGGACGCGTAATTAGGACTTAGTAATGCGTTTGATGAAGTAAAAGAACCTTCACTTCAATCGATTTGTTCCAAAACCACTGAACTTATCAAGCTAAAAAGGTTGACTGTTACATGACTTGTTGTTACAACCGAAGTTATCCATTTCACCTTCAAGGCTTTAACTTGAAGTGATGAGAACGAAGTGTATTGAGGACCCAATAAGCTTCATGGATGCGTAATTAGGACTTAGTAATGCGTTTGATGAAGTAAAAGAACCTTCACTTCAATCGATTTGTTCCAAAAGAACTGAACGTATCAAGCTAATGAGGTTGACTGTTACATGACTTGTTGTTACAACCGAAGTTATCCATTTCATCTTCAAGGCTTTAACTTGAAGTGATCAGAACGAACTGTATAGAGGACCCAATAAGCTTCATGGACGCGTAATTAGGACTTAGTAATTCGTTTGATGAAGTAAAAGAACATTCACTTCAATCGATTTGTTCCAAAAGAACTGAACGTATCAAGCTAATGAGGTTGACTGTTACATGACTTGTTGTTACAACCGAAGTTATCCATTTCACCTGCAAGGCTTTAACTTGAAGTGATGAGAACGAAGTAGATTGAGGACCCAATAAGCTTCATGGACGCGTAATTAGGACTTAGTAATGCGTTTGATGAAGTAAAAGAACCTTCACCTCATTCGATTTTTCTCAAAAGAACTGAACGAATCAAGCTAATGAGGTTGACTGTTACATGACTTGTTGTTACAACCAAGTTATCCATTCTCACTTCAAGGCTTTAACTTGAAGTGATCAGAACGAAGTGTATAGAGGACACAATAAGCTTCATGGACGCGTAATTAGGACTTAGTAATGCGTTTGATGAAGTAAAAGAACCTTCACTTCAATCGATTTGTTCCAAAACCAATGAACTTATGAAGCTAAAAAGGTTGACTGTTACATGACTTGTTGTTACAACAGAAGTTATCCATTTCACCTTCAAGGCTTTAACTTGAAGTGATCAGAACGAAGTGTATTGAGGACCCAATAAGCTTCATGGACGCGTAATTAGGACTTAGTAATGCGTTTGATGAAGTAAAAGAACATTCACTTCAATCGATTTGTTCCAAAAGAACTGAACGTATCAAGCTAATGAGGTTGACTGTTACATGACTTGTTGTTACAACCGAAGTTATCCATTTCACCTGCAAGGCTTTAACTTGAAGTGATGAGAACGAAGTGTATTGAGGACCCAATAAGCTTCATGGACGCGTAATTAGGACTTAATAATGCGTTTGATGAAGTAAAAGAACCTTCACTTCAATCGATTTGTTCCAAAAGAACTGAACGTATCAAGCTAATGAGGATGGCTGTTACATGACTTGTTGTTACAACCAAAGTTATCCATTTCATCTTCAAGGCTTTAAATTGAAGTGATCAGAACGAAGTGTATAGAGGACCCAATAAGCTTCATGGACGCGTAATTCGGAGTTAGTAATGCGTTTGATGAAGTAAAAGATCCTTCACCTCAATCGATTTGTTTCAAAAGAACCGAACGTATCAAGCTAATGAGGTTGATTGTTACATGACTTGTTGTTACAACCGAAGTTATCCAATTCTCCTGCAAGGCTTTAACTTGAAGTGATCAGAACGAAGTGTATTGAGGACCCAATAAGTTTCATGGACGCGTAATTAGGACTTAGTAATGCGTTTGATGAAGTAAAAGAACCTTCACTTCAATCGATTTGTTCCAAAAGAACTGAACGTATCAAGCTAATGAGGTTGACTGTTACATGACTTGTTGTTACAACCGAAGTTATCCATTTCACATACAAGGCTTTAACTTGAAGTGATCCGAACGAAGTGTATTGAGGACCGAATAAGCTTCATGGACGCCTAATTAGGACTTAGTAATGCGTTTGATGAAGTAAGAGAACATTTCACTTCAATCGATTTGTTCAAAAAGAACTGAACGTATCAAGCTAATGAGGTTGACTGTTACATGACTTGTTGTTACAACCGAAGTTATCCCTTTCACATTCAAGGCTTTAACTTGAAGAGATGAGAACGAAGTGTATTGAGGACCCAATAAGCTTCATGGACGCGTAATTAGGACTTAGTAATGCGTTTGATGAAGTAAAATGATGTGATCCAAGTTCAGACCAAGTCAAAGCCCAAGAATAAGGATCCAATTGAAGATACAGCGGGCCCAATGACAAGAGCAAGAAACCCAAGATTATTGGAAGATCTTTTGAAGAAAGGGAGGTGCAATGCACATGCACAAGTAAGAATTAAAGAGGACATGCGCCAAGCACATGCGTATATGAGGAATTAAAAAGTCACATGCAAAGCACATGCAAATCAAACAAATCTAGTAGAAAAAGATCTTATCCAGCTGAATCTATTCAAATTACGTTCAATGGAGTTTACATCACACATGAGATGACATCTGATTCAAGGCCATGATCATTATCTCACAGTATCATCACGTTTTTATTTATTATTTTTATTTTTAATTTTTCGTTTGTTTTAATTATTTAATTTATTTTAGTGTAGCCATTTACTGGCAAAACTATTTGATTAAGGTGAATTCAGGTTTTAAGAATCTAATTGTGAGAGATTCTCTTTAGTTTCTTGCAGAAACTCCCCGAACTTGCAGGTTCTCCTTGTGGCGTTCAAAATCCTGCCTTTCAAACGAACAAGGCATATTCGTTTGGCGTCCTCTCATTTCCAATGTTCGGATCTGTATAGATTTCCCGGGTCGAGGATTTCCTTTTCGCACTGGTAGATTATGGGTTAGCGACGACGCCCACCAATATTTTGATCGTGGGTCACCGTCACATCGTTGGTGGTTCACATCATAAAAGAACCTTCACTTCAATCGATTGTTCCAAAAGAACTGAACGTATCAAGCTTATGAGGTTGACTGTTACATGACTTGTTGTTACAACCGAAGTTATCCATTTCACCTTCAAGGCTTTAACTTGAAGTGATGGCAACGAAGTGTATTGAGGACCCAATAAGCTTCATGGACGCGTAATTAGGACTTAGTAATGCGTTTGATGAAGTAAAAGAACCTTCACTTCAATCGATTTGTTTCAAAAGAACTGAACGTATCAAGCTAATTAGGTTGACCGTTACATGACTTGTTGTTACAACCAAAGTTATCCATTTCACCTTCAAAGCTTTAACTTGAAGTAATGAGAACGAAGTGTATTGAGGACCCAATAAGCTTCATGGACGCGTAATTAGGACTTACTAATGCGTTTGATGAAGTAAAAGAACCTTCACTTTAATCGATTTGTTTCAAAAGAACTGAACGTATCAAGCTAATGAGGTTGACTGTTAAATGACTTGTTGTTACAACCGAAGTTATCCATTTCACCTTCAAGGCTTTAACTTGAAGTGATGGCAACGAATTGTATTGAGGACCCAATAAGCTTAATGGACGCGTAATTAGGACTTAGTAATGCGTTTGATGAAGTAAAAGAACCTTCACTTCAATCGATTTGTTTCAAAAGAACTGAACGTATCAAGCTAATGAGGTTGACCGTTACATGACTTGTTGTTACAACCGAAGTTATCCATTTCACCTTCAAGGCTTTAACTTGAAGTGATGAGAACGAAGTGTATTGAGGACCCAATAAGCTTCATGGACGCGTAATTAGGACTTAGTAACGCGTTTGATGAAGTAAAATAACCTTCACTTCAATCGATTTATTCCAAAAAAACTGAACTTATTAAGCTAATGAGGTTGACAGTTACATGACTTGTTGTTACAACCGAAGTTATCCATTTCACTTTCAAGGCTTTAGGGACCCAATAAGCTTCATGGACGCGTAATTAGGACTTAGTAATGCGTTTGATGAAGTAAAAGCACCTTCACTTCAATCGATTTGTTACAAAAGAACTGAACGTATAAAGCTAATGAGGTTGACTGTTACATAACTTGTTGTTACAACCGAAGTTATCGATTTCACCTTCAAGGCTTTAACTTGAAGTGATAAGAACGAAGTGTATAGAGGACCCAATAAGCTTCATGGACGCTTAATTAGGACTTAGTAATGCGTTTGATGAAGTAAAAGAACCTTCACTTCAATCGATTTGTTCCAAAAGAACTGAACATATCAAGCTAATGAGGTTGACTGTTACATGACTTGTTGTTACAACCGAAGTTATCGATTTCACTTTCAAGGCTTTAACTTGAAGTGATCAGAACGAAGTGTATAGAGGACCCAATAAGATTCATGGACGCGTAATTAGGACTTAGTAATGCGTTTGATGAAGTAAAAGATCCTCCACTTCAATCGATTTGTTCCAAAAGAACTGAATGTATCAAGCTAATGAGGTTGACTGTTACATGACTTGTAGTTACAACCGAAGTTATCCATTTCACTTTCAAGGCTTTAACTTGAAGTGATTAGAACGAAGTGTATTGAGGACCCAATAAGCTTCATGGACGCGTAATTAGGAGTTAGTAATGCGTTTGATGAAGTAAAAGAACCTTCATTTCAATCGATTTGTTTCAAAAGAATTGAACGTATCAAGCTAATGAGGTTGTCTTTTACATGACTTGTTGTTACAACCGAAGTTATCCATTTCACCTTCAAGGCTTTAACTTGAAGTGATGGTAACGAAGTGTATTAAGGACCCAATAAGCTTCATGGACGCGTAATTAGGAGTTAGTAATGCGTTTGATGAAGTAAAAGAACCTTCATTTCAATCGATTTTTTTCAAAAGAACTGAATGTATCAAGCTAATGAGGTTGATTGTTACATGACTTGTTGTTACAACCGAAGTTATCCATTTCACCTTCAAGCATCTAACATGAAGTGATGGCAACGAAGTACATTGAGGACCCAATAAGCTTCATGGACGCGTAATAAGGACATAGTAATGCGTTTGATAAAGTAAAAGAACCTTCACTTCAATCGATTTGTTTCAAAAGAACTGAACGTATAAAGCTAAGGAGGTTGACTGTTACATGACTTGTTGTTACAACCGAAGTTATCCATTTCACCTTCAAGGCTTTAACTTGAAGTGATTAGAACGAAGTGTATTGAGGACCCAATAAGCTTCATGGACGCGTAATTAGGACTTAGTAATGCGTTTAATAAAGTAAAAGAACCTTCACTTCAATCGATTTGTTTCAAAAGAAATGAACGTATAAAGCTAATGAGGTTGATTGTTACATGACTTGTTGTTACAACCGAAGTTATCCATTTCACCTTCAAGTCTTTAACTTGAAGTGATGAGAACGAAGTGTATTGAGAACCCAATAAGCTTCATGGACGCGTAATTAGGACTTAGTAATGCGTTTGATGAAGTAAAAGAACCTTCACTTCAATCAATTTGTTCCAAAACAACTGAACTTATCAAACTAATGAGGTTGACAGTTACATGACTTGTTGTTATAACCGAAGTTATCCATTTCACCTTCAAGGCTTTAACATGAAGTGATGAGAACAAAGTGTATTAAGGACCCAATAAGCTTCAGGAAGCGTAATTCGGACTTGAATGAGTTTGAGAAGTAAAAGCACCTTCAATAAAGCGATTTGTTTCAAAAGACACTGAACGTAGCAAGCTAATGAGGTGACGGTGGAGTACATAAATTGTGGTTCAACACCCAGCACGTTATCGAGTTCACTCACGGCTTTAACTTGAATGATAGAACGAAGTGTATAGAGGACCCAATAAAGATCATGGACGCGTAATTCAGGACTAGTAATGCGTTTGATGAAGTAGAAGATCCTTCACTTCAATCGATTTGTTCCAAAAGAAAGAACGTATAAAGCTAATGAGAGTGACTGTTAAAGACTTGTTGTTACAACTGAGTTATCCATTTTACCTTCAAGGCTTCAAACTTGAAGTGATGAGACCGAAGTGTATTGATGTTTTGGGAACCCAATAAGCTTCATGGAAGCGTAATAGGATTAGTTAACGCGTTTAATGAAAATAAAAGAACCTTCAATTCAATCGAGGTGTTCCAAAACAACAAGACTGTATCAAGCGAATGAAGTTGAATGTTAATGACTGGTTGTTACAACCGAAGTGATCCATTTCACCTCAAGGCTTTAACTTGAAGAGATCAGAACGAAGTGTATTGAGACCCAATAAGCTTCATGGAGCGTAAATTAGGACTTAGTTCTGCTTTAATGAAATAAAAGAAACTTCACTCAATGATATTGTTCCCAAAACAACAAGACGATCAAGCGAAGAGTTGACGTGTTACATGACTGTTGTTACAACCGAAGTTATCCATTTCACCTCAAGGCTTTAAACTGAAGAGTCAGAACGAAGTGTATTGATGACCCAATAAGCTTAATGGACGCGTAATTAGGACTAGTTATGCGTTTGATGGAAGTAAAAGAACCTTCACTTCAATCGATTTGTTTCAAAAGGAACTGAAACGTCAGCAGCTAATGAGTTTGACTGTTACACGCTTGTGTTACAACCGAAGTTTCCATTCACCTTGCAAAGCTTTAACTTGAAGTGATCAGAACGATGTGTATAGAGGACCCAAAAAGCTTCATGGACGCGTAATTAGGACTTAGTAATGCGTTTGATGAAGTAAAAGAACCTTCACTTCAATAGATTTGTTCCACAACAACTGAACGTATCAAGCTAATGAGGTTGACTGTTACATGACTTGTTGTTACAACCGAAGTTATCCATTTCACTTTCAAGGCTTTATCTTGAAGTAATGAGAACGAAGTGTATTGAGGACCCAATAAGCTTCATAGACGCGTAATTACGACTTAGTAATGCGTTTGATGAAGTAAAAGAACCTTCACTTCAATCGATTTGTTCAAAAAGAACAGAACGTATCAAGCTAATGAGGTTGACTGTTACACGACTTGTTGTTACAACCGAAGTTATCCATTTCACCTTCAAGGCTTTAACTTGAAGTGATGAGAACGAAGTGTATTGAGGACCCAATAAGCTTCATGGACGCGTAATTAGGACTTAGTAATGCATTTGATGAAGTAAAAGAACATTCACTTCAATCGATTTGTTTCAAAAGAACTGAACGTATCAAGTGATGCGAACTTCGGATCGAAAGGACCCGGTACCCGACAACAACGCGGAATAATTGAAAGGAACGCCTTTTTGATTCAAGAACAAAGTAAGGAACTAAGACCCCAATCGAAGAATTTGATGGAACCCTAGTTATCAAAACAGGAGCTTGACCCGAGCCACACCTGTTGGCTGAACCAAAACTATCAAAACGAGAGCTTGACCCTGACCAAACTCGTTGGTAAGAACCAAACCTATCAAGCGAGATTCTTCAAGCGTGACTTGAAGAAGATCGTTGTTCTTCGCAAAGAACTAAAGAGAAATCCCCTCTAAAAAAACACTCAATTTTTAATTCAAACTTGTTCCTTTATTAAATCAAATAGTTTGCCATAAAATAGGCTACACATTAAAATTAAACTAAATAATTAAAAAAAACGAAAATTAAAATAAAATAACTAATAAAATAGTGAGATAATGATCATTGGCATGATCAGATATCATCTCACGTTTGAATATGATTTGAATTGATTTGAGTAGATTTTGTCGGATAAGATCTTGCATAAGTGATTTGTTGGAATTTGCATGTGCTTCGCATGTGACTTTTTAATTCTTATACGTGCATGTGCATGACACATGTAAATCATCATGCATCTTCGGCCTCCCTTGCTTCAACTTGATTTTGATTATCTTCAATCCTCGACACATTCAATAGTTTTAGATCAAGTTGTCGCGGCTCCTCTCTCCCTTGGATCTCTAAAATTAATCCTTGCAAGGCCTCACGCATCTTCTTAGCTTTGGACCGTGTCATTGGGCCGCCAATGTCCTCAATTGGATCGTTGCTCTTGGGCTTGGGCTTGGTCGTCCTCGAATCTCTGGCATCATATAAAGATAAGTCACTAACATTAAAAGATGCACTAACATTACCATATTCGCTAGGTAAGTCGATCTTGTAGGCATTGTCGTTTATGCGTTCAAGGACTTGAAATGGTCCATCTCCTCGAGGATGCAACTTGCTTTTCCTTTGATTTGGAAACCTCTCTTTTCGAAGATGTAGCCAAACCCAATCTCCGGGTTCAAATATAATCCTTTTACGGCTTTTGTTTGCTTGACGTGCATAATGCTCGTTTCTCTCTCGAATGTTCTCTTGTACTTTCAGATGTAAGTCCCTAACAAATTTAGCTTTTTTCTCTCCATCAAAATTAACAAACTCGTTAGTAGGTAGAGATAAAAGATCAAGAGGAGATAAAGGATTAAATCCATAAACAATTTCAAATGGTGAATATGAAGTAGTAGAATGAGCAACTCTATTATAAGCAAATTCAACATGAGGTAAACATTTTTCTCATTGTTTTAAATTTTTAGAAATAATCGCTCTTAACAACGTAGAAAGTGTTCTATTTACCACTTCTGTTTGTCCATCCGTTTGGGGGTGTGCCACGGTTGAGAATAAAAGTTTTGTTCCTAGCTTACTCCACAAAGTTCTCCAAAAGTGACTTAGGAACTTTACATCTCTATCACTCACAATGGTTTTAGGAATTCCGTGTAAACGCACAACTTCTTTGAAGAATAAGTCCGCCACATGAGTAGCGTCGTTTGTCTTTGAGCATGCTATAAAGTGAGCCATCTTACTAAACCTATCCACTACCACAAATATGCTATCTTTCCCTCCTTGTGTCCTCAGCAAACCAATCACAAAATCCATCGATATGTCCACCCAAGGTTTGTTAGGAATAGGTAGAGGAGTGTACTTTCCATAAGGTTTAATCTTTGATTTGGCCTTCCTACACTCAATGCCCTTATCACAAATGGCTTGAACATGATGCCTCATTTTCGGCCAATAAAAATGTTCACAAAGCACACTCAAAGTTTTAGTAATTCCAAAATGTCCCATTAACCCTTCTCCATGAGTCTCTCTAACAAGTAACTCTCTTAAAGAACATTTAGGGATACAAAGTTTATCCTTTTTAAATAAAAAACCATCATGTTTATAATAATCATTACATGCATGTTTCTCACATTCTTTCCAAACAAGATCAAAATCTGAGTCCGATTCATATAAGTCCTTTATTAAATCAAATCCTAACAACTTAGATTGTAAAGTAGTTATAAGCACGTACCTTCTCGACAATGCATCGGCAACCACATTCTCTTTACCTTTTTTATAATGAATAACATAAGGAAATGTCTCTATGAACTCCATCCACTTTGCATGTCTTTTATGCAACTTTCCTTGTGTCTTTAAGTATTGTAGGCTTTCATGGTCGGAATGGATAATGAACTCTTTAGGCCACAAGTAGTGTTGCCACGTTTGTAATGTTCTCACCAAGGCATACAACTCCATGTCGTATGTTGGATAGTTTAAAATTGCGCCACCAAGCTTTTCACTAAAGTAAGCGATCGGCCTCATATCCTGCATCAAAACACCACCAATTCCTTTTCCCGACGCATCACATTCAATCTCAAATGTTTTATCAAAATTTGGCAAAACTAACAAAGGTGCTTTTCACTGAAGTGAAGGTTCTTTTACTTCATCAAACGCATTACTAAGTCCTAATTACGCGTCCATGAAGCTTATTGGGTCCTCAATACACTTCGTTGCCATCACTTCAAGTTAAAGCCTTGAAGGTGAAATGGATAACTTCGGTTGTAACAACAAGTCATGTAACAGTCAACCTCATTAGCTTGATAAGTTCAGTTCTTTTGAAACAAATCGATTGAAATGAAGGTTCTTTTACTTCATCAAACGCATTACTAAGTCCTAATTACGCGTCCATGAAGCTTATTGGGTCCTCAATACACTTCGTTCTAATCACTTCAAGTTAAAGCCTTGAAGGTGAAATGGATAACTTCGGTTGTAACAACAAGTCATGTAACAGTCAACCTCATTAGCTTGATACGTTCAGTTCTTTTGGAACAAATCGATTGAAGTGAAGGTTATTTTACTTCATCAAACGCATTACTAAGTCCTAATTACGCGTCCATTAAGCTTATTGGGTCCTCAATACATTTCGTTCTCATCATTTCAAGTTAAAGCCTTGAAGGTGAAATGGATAACTTCGGTTGTAACAATAAGTCATGTAACAGTCAAGCTTATTGACTTGATACGTTCAGTTATTTTGGAACAAATGGATTGAAGTGAATGTTCTCTAACTTCATCAAATGCATTACTAAGTCCTAATTACGCGTCCATGAAGCTTATTGGGTCCTCTATACACTTCGTTCTGATCACTTCAAGTTAAAGCCTCGAAGGTGAAATGGATAACTTCCGTTGTAACAACAAGTCATGTAACAGTCAACCTCATTAGCTTGATACGTTCAGTTCTTTGGAAACAAATCGATTGAAGTGAAGGTTCTTTTACTTTATCAAACGCATTACTAAGTCTTAATTACGCGTTCATGAAGCTTGTTGGGTCCACAATACACTTCGTTCTCATCACTTCAAGTGAAAGCCTTGAAGGTGAAATGGATAACTTCGGTTGTAAAACCAAGTCATGTAAAAGTCAACCTCATTAGCTTGATATGTTCAGTTCTTTTGGAACAAATCGATTGAAGTGAAGGTTCTTTTACTTCATCAAACGCATTACTAAGTCCTAATTACGCGTTCATGAAGCTTAGTTGGGTCCACAATACACTTCGTTCTATCACCTTCAAGTGAAAGCCTAGAAGGTGAAATGGATAACTTCGGTTGTAACAACAAGTCATGTAAAGTCAACCTCATTAGCTTGATTATGTTCAGTTCTTTTGAACAAATCGATTGAAGTGAAGGTTCTTTTACTTCATCAAACGCATTACTAAGTCCTAATTACGCATCCATGAAGCTTATTGGGTCCTCTTCAAACTTCGTTCTGATCACTTCAAGTTAAAGCCTAGAAGTTGAAATGGATAACTTCGGTTGTAACAACAAGTCATGTAATAGTCAACCTCATTAGCTTGTTACGTTCAGTTCTTTTGAAACAAATCGATTGAAGTAAAAGTTCTTTTACTTCATCAAACGCATTACTAAATCCTAATTACGCGTCCATGAAGCTTATTGGGTCCTCAATACACTTCGGTCTCATCACTTCAAGTGAAAGCCTAGAAGGTGAAATGGATAACTTCAGTTGTAAAACCAAGTCTTGTAACAGTCAACCTCATTAGCTTGATATGTTCAGTTCTTTTGGAACAAATCGATTGAAGTGAAGGTTCTTTTACTTCATCAAACGCATTACTAAGTCCTAATTACGCGTCCATGAAGCTTATTGGGTCCACTTTAAACTTCGTTCTGATCACTTCAAGTTAATGCCTAGAAGGTGAAATCGATAACTTCGGTTGTAACAACAAGTCATGTAACAGTCAACCTCATTAGCTTGTTGCGTTAAGTTCTTTTGAAACAAATCGATTGAAGTGAAGGTTCTTTTACTTCATCAAACGCATTACTATGTCCTAATTACGCGTCCATGAAGCTTATTGGGTCCTCAATACACTTCGTTCTCATCACTTCAAGTTAAAGCCTTGAAGGTAAAATGGATAACTTCAGTTGTAACAACAAGTCATGTAACAGTCAACCTCATTAGCTTATTACGTTCAGTTCTTTTGAAACAAATCGATTGAAGTGAAGTTTCTTTTACTTCATCAAATGCATTACTAAGTTCTAATTACGCGTCCATGAAACTTATTGGGTCCTTAATACACTTCATTCTCATCACTTCAAGTTAAAGCCTTTAAGGTGAAATAGATAACTTCGGTTGTAACAACAATTCATGTAACTGTCAACCTCATTAGCTTGATAAGTTCAGTTGTTTTGGAACAAATCGATTGAAGTGAAGGTTCTTTTACTTCATCAAACGCATTACTAAGTCCTAATTACGCGTCCATGAAGCTTATTTTGTCCTCAATACACTTCGTTCTCATGACTTCAAGTTAAAGCCTTGAAGGTGAAATGGATAACTTCGGTTGTAACAACAAGTCATGTAACAGTCAACCTCATTAGCTTGATACGTTTAGTTCCTTTGAAACAAATCGATTGAAGTGAAGGTTCTTTTACTTCATCTAACGCATTACTAAGTCCTAATTACGCGTCCATGAAGCTTATCGGGTCCTCAATACACTTCGTTGCAATCACTTCAAGTTAAAGCCTTGAAGGTGAAATGGATAACTTCGGTTGTAACAACAAGTCATGTAACAGTCAACCTCATTAGCTTGATACATTCAGTTCTTTTGAAACAAATCGATTGAAGTGAAGGTTCTTTTACTTCATCAAACGCATTACTAAGTCCTAATTACGCGTCCATGAAGCTTATTGGGTCCTCAATACACTTCGTTGCCATCACTTCAAGTTAAAGCCTTGAAGGTGCAATGGATAACTTCGGTTGTAACAACAAGTCATGTAACAATCAACCTCATTAGCTTGATACGTTCAGTTCTTTTGAAACAAATCGATTGAAATGAAGGTTCTTTTACTTCATCAAACGCATTACTAAGTCCTAATTACGCGTCCGTGAAACTTATTGGTCCTCAATACACTTCGTTCTGATCACTTCAAGTTAAAGCCTTGAAGGTGAAATCGATAACTTCGGTTGTAACAACAAGTTATGTAACAGTCAACCTCATTGGCTTGATACGTTCAGTTCTTTTGAAACAAATCGATTGAAGTGAAGGTGCTTTTACTTCATCAAACGCATTACTAAGTCCTAATTACGCGTTCATGAAGCTTATTGGGTCCTTAATACACTTCGTTCTCATCACTTCAAGTTAAAGCCTTGAAGGTGAAATGGATAACTTCGGTTGTAACAACAAGTCATGTAACTGTCAACCTCATTAGCTTGATAAGTTCAGTTGTTTTGGAACAAATCGATTGAAGTGAAGGTTCTTTTACTTCATCAAACGCATTACTAAGTCCTAATTACGCGTCCATGTAGCTTATTGGGTCCTCAATACACTTCGTTCTAATCACTTCAAGTTAAAGCCTTGAAGGTGAAATGGATAACTTCGGTTGTAACAACAAGTCATGTAACAGTCAACCTCATTAGCTTGATACGTTCAGTTCTATTTGGAACAAATCCATTGAAATGAAGGATCTATTACTTCATCAAACGCATTACTAAGTCTTAATTACGCGTCCATGAATCTTATTGGGTCCTCTATACACTTCGTTCTGATCACTTCAAGTTAAAGCCTTGAAGGTGAAATCGATAACTTCGGTTGAAACAACAAGTTACGTAACAGTCAACCTCATTGGCTTGATACGTTCATTTCTTTTGAAACAAATCGATTTAAGTGAAGGTGCTTTTACTTAATCAAACTCATTACTAAGTCCTAATTACGCGTCCATGAAGCTTATTGGGTCCTCAATACACTTCGTTCTCATCACTTCAAGTTAAAGCCTTGAAGGTGAAATGGATAACTTCGGTTGTAACAACAAGTCATGTGACAATCAACCTCATTAGCTTGATACGTTCATTTCTTTTTAAACAAATCGATTGAACTGAAGATTCTTTTACATCATCAAACGCATTACTAAGTCCTAATTACGCGTCCAAGAAGCTTATTAGGTCCTCTATACACTTCGTTCTGATCACTTAGAGTTAAAGCCTTGAAGGTGAAATCGATAACTTCGGTTGTAACAACAAGTTATGTAACAGTCAACCTCATTGGCTTGATACGTTCAGTTCTTTTGAAATAAATCGATTGAAGTGAAGGTGCTTTTACTTCATCAAACGCATTACTAAGTCCTAATTACGCGTCCATGAAGCTTATTGGGTCCTTAATACACTTCGTTCTCATCACTTCAAGTTAAAGCCTTGTAGGTGAAATGGATAACTTCGGTTGTAACAGCAAGTCATGTAACTGTCAACCTCATTAGCTTGATAAGTTCAGTTGTTTTGGAACAAATCGATTGAAGTGAAGGTTCTTTTACTTCATCAAACGCATTACTAAGTCCTAATTACGCGTCCATGAAGCTTATTGGGTCCTCAATACACTTCGTTCTCATCACTTCAAGTTAAAGACTTGAAGGTAAAATGGATAACTTCAGTTGTAACAACAAGTCAGGTAACAGTCAACCTCATTAGCTTGATACGTTCAGTTCTTTTGAAACAAATCGATTGAAGTGAAGGTTCTTTTACTTCATCAAACGCATTTCTAAGTCCTAATTACGCGTCCATGAAGCTTATTGGGTCCTCAATACACTTCGTTCTCATCACTTCAAGTTAAAGCCTTGAAGGTGAAATGGATAATTTCGGTTGTAACAACAAGTCATGCAACAGTCAACCTCATTAGCTTAATACGTTCAGATTTTTTGGAACAAATCGATTGAAGTGAAGGTTCTTTTACTTAATCAAATGCATTATTAAGTCCTAATTACGCGTCCATGAAGCTTATTGGGTCCTCAATACACTTCGTTCTCATCACTTCAAGTTAAAGCCTTGCAGGTGAAATGGATAACTTCGGTTGTAACAACAAGTCATTTAACAGTCATCCTCATTAGCTTGATACGTTCAGTTCTTTTGGAACAAATCGATTGAAGAGAATGTTTTTTACTTCATCAAATGCAATACTAAGTCCTAATTACGCGTCCATGAAGCTTATTGGGTCCTCAAAACACTTCGTTCTGATCACTTCAAGTTAAAGCCTTGCAGGTGAAATGGATAACTTCGGTTGTAACAACAAGTTATGTAACAGCCAACCTCATTAGCTTGATACGTTCAGTTCTTTTGGAACAAATCGATTGAAGTGAATGTTCTTTTACTTCATCAAACCCATTACTAAGTCCTAATTACGCGTCCATGAAGCTTATTGGGTCCTCTATACACTTCGTTCTGATCACTTCAAGTTAAAGCCTTGAAGGTGAAATGGATAACTTCTGTTGTAACAACAAGTCATGTAACAGTCAACCTTTTTAGCTTGATAAGTTCAGTGGTTTTGGAACAAATCGATTGAAGTAAAGGCTCTTTTACTTCATCAAACGCATTACTAAGTACTAATTACGCGTCCATGAAGCTTATTGGGTCCTCAATACACTTCGTTCTGATCACTTCAAGTTAAAGCCTTGCATGTGAAATGGATAACTTCGGTTGTAACAACAAGTCAGGTAACAGTCAACCTCATTAGCTTGATACGTTCAGTTCTTTTGAAACAAATCGATTGAAGTGAAGGTTCTTTTACTTCATCAAACGCATTACTAAGTCCTAATTACGCGTCCATGAAGCTTATTGGGTCCTCAATACACTTCGCTCTCATCACTTCAAGTTAAAGACTTGAAGGTGAAATGGATAATTTCGGTTGTAACAACAAGTCCTGTAACAGTCAACCTCCTTAGCGTGATATGTTCAGTTCTTATGGAACAAATTGATTGAAGTGAAGGTTCTTTTACTTCATCAAACGCATTACTAAGTCCTAATTACGCGTCCATGAAGCTTATTGGGTCCTCAATACACTTCGTTCTCATCAGTTCAAGTTAAAGCCTTGAAGGTGAAATGGATAACTTCGGTTGTAACAACAAGTCATGTAACAGTCAACCTTTTTAGCTTGATACGTTCAGTTCTTTTGGAACAAATCAATTGAAGTGAAGGTTCTTTTACTTCAACAAACGCATTACTAAGTCGTAATTACGCGTCCATGAAGCTTATTGGGTCCTCTATACACTTCGTTCTGATCACTTCAAGTTAAAGCCTTGAAGGTGAAATAGATAACTTCTGTTGTAACAACAAGTCATGTAAATGTCAACCTTTTTAGCTTGATAAGTTCAGTGGTTTTGGAACAAATCGATTGAAGTGAATGTTCTTTTACTTCATCAAATGCATTACTAAGTCCTAATTACGCGTCCATGAAGCATATTGGGTCCTCTATACACTTCGTTCTGATCACTTCAAGTTAAAGCCTTGAAGGTGAAATGGATAACTTTGGTTGTAACAACAAGTCATGTAACAGTCAACCTCATTAGCTTGATACGTTCAGTTCTTTTGTAACAAATCGATTGAAGTGAAGTTCTTTTACGTCATCAAACGCATTACTAAGTTCTAAACACGCGTCCATGAAGCTTATTGGGTCCTCAATACACTTCGTTCTCATCATTTCAAGTTAAAGCCTTGAAGGTAAAATGGATAACTTCAGTTGTAACAACAAGTCAGGTAACAGTCAACCTCATTAGCTTCATACGTTCAGTTCTTTTGGAACAAATCGATTGAAGTGAATGTTCTTTTACTTCATCAAATGCATTACTAAGTCCTAATTACGCGTCCATGAAGCTTATTGGGTCATCTATACACTTCGTTCTCATCACTTCAAGTTAAAGCCTTGCAGGTGAAATGGATTACTTCGGTTGTAACAACAAGTCATGTAACAGTCAACCTCATTAGCTTGATACGTTCAGTTCTTTTGGAACAAATCGATTGAAGTGAATGTTCTTTTACTTCATCAAACGCATTACTAAGTCCTAATTACGCGTCCATGAAGCTTATTGGGTCCTCTATACACTTCGTTCTCGTCACTTCAAGTTAAAGCCTTGAAGGCGAAATGGATAACTTCAGTTGTAACAACAAGTCATGTAACAGTCAACCTCATTAGCTTGATACTTTCAGTTCTTTTGAAACAAATCGATTGAAGTGAAGATCCTTTTACTTCATCAAACGCATTACTAATTTCTAATTACGCATCCATGAAGCTTATTGGGTCCTCAATACACTTCGTTCTGATCACTTCAAGTTAAAGCCTTGAAGGTGAAATGGATAACTTCGGTTGTAACAACAAGTCATGTAACAGTCAACCTTTTTAGCTTGATAAGTTCAGTGGTTTTGGAACAAATCGATTGAAGTGAAGGTTCTTTTACTTCATCAAACGCATTACTAAGTCCTAATTACGCGTCCATGAAGCATATTGGGTCCTTTATACACTTCGTTCTGATCACTTCAAGTTAAAGCCTTGAAGGTGAAATGGATAACTTTGGTTGTAACAACAAGTCATGTAACAGTCAACCTCATTAGCTTGATACGTTCAGTTCTTTTGAAACAAATCGATTGAAGTGAAAGTTCTTTTACGTCATCAAACGCATTACTAAGTTCTAATCACGCGTCCATGAAGCTTATTGGGTCCTCAATACACTTCGTTCTCATCACTTCAAGTTAAAGCCTTGAAGGTAAATGGATAACTTCAGTTGTAACAACAAGTCAGGTAAGAGTCAACCTCATTAGCTTGATACGTTCAGTTCTTTTGAAATAAATCGATTGAAGTGAAGATCCTTTTACTTCATCAAACGCATTACTAAGTCCTAATTACGCATCCATGAATCTTATTGGGTCCTCAATACACTTCGTTTCCATCACTTCAAGTTAAAGCCTTGAAGGTGAAATGGATAACTTCGGTTGTAACAACAAGTCATGTAACAGTCAACCTCATTAGCTTGATACGTTCAGTTCTTTTGGAACAAATCGATTGAAGTGAAGGTTCTTTTACTTCATCAAACTCATTACTAAGTCCTAATTACGCGTCCACGAATCTTATTGGGTCCTCTATACACTTCGTTCTGATCACTTCAAGTTAAAGGCTTGCAGGTGAAATGGATAACTTCAGTTGTAACAACAAGTCATGTAACAGTCAACCTCATTAGCTTGATACGTTCAGTTCTTTTGGAACAAATCGATTGAAGTGAATATTCTTTTACTTCATCAAACGCATTACTAAGTCCTAATTACGCGTCCATGAAGCTTATTGGGTCCTCAATACACTTCGTTCTCATCACTTCAAGTTAAAGCCTTGAAGGTGAAATTGATAACTTTGGTTGTAAAAACAAGTCATGTAACAGTCAACCTCATTAGCTTGATACGTTCTGTTATTTTGAAAAAAATCGATTGAGGTTAAGGTTCTTGTACTTCATCAAACGCATTACTAAGTCCTAATTACGCGTCCATGAAGCTTATTGGGGCCTCAATACACTTCGTTCTCATCACTTCAAGTTAAAGCCTTCCAGGTGAAATGGATAACTTCGGTTGTAACAAAAAGTCATGTAACAGTCAACCTCATTAGCTTGATACGTTCAGTTCTTTTGGAACAAATCGATTGAAGTGAATGTTCTTTTACTTCATCAAACACATTACTAAGTCCTAATTACGCGTCCATGAAGCTTATTGGGTCCTGTATACATTTCGTTCTGATCACTTCAAGTTAAAGCCTTGAAGGTGAAATGGATAACTTTGGTTGTAACAACAAGTCATGTAACAGTCAACCTCTTCAGCTTGATACGTTAAGTTCTTTTGAAACAAATCGATTGAAGTGAAAGTTCTTTTACGTCATCAAACGCATTACTAAGTTCTAATTACGCGTCCATGAAGCTTATTGGGTCCTCAATACACTTTGTTCTCATCACTTCAAGTTAAAGCCTTGCAGGTGAAATGGATAACTTCGGTTGTAACAACAAGTCATGTAACAGTCAACCTCATTAGCTTGATACGTTCAGTTCTTTTGGAACAAATCGATTGAAGTGAATGTTCTTTTACTTCATCAAACGCATTACTAACTCCTAATTACGCGTCCATGAAGCTTATTGGGTCCTCAATACACTTCGCTCTCATCACTTCAAGTTAAAGCCTTGAAGGTGAAATGGATAACTTTGGTTGTAAAAACAAGTCATGTAACAGTCAACCTCATTAGCTTGATACGTTCTGTTCTTTTGAAAAAAATCGATTGAGGTGAAGGTTCTTTTACTTCATCAAACGCATTACTAAGTTGATGTGAACCGAGGAGCGATAAATCTCATTGTCAAGGACCATGATCTATTAGAAGATAAAGGAGGTCCAACGAACAAAGCTTCACATAGTTTAGTCTTGGAAGCCCGAGGAAAAGAGCCATCACAACAAAAGCACAAGACTATAAAAATGAAAAGTTTTGTAGCATGGAACTGGGCCCCACAAAATTGGCAAAAGAAGCCCAATAAGGCGCAAAGTTGGGCTCCACAAATACCAACGGATTGGAGAGAGAAGGGTAGAGATCCACACAAAGTACAAAGAGATAAAGATTCACGTGGGTTGGAAAGAGATAAAGATCCACATGACTTGATTTATGATGTGATCCAAATTGAGACCAAGTCAAAGCCCAAGAACAAAGATCCAATTATTGATACGGCAGGCCCAATGACAAGAGCAAGAAGCCCAAAATTATTGGAAGATCTTTTGAAGCAAGGAAGGCTAAAGATGCATGAAGATTTGGGAGGATGTGACGCACATGCACATGTAAGAATTAAAACACATGTGCCATGCACATGCACATGTAGGAATTAAAGAGGACATGCGCCAAGCACATGCATATCCGAGGAATTAAAAAGTCACATGCGAAGCACATGCAAATTCCAACAAATCACGTATGAGAGATCTTATCCGACAGAATCTACTCAAATCAATTCAAATCATATTCAAACGTGAGATGATATCTGATCATGCCAAGGATCATTATCTCACTATTTTATTAGTTATTTTATTTAATTTTCGTTTTTTTAATTAATTAGTTTAATTTTAATGTGTAGCCTATTTAATGGCAAACTATTTGATTTAATAGGAAGAACAAGTTTGAATTAAAAATTGAGAGTTTTTTTAGAGAGGATTTCTCTTTGGTTCTTTGCGAAGAACAACGATCTTCTTCAAGTCACGCTTGAAGAATCTCGCTTGATAGCTTTGGTTCTTACCAACGAGTTTGGTCTGGGTCAAGCTCCTGTTTTGATAGTTTTGGTTCAGCCAACAGGTGTGGCTCGGGTCAAGCTCCTGTTTTGATAACTAGGGTTCTATCGAATTATTCGATTTGGGTCTTAGTTCCTTACTTTGTTCTTGAATCGAAAAGGCGTTCCTTTGAATTATTCCGCGTTGTTGTCGGGTCCCGGGTCCTTTCGATCCGAGGTTCGCATCATAAGTCCTAATTACGCGTCCATGAAGCTTATTGGGTCCTCAATACACTTCAATCTCATCACTTCAAGTTAAAGCCTTGCAGGTGAAATGGATAACTTCGGTTGTAACAACAAGTCATGTAACAGTCAACCTCATTAGCTTGATACGTTCAGTTCTTTTGGAACAAATCGATTGAAGTGAATGTTCTTTTACTTCATCAAACACATTACTAAGTCCTAATTACGCGTCCATGAAACTTATTGGGTCCTCTATACACTTCGTTCTGATCACTTCAAGTTAAAGCCTTGAAGATGAAATGGATAACTTTGGTTGTAACAACAAGTCATGTAACAGTCAACCTCATTAGCTTGATACGTTCAGTTCTTTTGAAACAAATCGATTGAAGTGAAAGTTCTTTTACATCATCAAACGCATTACTAAGTCCTAATTACGCATCCATGAAGCTTATTGGGTCGTTAACGCACTTCGTTCTCATCACTTCAAGTTAAAGCCTTGAAGGTGAAATGGATAACTTCGGTTGTAACAACAAGTCATGTAACAGTCAACCTCATTAGCTTGATACGTTCAGTTCTTTTGAAACAAATCGATTGAAGTGAAGGTTCTTATACTTTATCAAAAGCATTACTAAGTCCTAATTACGCGTCTATGAAGCTTATTGGGTCCTCAATACACTTCGTTTTCATCACTTCAAGTTAAAGCCTTGAAGGTGAAATGGATAATTTCGGTTGGAACAACAAGTCATGTAACAGTCAACCTCATTAGCTTGATACGTTCAGTTCTTTTGGAACAAATCGATTGAAGTGAATGTTCTCTTACTTCATCAAACGCATTACTAAGTCCTAATTACGCGTCCATGAAGCTTATTGGGTCCGCTATACACTTCGTTCTGATCACTTCAAGTTAAAGCCTTGAAGGTGAAATGGATAACTTCGGTTGTAACAACAAGTCATGTAACAGTCAACCTCATTAGCTTGATACATTCAGTTCTTTTGGAACAAATCGATTGAAGTGAAGGTTCTTTTACTTCATCAAACGCATTACTAAGTCCTAATTACGCATCCATGAAGCTTATTGGGTCTTCAATACACTTCGTTCTCATCACTTCAAGTTAAAGCCTTGAAGGTAAAATGGATAACTTCAGTTGTAACAACAAGTCATGTGACAGTCAACCTCATTAGCTTGATACGTTCAGTTCTTTTGAAACAAATCGATTGAAGTGAAGGTTCTTTTACTTCATCAAACGCATTACTAAGTCCTAATTATGCGTCCATGAAGCTTATTTGGTCCTCAATACACTTCGTTCTAATCACTTCGAGTTAAAGAATTGAAGCTGAAATGGATAACTTCGGTTGTAACAACAAGTCATTTAACAGTCAACCTTATTAGCTTGATACGTTCAGTTGTCTTGGAACAAATCGATTGAAGTGAAGGTTCTTTTACTTCATCAAACGCATTACTAAGTCCTAATTACGCGTCCATGAAGCTTATTGGGTCCTCAATCCACTTCGTTCTCATCACTTCGAGTTAAAGCCTTGAATGTGTAATGGATAACTTCGGTTGTAACAACAAGTCATGTAACAGTCAACCTCATTACCTTGATACGTTCAGTTCTTTTGGAACAAATCGATTGAAGTGAAGGTTCTTTTACTTCATCAACCGCATTACTAAGTCCTAATTACGCGTCCATGAAGCTTATTGGGTCCTCAATACACTTCGTTCTCATCACTTCGAGTTAAATCCTTGAAGGTGAAATGGATAACTTCCGTTGTAACAACAAGTCATGTAACAGTCAACCTCATTAGCTTGATACGTTCAGTTTTTTCGAAACAAATCGATTGAAGTGAAGGTTCTTTTACTTCGTCAAACGCATTACTATGTCCTAATTACACGTCCATGAAGCTTATTGGGTCCTCAATACACTTCGTTCTCATCACTTCAAGTTAAAGCATTGAAGGTGAAATGGATAACTTCGGTTGTAACAACAAGTCATGTAACAGTCAACCTCATTAGTTCTATACGTTCAGTTGTTTTGGAACAAATCGATTGAAGTGAAGGTTCTTTTACCTCAACAAACGCATTACTAAGTGCTAATTACGCGTCCAAGAAGCTTATTGCGTCCTCAATACACTTCGTTCTCATCACTTCAAGTTAAAGCCTTGAAGGTGAAATGGATAACTTCGGTTGTAACAACAAGTCATGTAACAGTCAACCTCATTAGCTGGATACTTTCATTTCTTTTGAAACAAATCGATTGAAGTGAAGGTTCTTTTACTTCATCAAACGCATTACTAAGTCCTAATTACGCGTCCATGAAGCTTATTGGGTCCTCAATACACTTCGTTCTCATCACTTCGAGTTAAAGCCTTGAAGGTGAAATGGATAACTTCGGTTGTAACAACAAGTCATGTAACAGTCAACCTCATTAGTTTGATACGTTCAGTTGTTTTGGAACAAATCGATTGAAGTGAAGGTTCTTTTACCTCAACAAACGCATTACTAAGTGCTAATTACGCGTCCATGAAGCTTATTGGGTCCTCAATACACTTCAATCTCATCACTTCAAGTTAAAGCCTTGAAGGTGAAATGGATAACTTCGGTTGTAACAACAAGTCATGTAACAGTCAACCTCATTAGCTGGATACTTTCATTTCTTTTGAAACAAATCGATTGAAGTGAAGGTTCTTTTACTTCATCAAACGCATTACTAGTCCTAATTACGCGTCCATGAAGCTTATTGGGTCCTCAATACACTTCGTTCTCATCACTTCGAGTTAAAGCCTTGAAGGTGAAATGGATAACTTCGGTTGTAACAACAAGTCATGTAACAGTCAACCTCATTAGCTTGATACGTTCAGTTCTTTTGAAACAAATCGATTGAAGTGAAGGTTCTTTTACTTCATCAAACGCATTACTAAGTCCTAATTATGCGTCCATGAAGCTTATTTGGTCCTCAATACACTTCGTTCTAATCACTTCGAGTTAAAGAATTGAAGCTGAAATGGATAACTTCGGTTGTAACAACAAGTCATTTAACAGTCAACCTTATTAGCTTGATACGTTCAGTTGTTTTGGAACAAATCGATTGAAGTGAAGGTTCTTTTACTTCATCAAACGCATTACTAAGTCCTAATTACGCGTCCATGAAGCTTATTGGGTCCTCAATCCACTTCGTTCTCATCACTTCGAGTTAAAGCCTTGAATGTGTAATGGATAACTTCGGTTGTAACAACAAGTCATGTAACAGTCAACCTCATTACCTTGATACGTTCAGTTCTTTTGGAACAAATCGATTGAAGTGAAGGTTCTTTTACTTCATCAACCGCATTACTAAGTCCTAATTACGCGTCCATGAAGCTTATTGGGTCCTCAATACACTTCGTTCTCATCACTTCAAGTTAAAGCCATGAAGGTGAAATGGATAACTTCAGTTGTGACAACAAGTCATGTAACAGTCAACCTCATTAGCGTGATACGTTCAGTTCTTTTGAAACAAATCGATTGAAGTGAAGGTTCTTTTACTTCATCAAACGCATTACTAAGTCTTAATTACGCGTCCATGAAGCTTATTGTGTCCTCAATACGCTTCGTTCTCATCACTTCAAGTTAAAGCATTGATGGTGAAATGGATAACTTCAATTGTAACAACAAGTCAAGTAACAGTCAACCTCATTAGCGTGATACGTTCAATTATTTTGAAACAAATCGATTGAAGTAAAGGTTCTTTTACTTCATCAAACGCATTACTAAGTCCTAATTACGCGTCCATGAAGCTTATTGGGTCCTCAATACACTTCGTTCTCATCACTTCAAGTTAAAGCCTTGAAGGTGAAATGGATAACTTCGGTTGTAACAACAAGTCATGTAACAGTCAACCTCATTAGCTTGATAAGTTCAGTTCTTTTGGAACAAATCCATTGAAGTGAAGGTTCTTTTACTTCATCAAACGCATTACTAAGTTCTAATTACGCATCCATGAAGCTTATTGGGTCCTTAATACACTTCGTTCTCATCCCTTAAAGTTAAAGCCATGAAGGTGAAATGAATAACTTCGGTTGTAACAACAAGTCATGTAACAGACAACCTCGTTAGCTTGATACGTTCAGTTGTTTTGGAACAAATCGATTGAAGTGAAGGTTCTTTTACTTCATCAAACGCATTACTAGGTCCTAATTACTCGTCCATGAAGCTTATTGGGTCCCTAATACACTTCGTTCTAAACACTTCAAGTTAAAGCCTTGAAGGTGAAATGGATAACGTCAGTTGTAACAACAAGTCATGTAACAGTCAACCTAATTAGCTTGATACGTTCTTTTCTTTTGGAACAAATCGATTGAAGTGAAGGTTCTTTTACTTCATCAAACGCATTACTAAGTCCTAATTACGCGTCCATGAAGCTTATTGGGTCCTCAATACACTTCGTTCTCAGCACTTCGAGTTAAAGCCTTGAAGGTGAAATGGATAACTTCTGTTGTAACAACAAGTCATGTAACAGTCAACCTCATTAGCTTGATACGGTCAGTTCTATTGAAACAAATCGATTGAAGTGAATGTTCTTTTCCTTCATCAAACGCATTACTAAGTCCTAATTACGCGTCACTTAAGCTTATTGGGTCGTCAATACACTTCGTTCTCATCACTTCAAGTTAAAGCCATGAAGGTGAAATGGATAACTTCAGTTGTAGCAACAAGTCATGTAACAGTCAACCTCATTAGCTTGATACGTTCTGTTCTTTTGAAACAAATCCGTTGAAGTGAAGGTTCTTTTACTTCATCAAACACATTACTAAGTCCTAATTACGCATCCATGAAGCTTATTGGGTCCTCAATACACTTCGTCCTCATCACTTTGAGTTAAAGCCTTGAAGGTGAAATGGATAAATTCGGTCGTAACAACAAGTCATGTAACAGTCAACCTCATTAGCTTGATACGTTCAATTCTTTTGAAACAAATCGATTGAAGTGAAGGTTCTTTTACTTCATCAAACGCAATACTATGTTCTAACTACGCATCCATGATGCTTATTTGGTCCTCAATACAATTCGTTCTCATCACTTCAAGTTAAAGCCATGAAGGTGAAATGGATAACTTCAGTTGTGACAACAAGTCATGTAACAGTCAACCTCATTAGCGTGATACGTTCAGTTCTTTTGAAACAAATCGATTGAAGTGAAGGTTCTTTTACTTCATCAAACGCATTACTAAGTCCTAATTACGCGTCCATGAAGCTTATTGGGTCCTCAATATGCTTCGTTCTCATCACTTCAAGTTAAAGCATTAAAGGTGAAATGGATAACTTCAGTTGTAACAACAAGTCATGTAATAGTCAACCTCATTAGCGTGATACGTTCAGTTCTTTTGAAACAAATCGATTGAAGTAAAGGTTCTTTTACTTCATCAAACGCATTACTAAGTCCTAATTACGCGTCCATGAAGCTTATTGGGTGCTCAATACACTTCGTTCTCATCACTTCAAGTTAAAGCCTTGAAGGTGAAATGGATAACTTTGGTTGTAACAACAAGTAATGTAACAGTCAACCTCATTAGCTTGATACGTTCAGTTGTTTTGGAACAAATCGATTGAAGTGAATGTTCTTTTACTTCATCAAACGCATTACTAAGTCCTAATTACGCGTCCATGAAGCTTATTGGGTCCCCAATACACTTCGTTCTCATCACTTCAAGTTAAAGCCATGAAGGTGAAATGGATAAGTTCAGTTGTAACAACAAGTCATGTAACAGTCAACCTCATTAGCGTGATACGTTCAGTTCTTTTGAAATAAATCGATTGAAGTGAAGGTTCTTTTACTTCATCAAACGCATTACTAAGTCTTAATTACGCGTCCATGAAGCTTATTGGGTCCCCATTACACTTCGTTCTCATCACTTCAAGTTAAAGCCATGAAGGTGAAATGGATAACTTCAGTTGTAACAAGAAGTCATGTAACAGTCAACCTCATTAGCATGATACGTTCTGTTCTTTTGGAACAAATCGGTTGAAGTGAAGATTCTTTTACTTCATCAAACACATTACTAAGTCCTAATTACGCGTCCATGAAGCTTATTGGGTCCTCAATACACTTCGTCCTCATCACTTCGATTTAAAGCCTTGAAGGTGAAATGTATAACTTCGGTTGTAACAACAAGTCATGTAACAGTCAACCTCATTAGTTTGATACGTTCAATTCTTTTGAAACAAATCGATTGAAGTGAAAGTTCTTTTACTTCATCAAACGCATTACTAAGTCCTAATTACGCGTCCATGAAGCTTATTTTGTCCTCAATACACTTCGTTCTCATTACTTCAAGTTAAAGCCTTGAAGGTGAAATGGATAACTTCGGTTGTAACAAAAAGTCATCTAACAGTCAACCTCATTAGCTTGATACGTTCAAATCTTTTGGAACAAATCGATTAAAGTGAAGGTTCTTTTACTTTATCAAACGCATTACTAAGTTCTAATTACGCATCCATGAAGCTTATTTGGTCCTCAATACACTTCGTTCTCATCACTTCAAGTTAAGGCCTTGAAGGTGAAATGGATAACTTCAGTTGTAACAACAAGTCATGTAACCGTCAACCTCATTAGCTTGATACGTTCAGTTCTTTTGGAACAAATCGATTGAAGAGAAGATTATTTTATTTCATCAAACGCTTTACTAAGTCCTAATTACGTGTCCATGAAGCTTATTTGGTCCTAAATACACTTCGTTCTCATCACTTCGAGTTAAAGCCTTGAAGGTGAAATGGATAACTTCGGTTGTAACAACAAGTCATATAACAGTCAACCTCATTAGCTTGATACGTTCAGTTCTTTTGAAACAAATCGATTGAAGTGAAGGTTCTTTTACTTCATCAAACGTATTACTAACTCAAAATAACGCATCCATGAAACTTATTGGGTCCTCAATACACTTCGTTCTCATCACTTCAAGTTAAAGCATTGAAGGTGAAATGGATAACTTCAGTTGTAACAACAAGTCATGTAACAGTCAACCTCATTAGCGTGATACGTTCAGTTCTTTTAAAACAAATCGATTGAAGTAAAGGTCCTTTTAATTAATCAAACGCATTACTAAGTCCTAATTACGCATCCATGAAGCTTATTTGGTCCTCAATACACTTCGTACTCATCACTTCAAGTTAAAGCCTTGAAGGTGAAATGGATAACTTCGGTTGGAACAACATGTCATGTAACAGTCAACCTCATTAGAGTGATACGTTCAGTTCTTTTGAAACAAATCGATTGAAGTAAAGGTTCTTTTACTTCATCAAACGCATTACTAAGTCCTAATTACGCGTCCATGAAGCTTATTGGGTGCTCAATACACTTCGTTCTCATCACTTCAAGTTAAAGCCTTGAAGGTGAAATGGATAACTTCGGTTGTGACAACAAGTCATGTAACAGTCAACCTCATTAGCTTGATACGATCAGTTCTATTGGAACAAATCGATTGAAGTGAATGTTCTTTTACTTCATCAAACGCATTACTAAATCCTAATTACGCGTCCATGAAGCTTATTGGGTCCTCAATACACTTCGTTCTCATCACTTCAAGTTAAAGCCATGAAGGTGAAATGGATAACTTCAGTTGTAACAACAAGTCATGTAACAGTCAACCTCTTTAGCTTGATACGTTCTGTTCTTTTGGAACAAATCGGTTGAAGTGAAGGTTCTTTTACTTCATCAAACACATTACTAAGTCCTAATTACGCGTCCATGAAGCTTATTGGGTCCTCAATACACTTCGTCCTCATCACTTCGAGTTAAAGCCTTGAAGTTGAAATGGATAACTTCGGTTGTAACAACAAGTCATGTAACAGTCAACCTCATTAGCTTGATACGTTCAGTTCTTTTGGAACAAATCGATTGAAGTGAAGGTTCTTTTTGATGAGGACCTCAAGACGGATACATTACAAGTGGATGGACCAATAACGAGAGCAAAGGCAAAGCAGATCAAGGAGCAAATGAGCAATTTGGTCCGTCAAATCTTACCTCAAGAAGGAAATTGCATTCAGAAGCAAGAACCAGAGATTGTTCTCTTAATCCAAGCTGTTTTGGGATGATTTTTATGTCATTTTCGTTTTATTTATTTAGTTAATTCGATTGTCGTTTTTTAGGGTTTAAAAAGTACTTGTCGTATGTCAAGTCATAAGTTGTCATTATTTTAGCAATTGTCATTATTTTAATTAAGAGTTACAAGGACAAGATAGTAATTTTGTTCTTGAAACCCTAGCATGAAGGGGTGTTTCATGCCTATAAATTCATTCCTAGTTGAATAAAAAAAGGGTATTCAGGTTTTATCTAATTGTGAGAGAATTTCTCTTAGTTTCTTGAAGAAACTCCGAACTTATCAAGGTTCTCCTTGTGGCGTTCAAAATCTGACTTATCAAACGAACAGGCATATTCGTTTGTGGCGTCCTCCTCATTCCAAGGTTCGGATCTGTATAGATTTCGGGTCGAGGATTTCCTTTTCGAACTTGTAGATTCTGGGTTAGCGACGATGCCAATATTTTGATCGTGGGTCACCGTCACATCGTTGGCGTGGTTCGCATCACTTTTACTTCATCAAACGCATTACTAAGTCCTAATTACGCGTCCATGAAGCTTATTGGGTCCCAAATACACTTCGTTCTCATCACTTCAAGTTAAAGCCATGAAGGTGAAATGGATAACTTCAGTTGTAACAGCAAGTCATGTAACAGTCAACCTCATTAGCTTGATACGTTCTGTTCTTTTAGAACAAATCGGTTGAAGTGAAGGTTCTTTTACTTCATCAAACACATTACTAAGTCCTAATTACGCGTCCATGAAGCTTATTGGGTCCTCAATACACTTCGTCCTCATCACTTCAAGTTAAAGCATTGAAGGTGAAATAGATAACTTCAGTTGTAACAACAAGTCATGTAAAAGTCAACCTCATTAGCGTGATACGTTCAGTTCTTTTGAAACAAATCGGTTGAAGTAAAGGTTCTTTTACTTCATCAAACGCATTACTAAGTCCTAATTACGCGTCCATGAAGCTTATTGGGACCTCAATACACTTCGTTCTCATCACTTCAAGTTAAAGCCTTGAAGGTGAACTGGATAACTTCGGTTGTAACAACAAGTCATGTAACAGTCAACCTCATTAGCTTGATACGTTCAATTCTATTGGAACAAATCGATTGAAGTGAATGTTCTTTTACTTCATCAAACGCATTACTAAGTCCTAATTACGCGTCCCTTAAGCTTATTGGGTCCTCAATAAACTTCGTTCTCATCACTTCAAGTTAAAGCCTTGAAGGTGAAATGGATAACTTCGGTTGTAACAACAAGTCATGTAACAGTCAACCTCATTAGCTTGATACGATCAGTTCTATTGGAACAAATCGAATGAAGTGAAGGTTCTTTTACTTCATCAAACGCATTACTAAGTCCTAATTACGCGTCCATGTAGCTTATTGGGTCCTCAATACATTACGTTCTTATCACTTCAAGTTAAAGCCTTGAAGGAGAAATGGATAACTTCAGTTGTAACAACAAGTCATGCAACAGTCAACCTCATTAGCCTGATACGTTCAGTTTTTTTGAAACAAATCGATTGAAGTGAAGGTTCTTTTACTTCATCAAACGCATTACTAAGTCCTAATTACGCGTCCATGAAGCTTATTGGGTCCTCAATACACTTCGTTCTCATCACTTCAAGTTTAAGCCTTGAAGGATAAATGGATAACTTCGGTTGTAACAACAAGTCATGTAACAGTCCACCTCATTAGCTGGATACGTTCAGTTCTTTTAGAACAAATCGATTGAAGTGAAGGTTCTTTTACTTCATCAAACGCATTACTAAGTCCTAATTACGCGTCCATGAAGCTTATTGGGTCCTCAATACGCTTCGTTCTCATCACTTCAAGTTAAAGCATTGAAGGTGAAATGGATAACTTCAGTTGTAACAACAAGTCATGTAACAGTCAACCTCATTAGCGTGATACGTTCAGTTCTTTTGAAACAAATCGGTTGAAGTAAAGGTTCTTTTACTTCATCAAACGCATTACTAAGTCCTAATTACGCGTCCATGAAGCTTATTGTGTCCTCAATACACTTCGTTCTCATCACTTCAAGTTAAAGCCTTGAAGGTGAAATGGATAACTTCGGTTGTAACAACAAGTCATGTAACAGTCAACCTCATTAGCTTGATACGTTCAGTTGTTTTGGAACAAATCGATTGAAGTGAAGGTTCTTTTACTTCATCAAACGCATTACTAAGTCCTAATTACGCGTCCATGAAGCTTATTGGGTCCCCAATACACTTCGTTCTCATCACTTCAAGTTAAAGCCATGAAGGTGAAATGGATAACTTCAGTTGTAACAACAAGTCATGTAACAGTCAACCTCATTAGCTTGATACGTTCTGTTCTTTTGGAACAAATCGGTTGAAGTGAAGGTTCTTTTACTTCATCAAACACATTACTAAGTCCTAATTACGCGTCCATGAAGCTTATTGGGTCCTCAATACACTTCGTCCTCTTCACTTCGAGTTAAAGCCTTGAAGGTGAAATGGATAACTTCGGTTGTAACAACAAGTCATGTAACAGTCAACCTCATTAGCTTGATACGTTCAATTCTTTTGAAACAAATCGATTGAAGTGAAGGTTCTTTTACTTCATCAAACGCAATACTAAGTTCTAATTACTCATCCATGAAGCTTATTTGGTCCTCAATACAATTCGTTCTCATCACTTCAAGTTAAAGCCATGAAGGTGAAATGGATAACTTCAGTTGTGACAACAAGTCATGTAACAGTCAACCTCATTAGCGTGATACGTTCAGTTCTTTTGAAACAAATCGATTGAAGTGAAGGTTCTTTTACTTCATCAAACGCATTACTAAGTCTTAATTACGCGTCCATGAAGCTTATTGTGTCCTCAATACGCTTCGTTCTCATCACTTCAAGTTAAAGCATTGATGGTGAAATGGATAACTTCAATTGTAACAACAAGTCAAGTAACAGTCAACCTCATTAGCGTGATACGTTCAATTATTTTGAAACAAATCGATTGAAGTAAAGGTTCTTTTACTTCATCAAACGCATTACTAAGTCCTAATTACGCGTCCATGAAGCTTATTGGGTCTTCAATACTATAACACGCGAGATTTTTAAGAGAAAATAAATGATAGGTAATTGTTTAATGATTTTAAGTAATTTAAAAGAAAAGTGAATAGATTTGGTTAACCTAATTGGTTAATTAATTTAGATTCGGATATTTCCAGTGAATGAAGCCGAGTGTTATAATTAAGAACGAGATTTAACGGAAATTTACGGATAAGCAAAACGGTAT
This sequence comes from Begonia masoniana, assembly GCA_022432975.1. Lineage (NCBI taxonomy): Eukaryota > Viridiplantae > Streptophyta > Magnoliopsida > Cucurbitales > Begoniaceae > Begonia > Begonia masoniana. Next base: position 19,058,009 of record CM039506.1, read on the forward strand.
ATTAATGTTTTAATAGGAATTAATATTAGGATTATTATTATTAATATTATTATTATTATTATTATTATTATTATTATTAATAACATAGAAATAACACAAACAACAGAATCGATTCTGTTGTTTGTGCCGAGCTCCCGACGACAGCCCGACGCCGAGAGAGAGACGAAGGAGAAACGGCGACTTTCCTCAGACGAACACCGGCGATTCTTGCCGTTTTCAGGCCAGACGACGGCGATGTGAGGCTCCGGTCCATCCTCGCGCACAAAACCGAACGGTAAGCTCGATTTTGGCCCTGTTTTTGTTCGGTTTGTGGCCGAGGGTGACGAGCTCGATTGAGCTTCGATCACCGGCCGTTTTTGGTTGGTCTTGGCTTTGGATTGCCGGGTATTAGGCCGGCTTTAGTCACCTGGCTGTGAGGTGCCCAATTTGGGCGAAATTCAGTGAAGCCCGAGTTAGGGCATTTCGGGTTTTGCTTGATGCCTCGGGATTTTAGGTTAGATTATTCTAATTGACGGTATATGTGGTCGATTGGTGATGAAATGAGTGTGAATTGATGAAAAATCGAAAAGGGAGAAAATTCCGGGAAAGGGCACAATCGGGTTTTGCCTAAATTTACCTAGCTACGGTCGTTTGTTTTTAAATTCGTTTTAACAGATTAAAATAGGTTATTAGAAGAGCACGTGGCCGCTGGAATCGTTCGATTCCGACCACCGACGCAAAAGTTATGCACGTTTGAGTTTCGGGTCAGTTTTTACCGAACCCAAAATAGTGGCCCATTTAGTTAGATTTTAGTTAGATTAGGCTAGAAATAGTAGTTTAAGATGTTTTCACGAGAATGAGAGTTTAGTTATGTGAGCGAGTTCTAATGTAATGTTTTGATATTTGGGTTTTTCAGGTTCCACGGTTAAGATTTCAGATAGAGATGAATTAGTAAGGACGTCAGGTAAGTAGTGTTGCATGCGTGTTGCCTTCGGGCCTACATCACGGAACGCTAGGTTATGTTGCATGTTTTTATGTATGTTTAGCTTTCTCATGCATCATGTTTTAGAAAAAGTACGAAAATGTTTTAGCATATGTTTTCACGATTTGAACGTAGAAACGACAACGATGTAAAACGAAAATGTAAAGTGTCTGAGGGAAGTGGTTCACCCTTCAGATGTAAAGTGTGGAACGTCCAGAAAATATAGAACGTCTGAAGGAAGTGGTTCACCCTTCAGATGAAGTTGTGGAACGTCTAGAGATGGAGAAACTAATTCGCCCTCCATTGGTAGAGGATTACATGTATGTACGATGAAAATGAAATGAATATGTATGATGAAACGAAATGAAATAAGTATGAACGATGAAACGAAACGAAATGATTATGTACGATGAAACTGTAGAAACTGCATATGTTAAGTAAAATGTTTTAAATTCATATAGTCACTACTTGCTAAGCATTAGGCTTATAGTTTGAGTTCTGTGATGTAGGTGCAGAAGAACAGGTACGGTGAGATTTCATGAGCATGCTAGGATCATGGACGTAGTTGAAGGAGTACGACCATGGTAGCAACCCGGCAATATTGTTAGGGCGATTCCGACCGTGGTTAGTATGTGTATAGAGATGTGATGAACGAAAGTATGAAAATGTTACGTATGTGGATCGATTGGTTTTGATAGAAGAACGTCTGAGAGTAGAGTTTTTGATGTGTATGATGTGGTAGTAGAATGTCTAAAATGTGAAGTCTTTATTTTGGAGAAATATACTGGAACTGTTTGGTTATTTTGAACTGTTTAGTTATTTTAAAACAGGTAAGGATACGCTCGATTTTTAGAGCGATCCATGCAGTTCGTTTTCTCGAGTTTTTCCCGAAAGTATAGGTTATATTAGTGTCGTGTTTTGATGATCGACGAATGAGTGTTTTGTTTTAATTGATCTTACTTTAATTGTTAATGGTTTTAAGTTATTAATGGTTTTAGTCTAGTTTTAAATGTTTTAAAAGTCGAAATGTTTTACGCTCAAAATGTTTAAGTCAAAGTTAGACCCTAAAGGTTGTTAGAGGTGAGTCAATTGTCTAGGTTCGGTTTATTTTATAGTGTTAAGTAAAAATGAAAAATTTTATTCGAAAACACGAGGGCTTAGGTAAAGTTTATGTCAAGGTAAAGTCAGGTCCTGTGACGGCCCTACAGGGTTGGGGTCGTTACAAATACACTTCGTTCTCATCACTTCAAGTTAAAGCCTTGAAAGTGAAATGGATAACTTCGGTTGTAACAACAAGTCATGTAACAGTCAACCTCATTAGCTTGATACGTTCAGTTCCTTTGGAACAAATCGATTGAAGTGAATGTTCTTTTACTTCATCAAACGCATTACTAAGTTCTAATTACGCGTCCATGAAGCTTATTGGGTCCTCAATAAACTTCGTTCTGATCACTTCAAGTTAAAGCCTTGAAGGTGAAATGGATAACGTCGGTTGTAACAACAAGTCATGTAACAGTCAACCTCATTAGCTTGATACGTTCAGTTCTTTTGAAACTAATCGATTGAAGTGAAGGTTCTTTTACTTCATCAAACGCATTACTAAGTCCTAATTATGCGTCCATGAAGCTTATTGGGTCCTCAATACACTTCGTTCTCATCACTTCAAGTTAAAGCCTTGAAGGTGAAATGGATAACTTCAGTTGTAACAACAAGTCATGTAACAGTCAACCTCATTAGCGTGATACGTTCAGTTCTTTTGAAACAAATCGATTAAAGTGAAGGTTCTTTTACTTCATCAAACGCATTACTAAGTCTTAATTACGCGTCCATGAAGCTTATTGGGTCCTCAATACACTTCGTTCTCATCACTTCAAGTTAAAGCCTTGAAGGTGAAATGGAAAACTTCGGTTGTAACAACAAGTCATGTAACAGTCAACCTCATTAGCTTGATACGTTCAGTTCTGTTGGAACAAATCGATTGAAATGAATGTTCTTTTACTTTATCAAACGCATTACTAAGTCCTAATTACGCATCCCTTAAGCTTATTGGGTCCTCAATACACTTCGTTCTGATAAATTCAAGTTAAAGCCCTGAACGTGAAATGGATAACTTCCGTTGTAACAACAAGTCATGTAACAGTCAACTTCATTAGCTTGATATCTTCAATTGTTTTGGAACAAATCGATTGAAGTGAAGGTTCTTTTACTTCATCAAACGCATTACTAAGTCCTAATTACGCGTCCATGAAGCTTATTGGGTCCTCAATACACTTCGTTCTCATCACTTCAAGTTAAAGCATTGAAGGTGAAATGGATAACATCGGTTGTAACAACAAGTCAAGTAACAGTCAACCTGGTTAGCTTGATATGTTCAGATGTTTTGGAACAAATCGATTGAAGTGAAGGTTCTTTTACTAAATCAAACGCATTACTAAGTCCTAAGTACACGTCCATGAAGCTTATTGGGTCCTCAATACACTTCGTTCTGATCACTTCAAGTTAAAGCCTTGAAGGTGAAATGGATAACTTCGGTTGTAACAACAAGTCATGTAACAGTCAACCTCATTAGCTTGATACGTTCAGTTCTTTTGAAACAAATCGATTGAAGTGAAGGTCTTTTACTTCATCAAACGCATTACTAAGTCCTAATTACGCATCCATGAAGCTTATTGGGTCCTCAATACACTTCGTTCTCATCACTTCAAGTTAAAGCCTTGAAGGTGAAATGGATAACTTCGGTTGTAACAACAAGTCAAGTAAACAGTCAACCTGGTTAGCTTGATACTGTTCAGATGTTTTGGAACAAATCGATTGAAGTGAAGGTTCTTTTACTTCATCAAACGCATTACTAAGTCCTAATTACGCGTCCATGAAGCTTATTGGGTCCTCAATACACTTCGTCCTCATCACTTCAAGTTAAAGCATTGAAGGTGAAATGGATAACTTTGGTTGTAACAACTAGTCATGTAACAGTCAACCTGGTTAGCTTGATACGTTCAGATTTTTTGGAACAAATCGATTGAAGTGAAGGTTCTTTACTTCATCAAACGCATTACTAAGAGCTAAGTACACGTCCAAAGGCTTATTGGGTCCTCACTACACTTCGTTCTCATCATTTCAAGTTAAAGCCTTGAAGGTGAAATGGATAACTTCAGTTGTAACAACAATTCATGTAACTGTCAACCATATTAGCTTGATACGTTCAGTTCTTTTGAAACAAATCGATTGAAGTGAAGGTTTTTTTACTTCATCAAACGCATTACTAAGCTCTAATTACGCGTCCATGAAGCTTATTGGGTCCTCAATACACTTCATTCTCGTCACTTCAAGTTAAAGCCTTGAAGGTGAAATGGATAACTTCAGTTGTAACAACAAGTCATGTAACAGTCAACCTCGTAAGCTTGATACGTTCAGTTCTTTTGAAACAAATCGATTGAAGTGAAGGTTCTTTTACTTCATCAAACGCATTACTAAGTCCTAATTACGCGTCCATGAAGCTTATTGGGTCCTCAATACACTTCGTTCTCATTACTTCAAGTTAAAGCATTGAAGGTGAAATGGATAACTTCGGTTGTAACAACAAGTCATGTAACAGTCAACCTCATTAGCTTGATACGTTCAGTTCTGTTAGAACAAATCGATTGAAGTGAATGTTCTTTCACTTTATCAAACGCATTACTAAGTCTTAATTACGTGTCCCTGAAGCTTATTGGGTCCTCAATACACTTCGTTCTGATCCATTCAAGTTAAAGCCCTGAAGGTGAAATGGATAACTTCCGTTGTAACAACAAGTCATGTAAAAGTCAACGTCATTAGCTTGATACGTTCAGTTCTTTTGGAACAAATCGATTGAAGTGAATGTTCTTTTACATCATCAAACGCATTACTAAGTTCTAATTACGCGTTCATGAAGCTTATTGTGTCCTCAATACACTTTGTTCTCATCACTTCAAGTTAAAGCCTTGAAGGTGAAATGGATAACTTTAGTTGTAACAACAAGTCATGTAGCAGTCAACCTGATTTGCTTGATATGTTAAGTTCTTTTGGAACAAATCGATTGAAATGAAATTTCTTTTACTTCATCAAACGCATTACTAAGTCCTAATTACGCGTCCCTTAAGCTTATTGGGTCCTCAATACACTTCGTTCTGATAACTTCAAGTTAAAGCCCTGAAGGTGAAATGGATAACTTCGGTTGTAACAACAAGTCATGTAACAGTCAACTTCATTAGCTTGATACGTTCAGTTTTTTTGGAAGAAATCAATTGAAGTGAAGGTTCTTTTACTTCATCAAACGCATTACTAAGTCCTAATTACGCGTCCATGAAGCTTATTGGGTCCTCAATACACTTCGTTCTCATCACTTCAAGTTGAAGCCTTGAAGGTGAAATGGAAAACTTCAATTGTAACAACAAGTCAGGTAACAGTCAACCTTATTAGCTTGATACGTTCTGTTATTTTTGGAACAAATCTATTGAATTGGAGGTTCTTTTACTTCATCAAACGCATTACTAAGTCCTAATTACGCATCCATGAAGCTTATTTGGTCTTCAATACACTTCGTTCTCATCACTTCAAGTTAAAGCCTTGAGCGTGAAATGGATAACTTCAATTGTAACAACAAGTTAGGTAACAGTCAACCTTTTTAGCTTGATACGTTCTGTTATTTTTGGAACAAATCGATTGAAGTGAAGGTTCTTTTACTTCATCAAACGCATTACTAAGTTCTAATTACGCATCCATGAAGCTTATTTGGTCTTCAATACACTTCGTTCTCATCACTTCAAGTTAAAGCCTTGAGCGTGAAATGGATAACTTCGGTTGTAACAACAAGTCATGTAACAGTCAACCTCATTAGCTTGATACGTTCAGTTCTTTAGGAACAAATCGATTGAAGTGAATGTTCTTTTACTTCATCAAACGCATTACTAAGTCCTAATTACACGTCCATGAAGCTTATTGGGTCCTCAATACACTTCTTTCTCATCACTTAAAGTTAAAGCCTTGAAGGTGAAATGGATAACTTCAGTTGTAACAACAAGTCATGTAACAGTCAACCTCATTAGCTTGATACGTTCTGTTATTTTTGGAACAAATCGATTGAAGTGAAGGTTCTTTTACTTCATCAAACGCATTACTAAGTTCTAATTACGCATCCATGAAGCTTATTTGGTCTTCAATACACTTCGTTCTCATCACTTCAAGTTAAAGCCTTGAGCGTGAAATGGATAACTTCAATTGTAACAACAAGTTAGGTAACAGTCAACCTTTTTAGCTTGATACGTTCTGTTATTTTTGGAACAAATCGATTGAAGTGAAGGTTCTTTTACTTCATCAAACGCATTACTAAGTCCTAAGTACACGTCCATGAAGCTTATTGGGTCCTCAATACACTTCGTTCTCATCACTTCAAGTTAATAAAGCCTTGAAGGTGAAATGGAGAACTTCGGTTGTAACAACAAGTCATGTAACAGTCAACCTCAATAGCGTGATACGTTCAGTTGTTTTGGAACAAATCGACTGAAGTGAAGGTTCTTTTACTTCTTCAAACGCATTACTAAGTCCTAATTACGCGTCCATGAATCTTATGGGGTCCTCAATACACTTCGTTCTGATCACTTCAAGTTAAAGCCTTGAAGGTGAAATGGATAACTTCGGTTGTAACAACAAGTCATGTAACAGTCAACCTCATTATCTTGATACGTTCAGTTCTTTTGGAACAAATCGATTGAAGTGAAGGTTCTTTTACTTCATCAAACGCATTACTAAGTTCTAATTACGCATCCATGAAGCTTATTTGGTCATCAACACACTTCGTTCGGATCTCTTCAAGTTAAAGCCTTGAAGGTGAAATGGATAACTTCGGTTGTAACAATAAGTCATGTAACAGTCAACCTCATTAGCTTGATACGTTTATTTCTTTTGGAACAAATCGATTGAAGTGAAGGTTCTTTTACTTCATCAAACGCATTAATAAGTCCTAATTACGCGTCGATGAAGCTTATTGGGTCCACAATACACTTCGTTCTCATCACTTCAAGTTAAAGCCCTGAAGGTGAAATGGATAAATTCAATTGTAACAACAAGTCATGTAACAGTCAACCTCATTAGCTTGATACGTTCAGTACTTTTGAAACAAATCGATTGAAGTGAAGGTTCTTTTACTTCATCAAACGCATTACTAAGTCCTAATTACGCGTCCATGAAGCTTATTGGGTCCTCAATACACTTCGTTCTCATCACTTCAAGTTAAAGCCTTGAAGGTGAAATGGATAACTTCGGTTGTAGCAACAAGTCATGTAACAGTCAACCTCATTAGCATGATACGTTCAGTTCTTTTGGAACAAATCGATTGAAGTGAAGGTTCTTTTACTTTATCAAACGGATTACTCAGTCCTATTTACGCGTCGATGAAGCTTATTGGGTCCTCAATACACTTCGTTCTGATCACTTCAAGTTAAAGCCTTGAAGGTGAAATGGATAACTTCAGTTGTAACAACAAGTCATGTAACAGTCAACCTCATTAGGTTGATAAGTTAAGTTCTTTTGAAACAAATCGATTGAAGTGAAGGTTCTTTTACTTCATCAAACACATTAGTAAGTCCTAATTACGAGTCCATGAAGCTTATTGGGTCCTCAATACACTTCGTTCTCATCATTTCAAGTTAAAGCTTTGAAGGTGAAATGGATAACTTCAGTTATAACAAAAAGTCATGTAACAGTCAACCTCATTAGCTTGTTACGTTCAGTTGTTTTGGAACAAATCGACGGAAGTGAAGGTTCTTTTACTTCATCAAACCCATTACTAAGTCCTAATTACGCGTCCATGAAGCTTATGGGGTCCTCAATACACTTCGTTCTGATAACTTCAAGTTAAAGCCTTGAAGGTGAAATGGATAACTTCGGTTGTAACAACAAGTCATGTAATAGTGAACCTCATTATCTTGATACATTCAGTTCTTTTGGAACAAATCGATTGAAGTGAAGGTTCTTTTAATTCATCAAACGCATTACTAAGTTCTAATTACGCATCCATGAAGCCTATTTGGTCCTCAATACACTTCGTTCTAATAACTTTAAGTTAAAGCCTTGAAGGTGAAATGGATAACTTCAGTTATAACAACAAGTCATGTAACAGTCAACCTCATTAGCTTGATACGTTCAGTTGTTTTGGAACAAATCGACGGAAGTGAAGGTTCTTTTACTTCATCAAACCCATTACTAAGTCCTATTTACGCGTCGATGAAGCTTATTGGGTCCTCAATACACTTCGTTCTGATTACTTCAAGTTAAAGCCTTGAAGGTGAAATGGATAACTTCAGTTGTAACAACAAGTCATGTAATAGTCAACCTCATTAGGTTGATACGTTCAGTCCTTTTGAAACAAATCGATTGAAGTGAAGGTTCTTTTAATTCATCAAACGCATTACTAAGTTCTAATTACGCATCCATGAAGCTTATTTGGTCCTCAATACACTTCATTCTGATCACTTTAAGTTAAAGCCTTGAAATTGAAATGGATAACTTCGGTTGTAACAACAAGTCATGTAACAGTCAACCTCATTAGCTTGATACGTTCAGTTGTTTTGGAACAAATCGACGGAAGTGAAGGTTCTTTTACTTCATCAAACCCATTACTAAGTCCTAATTACACGTCCATGAAGCTTATGGGGTCCTCAATACACTTCGTTCTGATCACTTCAAGTTAAATCCTTGAAGGTGAAATGGATAACTTCGGTTGTAACAACAAGTCATGTAATAGTGAACCTCATTATCTTGATACATTCAGTTCTTTTGGAACAAATCGATTGAAGTGAAGGTTCTTTTAATTCATCAGACGCATTACTAATTTCTAATTACGCATCCATGAAGCCTATTTGGTCCTCAATACACTTCGTTCTAATCACTTTAAGTTAAAGCTTTGAAGGTGAAATGGATAACTTCGGTTGTAACAACAAGTCATGTAACAGTCAACCTCATTAGCTTGATACGTTCAGTTCTTTTGGAACAAATCGATTGAAGTGAAGGTTCTTTTAATTCATCAAACGCATAACTAAGTCCTAATTACACGTCCATTAAGATTATTGGGTCCTCAATACACTTCGTTCTCATCACTTCGAGTTAAAGCCTTGAAGGTGAAATGGATAACTTCGGTTGTAACAACAAATCATGTAACAGTCAACCTTATTATCTTGATACCTTCAGTTCTTTTGGAACAAATCGATTGAAGTGAAGGTTCTTTTACTTCATCAAACGTATTACTAAGTTCTAATTACGCATCCATGAAGCTTATTTGGTTCTCAATACACTTCGTTCTGATCACTTCAAGTTAAAGCCTTGAAGGTGAAATGGATAACTTCGGTTGTAACAAAAAGTCATGTAATAGTCAACCTCATTAGCTTGATACGTTCAGTTCTTTTGGAACAAATCGATTGAAGTGAAGGTTCTTTTACTTCATCAAACGCATTACTAAGTCCTATTTACGTGTCGATGAAGCTTATTGGGTCCTCAATACACTTCGTTCTCATCACTTCAAGTTAAAGCCTTGAAGGTGAAATGGATAACTTCAGTTGTAACAACAAGTCATGTAACAGTCAACCTCATTGGCTTGATACGTTCTGTTCTTTTGAAACAAATTGATTGAAGTGAAGGTTCTTTTACTTCATCAAACGCATTAGTAAGTCCTAATTACGAGTCCATGAAGCTTATTGGGTCCTCAATACACTTCGTTCTCATCATTTCAAGTTAAAGCTTTGAAAGTGAAATGGATATTTTCGGTTGTAACAACAAGTCATGTAGCAGTCAACCTCAATAGCGTGATACGTTCAGTTGTTTTGGAACAAATCGACTGAAGTGAAGGTTCTTTTACTTCTTCAAACGCATTACTAAGTCCTAATTACGCGTCCATGAATCTTATGGGGTCCTCAATACACTTCGTTCTTATCACTTCAAGTTAAATTTAATTCTTGAAGGTGAAATGGATAACTTCGGTTGTAACAACAAGTCATGTAACAGTCAACCTCATTATCTTGATACGTTCAGTTCTTTTGGAACAAATCGATTGAAGTGAAGGTTCTTTTACTTCATCAAACGCATTACTAAGTTCTAATTACGCATCCATGAAGCTTATTTGGTTATCAATACTCTTCGTTCGGATCTCTTCAAGTTAAAGCCTTGAAGGTGAAATGGATAACTTCGGTTGTAACAATAAGTCATGTAACAGTCAACCTCATTAGCTTGATACGTTTAGTTCTTTTGGAACAAATCGATTGAAGTGAAGGTTCTTTTACTTCATCAAACGCATTAATAAGTCCTAATTACGCGTCGATGAAGCTTATTGGGTCCACAATACACTTCGTTCTCATCACTTCAAGTTAAAGCCCTGAAGGTGAAATGGATAAATTCAATTGTAACAACAAGTCATGTAACAGTCAACCTCATTAGCTTGATACGTTCAGTACTTTTGAAACAAATCGATTGAAGTGAAGGTTCTTTTACTTCATCAAACGCTTTACTAAGTCCTAATTACGCGTCCATGAATCTTATTGGGTCCTCAATACATTTCGTTTTCATCACTTCAAGTTAAAGCCTTGAAGGTGAAATGGATAACTTCGGTTGTAACAGCAAGTCATGTAACAGTCAACCTCGTTAGCTTGATACGTTCAGATGTTTTGGGACAAATCGATTGAAGTGAAGGTTCTTTTACTTTATCAAACGCATTACTAAGTCCTAATTACATGTCCATTAAGATTATTGGGTCCTCAATACACTTCTTTCTCATCACTTCGAGTTAAAGCCTTGAAGGTGAAATGGATAACTTTGGTTGTAACAACAAGTCATGTAACAGTCAACCTCATTATCTTGATACTTTCAGTTCTTTTGATGCGAACCTCGGATCGAAAGGACCCGGGACCCGACAACAACGCGGAATAATTCAAAGGAACGCCTTTTCGATTCAAGAACAAAGTAAGGAACTAAGACCCAAATCGAATAATTCGATAGAACCCTAGTTATCAAAACAGGAGCTTGACCCGAGCCACACCTGTTGGCTGAACCAAAACTATCAAAACAGGAGCTTGACCCAGACCAAACTCGTTGGTAAGAACCAAAGCTATCAAGCGAGACTCTTCAAGCGTGACTTGAAGAAGATCGTTGTTCTTCGCAAAGAACCAAAGAGAAATCCTCTCTAAAAAAACTCTCAATTTTTAATTCAAACTTGTTCTTCCTATTAAATCAAATAGTTTGCCATTAAATAGGGTACACATTAAAATTATACTAATTAATTAAAAAAAAACGAAAATTAAATAAAATAACTAATAAAATAGTGAGATAATGATCCTTGGCATGATCAGATATCATCTCACGTTTGAATATGATTTGAATTGATTTGAGTAGATTCTGTCGGATAAGATCTCTCATACGTGATTTGTTGGAATTTGCATGTTCTTCGCATGTGACTTTTTAATTCCTCGGATATGCATGTGCTTGGCGCATGTCCTCTTTAATTCCTACATGTGCATGTGCATGGCACATGTGTTTTAATTCTTACATGTGCATGTGCGTCACATCCTCCCAAATCTTCATGCATCTTTAGCCTTCCTTGCTTCAAAAGATCTTCCAATAATTTTGGGCTTCTTGCTCTTGTCATTGGGCCTGCCGTATCAATAATTGGATCTTTGTTCTTGGGCTTTGACTTGGTCTCAATTTGGATCACATCATAAATCAAGTCATGTGGATCTTTATCTCTTTCCAACCCACGTGAATCTTTATCTCTTTGTACTTTGTGTGGATCTCTACCCTTCTCTCTCCAATCCGTTGGTATTTGTGGAGCCCAACTTTGCGCCTTATTGGGCTTCTTTTGCCAATTTTGTGGGGCCCAGTTCCATGCTACAAAACTTTTCATTTTTATAGTCTTGTGCTTTTGTTGTGATGGCTCTTTTCCTCGGGCTTCCAAGACTAAACTATGTGAAGTTTTGTTCGTTGGACCTCCTTTATCTTCTAATAGATCATGGTCCTTGACAATGAGATTTATCGCTCCTCAGTTCACATCATTCCCTCCCCTTTCGAAAAGATTCGTCCTCGAATCTCCTACATCATATAAAAATAAGTTAGTAAAATAAAAATATGTGCTTACATTACCGTATTCACTCGGTAGGTTGATCTTGTAAGCGATGTCGTTGATGCACTCTAAAACTTGGAAAGGATCATCTCCTCGAGGTTGTAGCTTGTTGTTCCGTGTGTTCAGAAACCTTTCTTTTTGTAGACGTAGCCCAACCAAATCTCCGGGTTTAAAAATAAGTCTTACCATTGAATGAAATTTCTTAGCAAATTCGTCTTTTTTACGTTCATGCACAAGAACAAACTTATTAGTTAACGAAGTTAATAATTTTAACGGATTTAATAGATTAAAATCTTCAATAATATCAAACAGTGAATAATATCGAATAGAAATAAACTCCCTTAAAATGCTAAAATCAGATTTGAAACTCGCAAAATATGTATCTACAATTTTGTCAGAAACCAAGTTGTATGCAAAGTAATCAATGACAAATTTTTCAATAAAATAATGTTGCATATTATCTATTAACCTTAAACATATAATAGATGGTGCAATATAAAAATCATATGGTCTTACCAACCACTCAAACCTATTTGATGTTTCCGGTCGACTTGTAACTAGCGTACTCGGTACGAGGTTTTTATGCTTCTCAATCTCTCTCAAAGGAGAAATTTCTCTTCGAAACTCCTCGGGAATTTCATATTTATTTTTCTGCAAAAGAAAAGAAACAACACTTGGAAGAAAACTTGGTAAGTCGTTAGATGATAAATAAACATATTTATATAAAAGTAAAATCATCTCACGCTTATCATCACTTTTGTTCATCAACACAATTTGTTTATCACTCGACTTTTGTTCACTCTCTCCCTCGGTTTTTATCTCTTTTCCCTCGATTTTTCTCTCTTCCTCCCTCGTTTTTTCTTCCCTCTTTGTACTCTTTTCAACTATTTTTCTTTCTCCACTTTCTTTTTCTATTTTGGCCTCTTTTTCAACTAATTTCTTTTCACCTTTTTCTTTCTCTCTCTCGTCCTTTATGATTTGAAATTCCTTCGTGATCCTCTCTTGATCTTCAATTGCCTCCCACGACTTTAATGGTGTAAGGATCATAGGTCTTCCATTGTTAACCAATGCATACTCGTTCTTTGATTTATCGGTCTTGAATTTTTGTGAAAATACATTAGTAGCAACGATTTTGCTCTTAGGATCCTGTCTCGGTTTCAGATTTTCATCCTCCCAATTTGATTTCCATGATGAATTCAAAGTTGATCCCATCTTAGAATTCCGTTTTGCTCTTAGTTGCCGTTCGATATTGATTGATTTGTGAAGCAATTCTTCTAAGTCCACATGATGTTGTAGATCTATGACATCCGCTATCTCTCTATTTAGTCCTCTAACAAATCGAGTCATTGTTTCTTCGTCGTCTTCCTCCACATTAGCTCTTTTCATAGCTATTTTCATCTCTTTATAATAATCTTCCACGCTTTTATAACCTTGAGTCAAGTTTTGGAGTTTTCGACACAAATCTCTATAATACTGTGATGGAACAAATCTTTTTCGCATGAGTGCCTTCATGTCCTTCCATGTCTGAACTTGTGACACACCATACCTTCTTCGGTACTTTACTAGTTCATCCCACCAATTGTTAGCGTAGTCCGTGAACTTCATTGTCACCAATTTAAGTTTCTTTTCCTCTGTGTAGTTTTGGTATTCAAACAATAGGTCCACCTTTCTTTCCCATTCCAAATACACCTCGGGATCACTTTTCCCTTGGAAAGAAGGAATATTTACCTTGATGTTACTTAGATCATCATCTCCTCGATACGACCTATCATTTCTTTCCTTTTGATAATATCCATTATACTCTTTAAATTCTACATCAAAATCCTTCATTTGCCGCATATGACTAGGGAATGGAGATTCCAATCGGTCCATCCTCGTATTTAAAGCCTTGAAATTTTCTAGCATGGCTTTCATGAACAACTTTAAGTCAACATCGTTGTGTTCTCCACTCATGATATTTTTTTTTTCGACCACAATAAGAAAATAAAAGAAAATAGTTAGAAGTAAAAGAAAAATAATCAAGTAATGGACCTTACCTCTCCCTCACGTGTTTGCTCTCGATGGATATCACTCCACTCGTGTTTCGCTCAAAAATTAAGGCTTTTTCTATAATAGTCTCACCCTCTTGCCTTTTACCTCTAGATCTCCCTTCTAGTTCTTTACGTAAGAACTTGATCGATGGTAAATATTCAACAAGCCAAACTATAAAAAATCAAACTTTAAAGCTTAAAAGTTCAAACTTGTAAAGATGGCTAAATCAAGGGTATGATTGAAATAAGACAAAACTTTGGATGATGACAATCTTTCAAATGAAGATTCAACAATATGAACCTTCAAGGAATAAATTTGGATAAAGACAATATTTCGAATGAAGATTCAATAATTTGAATTTTCAAAGAACAATTATCTACGAATTTAAGAACGAATTTTTGAATTTAAAAGGGCTAGAAATTTCAAAATCTCTAGAACAAAATTTCGATTTTTTTTTTTTTTTTAACTTCTCACAACTCCTTTTTTTTTTGACTTTTGACAACAACTCTCTTTTTTTTTTTTGACTTTTGACAATTTTTTTTTGTACTCTTCGAATTTCAAGAGGAGAAATTCACAAAAAGAAAAAAAATTGATGATAAAAATCGAGACTTGATAATAAAGACGGAATTTTTTTTTTTTTTTTTTTTTTTTTTTTTGTGCTTTTTTTGAGTACTAGGACGAATAGAATAAGATGAAGAGAATATTGATAACAAAAATTAAAGATAGCTTCTTGAATCAAGGAGCCGAAGCTCTGATACCAACTGATGCGAACCTCGGATCGAAAGGACCCGGGACCCGACAACAACGCGGAATAATTCAAAGGAACGCCTTTTCGATTCAAGAACAAAGTAAGGAACTAAGACCCAAATCGAATAATTCGATAGAACCCTAGTTATCAAAACAGGAGCTTGACCCGAGCCATACCTGTTGGCTGAACCAAAACTATCAAAACAGGAGCTTGACCCAGACCAAACTCGTTGGTAAGAACCAAAGCTATCAAGCGAGATTCTTCAAGCGTGACTTGAAGAAGATCGTTGTTCTTCGCAAAGAACCAAAGAGAAATCCTCTCTAAAAAAACTCTCAATTTTTAATTCAAACTTGTTCTTCCTATTAAATCAAATAGTTTGTCATTAAATAGGCTACACATTAAAATTAAACTAATTAATTAAAAAAAACGAAAATTAAATAAAATAACTAATAAAATAGTGAGATAATGATCCTTGGCATGATCAGATATCATCTCACGTTTGAATATGATTTGAATTGATTTGAGTAGATTCTGTCGGATAAGATCTCTCATACGTGATTTGTTGGAATTTGCATGTGCTTCGCATGTGACTTTTTAATTCCTCGGATATGCATGTGCTTGGCGCATGTCCTCTTTAATTCCTACATGTGCATGTGCATGGCACATGTGTTTTAATTCTTACATGTGCATGTGCGTCACATCCTCCCAAATCTTCATGCATCTTTAGCCTTCCTTGCTTCAAAAGATCTTCCAATAATTTTGGGCTTCTTGCTCTTGTCATTGGGCCTGCCGTATCAATAATTGGATCTTTGTTCTTGGGCTTTGACTTGGTCTCAATTTGGATCACATCATAAATCAAGTCATGTGGATCTTTATCTCTTTCCAACCCACGTGAATCTTTATCTCTTTGTACTTTGTGTGGATCTCTACCCTTCTCTCTCCAATCCGTTGGTATTTGTGGAGCCCAACTTTGCGCCTTATTGGGCTTCTTTTGCCAATTTTGTGGGGCCCAGTTCCATGCTACAAAACTTTTCATTTTTATAGTCTTGTGCTTTTGTTGTGATGGCTCTTTTCCTCGGGCTTCCAAGACTAAACTATGTGAAGCTTTGTTCGTTGGACCTCCTTTATCTTCTAATAGATCATGGTCCTTGACAATGAGATTTATCGCTCCTCGGTTCACATCATCTTTTGGAACAAATCGATTGAAGTGAAGGTTCTTTTACTTCATCAAACGCATTACTAAGTTCTAATTACGCGTCCATGAAGCTTATTTGGTCCTCAATACACTTCGTTCTCATCACTTCAAGTTAAAGCCTTGAAGGTGAAATGGATAACTTCAGTTGTAACAACAAGTCATGTAACAGTCAACCTCATTGGCTTGATACGTTCTGTTCTTTTGAAACAAATTGATTGAAGTGAAGGTTCTTTTACTTCATCAAACGCATTAGTAAGTCCTAATTACGAGTCCATGAAGCTTATTGGGTCCTCAATACCCTTCGTTCTCATCATTTCAAGTTAAAGCCTTGAAGGTCAAATGGATAACTTCGGTTGTAACAACAAGTCATGTAACAGTCAACCTCATTATCTTGATACGTTCAGTTCTTTTGGAACAAATCGATTGAAGTGAAGGTTCTTTTACTTCATCAAACGCATTACTAAGTTCTAATTACGCATCCATGAAGCTTATTTGGTCATCAATACACTTCGTTCGGATCTCTTCAAGTTAAAGCCTTGAAGGTGAAATGGATAACTTCGGTTGTAACAATAAGTCATGTAACACTCAACCTCATTAGCTTGATACGTTTAGTTGTTTTGGAACAAATCGATTGAAGTGAAGGTTCTTTTACTTCATCAAACGCATTAATAAGTCCTAATTACGCGTCGATGAAGCTTATTGGGTCCACAATACACTTCGTTCTCATCACTTCGAGTTAAAACCCTGAAGGTGAAATGGATAAATTCAATTGTAACAACAAGTCATGTAACAGTCAACCTCATTAGCTTGATACGTTCAGTACTTTTGAAACAAATCGATTGAAGTGAAGGTTCTTTTACTTCATCAAACACATTAGTAAGTCCTAATTACGAGTCCATGAAGCTTATTGGGTCCTCAATACACTTCGTTCTCATCATTTCAAGTTAAAGCTTTGAAGGTGAAATGGATAACTTCGGTTGTAACAACAAGTCATGTAACAGTCAACCACATTAGCTTGATACGTTCAATTCTTTTGGAACAAATCGATTGAAGTGAAGGTTCTTTTACATCATCAAACGCATTACTAAGTCCTATTTCCGCGTCGATGAAGCTTATTGGGTCCTCGATACACTTCGTTCTCATCACTTCAAGTTAAAGCCTTGAAGGTGAAATGGATAACTTCAGTTGTAACAAGAAGTCATGTAACAGTCAACCTCATTGGCTTGATACGTTCAGTTCTTTTGAAACAAATCGATTGAAGTGAAGGTTCTTTTACTTCATCAAACGCATTAGTAAGTCCTAATTGCGAGTCCATGAAGCTTATTGGGTCCTCAATACCCTTCGTTCTCATCATTTCAAGTTAAAGCTTTGAAGGTGAAATGGATAACTTCGGTTGTAACAACAAGTCATGTAACAGTCAACCTCATTAGCGTGATACATTCAGTTGTTTTGGAACAAGTCGACTGAAGTGAAGGTTCTTTTACTTCTTCAAACGAATTATTAAGTCCTAATTACGCTTCCATGAATCTTATGGGTCCTCAATACACTTCGTTCTGATCACTTCAAATTAAAGCCTTGAAGGTGAAATGGATAACTTCGGTTGTAACAACAAGTCATGTAACAGTCAAACTCATTATCTTGATACGTTCAGTTCTTTTGGAACAAATCGATTGAAGTGAAGGTTCTTTTACTTCATCAAACGCATTACTAAGTTCTAATTACGCATCCATGAAGCTTATTTGGTCTTCAATACACTTCGTTCGGATCACTTCAAGTTAAAGCCTTGAAGGTGAAATGGATAACTTCGGTTGTAACAACAAGTCATGTAACAGTCAACCTCATTAGCTTGATACGTTTAGTTCTTTTGGAACAAATCGATTGAAGAGAAGGTTCTTTTACTTCATCAAACGCATTACTAAGTCCTAATTACGTGTCGATGAAGATTATTGGGTCCTCAATACACTTCGTTCTCATCACTTCAAGTTAAAGCCCTGAAGGTGAAATGAATAACTTCAATTGTAACAACAAGTCATATAACAGTCAACCTCATTAGCTTGATACGTTCAGTACTTTTGAAACAAATCGATTGAAGTGAAGGTTCTTTTATTTCATGAAACGCATTACTAAATCCTAATTACGCGTCCATGAAGCTTATTGGGTCCTCAATACACTTCGTTCTCATCACTTCAAGTTAAAGCCTTGAATGTGAAATGGATAACTTCGGTTGTAACAACAAGTCATGTAACAGTCAACCTCATTAGCTTCATACGTTATGTTCTTTTGGAACAAATCGATTGAAGTGATGGTTATTTTACTTAATCAAACGCATTACTAAGTCCTACTTACGCGTCCTTGAAGCTTATTGGGTCCTCAAAACACTTCGTTCTCATCACTTCAAGTTAAAGCATTGAAGGTGAAATGGACAACTTCGGTTGTAACAACAAGTCATGTAACAGTCAACCTCGTTAGCTTGATACGTTAAAATGTTTTGGAACAAATCGATTGAAGTGAAGGTTCTTTTAATTCATCAAATGCATTACTAAGTCCTATTACACGTCCATTAAGATTATTGGGTCCTCAATACACTTCGTTCTCATCACTTCGAGTTAAAGCCTTGAAGGTGAAATGGATAACTTTGGTTGTAACAAGAAGTCATGTAACAGTCAACCTCATTATCTTGATACTTTCAGTTCTTTTGGAACAAATCGATTGAAGTGAAGGTTCTTTTACTTCATGAAACGCATTACTAAGTTCTAATTACGCATCTATGAAGCTTATTTGGTTCTCAATACACTTTGTTCTGATCACTTCAAGTTAAAGCCTTGAAGGTGAAATGTATAACTTCGGTTGTAACAACAAGTCATGTAACAGTCAACCTCATTAGCTTGATATGTTCAGTTCTTTTGGAACAAATCGATTGAAGTGAAGGTTCTTTTACTTCATCAAACGCATTACTAAGTCCTATTTACGCGTCGATGAAGCTTATTGGGTCCTCAATGCACTTCGTTCTCATCCCTTCAAATTAAAGCCTTGAAGGTGAAATGGATAACTTCAGTTGTAACAACAAGTCATGTAACAGTCAACCTCATTATCTTGATACTTTCAGTTCTTTTGGAACAAATCGATTGAAGTGAAGGTTCTTTTACTTCATCATACGCATTACTAAGTTCTAATTACGCAGTCCATGAAGCTTATTGGGTTCCTCAATACACTTCGTTCTGATCACTTCAAGTTAAAGCCTTGAAGGTGAAATGGATAACTTCGGTTGTAACAACAAGTCATGTAACAGTCAACCTCATTAGCTTGACTATTTCAGTTCTTTTGGAACAAATCGATTGAAGTGAAGGTTCTTTTACTTCATCAAACGCATTACTATGTCCTAATTACGCGTCCATGAAGCTTATTGGGTCCTCAATACACTTCGTTCTCATCACTTCAAGTTAAAGCCTTGAAGGTGAAATGGATAACTTCGGTTGTAACAACAAGTCATGTAACAGTCAACCTCATTAGCTTGATACATTCAGTTCTTTGGAACAAATCGATTGAAGTGAAGGTTCTTTACTTCATCAAACGCATTACTAAGTCGTAATTTACGCAGTCCATGAAGCTTATTTGGTTCTCAATACACTTCGTTCTCATCATTTCAAGTTAAAGCTTGAAGGTGAAATGGATAACTTCGGTTGTAACAACAAGTCATGTACAGTCAACCTCATTAGCTTGATACGTTCATTCTTTTGGAACAAATCGATTGAAGTGAAGGTTCTTTTACTTCATCAAACGCATTACTAAGTCTAATTACGACGTCCATGAAGCTTATTGGGTCCTCAATACACTTCGTTCTCATCACTTCAAGTTAAAGCCTTGAAGGTGAAATGGATACTTCGGTGTCAAACAAGTCATGTAACAGTCAACCTCATTAGCTTGAATACGTTCAGTTCTTTTGGAACAAATCGATTGAAGTGAAGGTTCTTTTACTTCGTCAAACGCATTACTAAGTCCTAATTACGCGTCCATGAAGCTTATGGGGTCCTCAATACAATTCGTTCTGATCACTTCAAGTTAAAGCCTTGAAGGTGAAATGGATAACTTCGGTTGTAACAACAAGTCATGTAACAGTCAACCTCATTATCTTGATACGTTCAGTTCTTTTGGAACAAATCGATTGAAGTGAAGGTTCTTTTACTTCATCAAACGCATTACTAAGTCCTAATTACGCGTCCATGAAGCTTATTGGGTCCTCAATACACTTCGTTCTCATCACTTCAAGTTAAAGCTTGAAGGTGAAATGGATACTTCAGTTGTAACAACAAGTCATGTAACAGTCAACCTCATTAGCTTGAATACGTTCAGTTCTTTTGGAAACAAATCGATTGAAGTGAAGGTTCTTTTACTTCATCAAACGCATTACTAAGTCCTAATTACGCGTCCATGAAGCTTATTGGGTCCTCAATACACTTCGTTCTCATCACTTAAAGTTAAAGCGTTGAAGGTGAAATGGATATCTTCAGTTGAAACAACAAATCATGTAACTGTCAACCTCATTATCTTGATACGTTCAGTTGTTTGAACAAATCGATTGAAGTGAAGGTTCTTTACTTCATCAAACGCATTACTAAGTCCTAATTACGCGTCCATGAAGCTTATTGGGTCCTCAATACACTTCGTTCTCGATCACTTTCAAGTTAAAGCTTGAAGGTGAAATGGATAACTTCGGTTGTAACAACAAGTCATGTAACAGTCAACCTCATTATCTTGATACGTTCAGTTCTTTTGAACAAATCGATTGAAGTGAAGGTTCTTTTACTTCATCAAACGCATTACTAAGTCCTAATTACGCAGTCCATGAAGCTTATTGGGTCCTCAATACACTTCGTTCTCATCACTTTCAAGTTAAAGCCTTTGAAGGTGAAATGGATAACTTCGGTTGTACAACAAGTCATGTAACAGTCAACCTCATTAGCTTGATACGTTCAGTTCTTTGAACAATCGATTGAAGTGAAGGTTCTTTTACTTCATCAAACGCATTACTAAGTCCTAATTACGCAGTCCATGAAGCTTATTGGGTCCTCAATACACTTCGTTCTAATCACTTCAAGTTAAAGCTCTGAAGGTGAAATGGATAACTTCGGTTGTAAACAAGTCATGTAACAGTCAACCTCATTAGCATTGATACGTTCATGTTCTTTGGAACAAATCGATGAGTGAAGGTTCTTTTACTTCCTCAAACGCATTACTACGTCCTAAATTACGCGTCCATGAAAGCTTATTGGGTCCTCAATACACTTCGTTCTCATCAATTCAAGTTAAGCTTGAAGGTGAAATGGATAACTTCGTTATGTAACAACAAGTCATGTAACAGTCACCTCATTAGCTGATACGTTCACTTCTTTGAACAAATCGATTGAATGTGAAGTTCTTTTACTTCATCAACGCATTACTAAGTCCAAATTACGCGTCCATGAAACTTATTGGGCCTCAATACACTTCGTTCTCATCACTTCAAGATAAAGCCTTGAAGGTGTAATGGATAGCTTCGGTTGTAACAACAAGTCATGTAACAGTGAACCTCTTTAGCTTGATACGTTCAGTTCATTTGGAACAAATTGATTGAAGTGAAGGTTCTTTTACTTCATCAAACGCATTACTATGTCAAAATTAAGCGTCCATGAAGCTTATAGGGTCCTCAATACATTTCGTACAAATCACTTCAAGTTAAAGCATTGAAGGTGAAATGGATAACTTCGGTTGTAACAACAAGTCATGTAATCGTCAACCTCATTAGCTTGATACGTTCAGCTGTTTTGGAATAAATTGATTGAAGTGAAGGTTCTTTACTCATCAAACGCAATCCAAGTCTTAATTACGCGTCATGAAGCTATGGGTCCTCATACACTTCGTTCTATCACTTCAAGTAAAGCCGTGACGAATGGATAACTTAGGTTGTAACAACAAGTCATGTAATAGTCAACCTCATTAGCTTGATACGTTCAGTTGTTTTGGAACAAATAGATTAAAATGAAGGTTCTTTTATTTCATCAAACGCATTATTAAGTCCTAATTACGCGTCCATGAAGCCTATGGGGTCCTCAATACACTTCATTCTGATCACTTCAAGTTAAACCCTTGAAGGTGAAATGGATAACTTCGGTTGTAACAACAAGTCATGTAACAGTCAACCTCATTAGCTTGATACGTTCAGTTCAGTTGGAACAAATCGTTTGAAGTGAAGGTTCTTTTACTTTATCAAACGCATTACTAAGTCCTAATTACGCGTCCATGAAGCTTATGGGGTCCTCAATACACTTCATTCTGATCACTTCAAGTTAAACCCTTGAAGGTGAAATGGATAACTTCGGTTGTAACAACAAGTCATGTAACAGTCAACCTCATTAGCTTGATACGTTAAGTTCTTTTGGAACAAATCGATTGAAGTGAAGGTTCCTTTACTTCATCAAACGCATTACTAAGACCAAATTACGCGTCCATGAAGCTTATTGGGTCCTCAATACACTTCTTTCTCATCGCTTCAAGTTAATGCCGTGAAGGTGAAATGGATAACTTAGGTTGTACCAACAAGTCATGTAATAGTCAACCTCATTAGCTTGATACGTTCAGTTGTTTTGGAACAAATCGATTGAAGTGCAGGTTCTTTTATTTCATCAAACGCATTACTAAGTCCCAATTACGCGTCCATGAAGCTTATGGGGTCCTCAATACACTTCGTTCTGGTCACTTCAAGTTAAAGCCTTGAAGGTGAAATGGATAACTTCGGTTGTAACAACAAGTCATGTAACAGTCAACCTCATTAGCTTGATACGTTCAGTTCTGTTGGAACAAATCGAGTGAAGTGAAGGTTCTTGTTATTTCATCAAACGCATTACTAAGTCCTAATTACTCGTCCCTGAAGCTTATTGGGTCCTCAATACACTTCGTTTTGATCACTTCAAGTTAAAGCCTTGAAGGTGAAATGGATAACTTCGGTTGTCACAACAAGTCATGTAACAGTCAACCTTAGTAGCTTGATACGTTCAGTTCTTTTGGAACAAATCGATTGAAGTGAAGGTTCTTTTACTTCATCAAACGCATTACTAAGTCCTAATTACGCGTCCATGAAGCTTATTGGATCCTCAATACACTTCGTTCTCATCACTTCAAGTTAAAGCCTTCAAGGTGAAATGGATAACTTCGGTTGTAACAACAAGTCATGTAACAGTCAACCTCATTAGCTTGATACGTTCAGTTCTTTTGGAACAAATCGATTGAAGTGAAGGTTCTTTTACTTCATCAAACGCATTACTAATTTCTAATTACGCATCTATGAAGCTTCTTTGGTCCTCAATAAATTTCGTTCTGATCACTTCAAGTTAAAGTCGTGAAGGTGTAATGGATAACTTAGGTTGTAACAACAAGTCATGTAAAAGTCAACCTCATTAGCTTGATACGTTCAGTTGTTTAGGAACAAATCGATTGAAGTGATGGTTCTTTTATTTCATCAAACGCATTACTAACTCCTAATTACGCGTCCTTGAAGCTTATGGGGTCCTCAATACACTTCGTTCTGATCACATCAAGTTAAAGCCTTGAAGGTGAAATTGATAACTTCGGTTGTGACTACAAGTCATGTAACAGTCAACCTCATTAGCTTGATATGTTCAGTTCTGTTGGAACAAATCGATTGAAGTGAAGGTTCTTTTACTTCATCAAACGCATTACTAAGTCCTAATTATGCGTCCCTGAAGCCTATTGGGTCCTTAATACAATTAATTCGGATCACTTCAAGTTAAAGCCTTGAAGGTCAAATGGATAACTTCGGTTGTAACAACAAGTCATGTAACAGTCAACCTCATTAGCTTGATACGTTCAGATGTTTTTGAATAAATCGATTGAAGTGAAGGTTCTTTTACTTCATCAAACGCATTACTAAGTCCTTATTACGGGTCCATGAAACTTATTGGGTCTTCAATACACTTCGTTCTCATCACTTCAAGTTAAAGTAATGAAGGTGAAATGGATAACTTCGGTTGTAACAACAAGTCATGTAACAGTCAACCTCGTTAGCTTGATACATTCAATTCTTTTGAAACAAATTGATTGAAGTGAAGGTTTTTTTACTTTATCAAAAGCATTACTAAGTACTAATTACGCGTCCATGAAGCTTATTAGGTCCTCAATACACTTCGATCTCATCACATCAAGTTAAAGCCTTGAAGGTGAAATGGATAACTTCGGTTGTAACAACAAGTCATGTAACAGTCAACCTCATTGGCTTGATACGTTTAGTTCTTTTGGAACAAATCGATTGAAGTGAAGGTTCTTTTACCTCATCAAACGCATTACTAAGTCCTTATTACGCGTCCATGAAGCTTATTGGGTCCTCAATACACTTCGTTCTCATCACTTCAATTTAAAGCCTTGAAGGTAAAATGGATAACTTCGGTTGTAACACCAAGTCATGTAACATTCAACCTTATTAGCTTGAAATGTTTAGTTCTTTTGGAACAAATCGATTGAAGTGAAGGTTCTTTCACTTCATCAAACGCATTACTAATTTCTAATTACGCATCCATGAAGCTTATTTGGTCATCAATAAACTTCGTTCTGATCACTTCAAGTTAAAGCCGTGAAGGTTAAATGGATAACTTAGGTTGTAACAACAAGTCATGTAAAAGTCAACATCATTAGCTTGATACGTTAAGTTGTTTTGGAACAAATCGATTGAAGTGAAGGTTCATTTATTTCATCAAACGCATTACTAACTCCTAATTACGCGTCCTTGAAGCTTATGGGGTCCTCAATACATTTCGTTCTGATCACATCAAGGTAAAGCCTTGAAGGTTAAATTGATTACTTCGGTTGTAACAACAAGTCATGTAACAGTCAACCTCATTAGCTTGATATGTTCAGTTCTGTTGGAACAAATCGATTGAAGTGAAGATTCTTTTACTTCATCAAACGCATTACTAAGAGCTAATTACGCGTCCCTGAAGCCTATTGGGTCCTCAATACAATTCATTCGGATTACTTCAAGTTAAAGCCTTGAAGGTGAAATGGATAACTTCGGTTGTAACAACAAGTCATGTAACAGTCAACCTCATTAGCTTGATACGTTTAGTTCTTTTTGGAACAAATCGATTGAAGTGAAGGTTCTTTTACTTCATGAAACGCATTACTAAGTCCAAATTACGCGTCCATGAAGCTTATTGGGTCCTCAATACACTTCGTTTTCATCACTTCAAGTTATAGCCTTGAAGGTGAAATGGATAACTTCAGTTGCAACAACAAGTCATGTAACAGTCAACCTCGTTAGCTTGATACGTTCAGTTCTTTTGAAACAAATTGATTGAAGTGAAGGTTTTTTTACTTGATCAAAAGCATTACTAAGTACTAATTACGCGTCCATGATGCTTATTAGGTCCTCAATACACTTCGATCTCATCACATCAAGTTAAAGCCTTGAAGGTGAAATGGATAACTTCGGTTGTAACAACAAGTCATGTAACAAACAACTTCATTGGCTTGATACGTTTAGTTCTTTTGGAACAAATCGATTGAAGTGAAGGTTCTTTTACCTCATTAAACGCATTACTAAGTCCTTATTACGCGTCCATGAAGCTTATTGGGTCCTCAATACACTTCGTTCTCATCACTTCAATTTAAAGCCTTGAAGGTAAAATGGATAACTTCGGTTGTAACACCAAGTCATGTAATATTCAACCTTATTAGCTTGAAATGTTTAGTTCTTTTGGAACAAATCGATTGAAGTGAAGGTTCTTTTACTTCATCAAACGCATTACTAAGTCCTAATTACGCATCCATGAAGCTTATTGGGTCCTCAATACACTTCGTTCTCATCATTTCAAGTTAAAGCCTTGAAGGTGAAATGGATAACTTCGGTTGTAACAACAAGTCATGTAACAGTCAACGTCATTAGCTTGATATGTTCAGTTCTTTTGAAACAAATCGATTGAAGTGAAGGTTTTTTTACTTGATCAAAAGCATTACTAAGTACTAATTACGTGTCCATGAAGCTTATTAGGTCCTCAATACACTTCGATCTCATCACATCAAGTTAAAGCCTTGAAGGTGAAATGGATAACTTCGGTTGTAACAACAAGTCATGTAACAGTCAACCTTAGTAGCTTGATACGTTCAGTTCTTTTGGAACAAATCGATTGAAGTGAAGGTTCTTTTACCTCATCAAACGCATTACTAAGTCCTAATTACGCGTCCATGAAGCTTATTGGATCCTCAATACACTTCGTTCTCATCACTTCAAGTTAAAGCCTTCAAGGTGAAATGGATAACTTCCGTTGTAAAAACAAGTCATGTAACAGTCAACCTCATTAGCATGATACGTTCAGTTCTTTTGAAAGAAATCGATTGAAGTGAAGGTTCATTTACTTCATCAAACGCATTACTAAGTCCCAATTACGCGTCCATGAAGCTTATTGGGTCCTCAATACACTTCGTTCTCATCACTTCAAGTTAAAGCCTTGAAGGTGAAATGGATAACTTCGGTTGTAACAACAAGTCATGTAACAGTCAACCACATTAGCTTGATACGTTCAGATATTTTGGAACAAATCGATTGAAGTGAAGATTCTTTTACTTCACCAAACGCATTACTAAGTTCTAATTACGCATCCATGAAGCTTATTTGGTCCTTAATACACTTCGTTCTCATCACTTCAAGTTAAAGCCTTAAAGGTGAAATGGATAACTTCGGTTGGAACAACAAGTCATGTAGCATTCAACCTCATTAGCTTGATACGTTCAGTTCTTTTGGAACAAATCGATTGAAGTGAATGTTCTTTTACTTCATCAAACGCATTACTAAGTCCTAATTACACGTTCATGAAGCTTATTGGGTCCTCAATACTGTAACGACCATAATACCGTACCCAATTTCCCGTAATTATTTTTTTTTATACTTATTATTTTAGACAAACTTAATTAAACTTTAAGTGGAAACTAAACCGAAATCGAAATTAGAAATTAAATCTAACTTTCGAAGCTTTTAAAACAAACTTAAAAACAATTATAATAAACTATGTAAAATAATTAAAATTATTTAAAACAGTGCAGAGGGGCAAAACTGGAAAAACAGAGAGGAACGAAAGCAGCGACTGATCGCTGTAGGCGCTGCACATTGCAACGCCCAGTCGCTGCACATTGCAGCGCCAAGTCGCTGCACTTTGCAACGACCATTTTTCCCTCTCCCCTGGATCTTCTACCACATTTCCCTGTAAATTTTACAAGTGCTCTCTGGAAATTTCAGAGAGTAAAACATCACTCTACATTTAAGCATTTTCCAATTCCATCACTATCAATTTATCATTTAAACTCAACTAAAACGTGTTCTAAACTCAATCAACTTGCAGCGGACTTTGCGAAATCCAACTACATGGATAGCTCTAAAAACCGAGCCTATCCGTATCCAATCCTAAAACCATTTAAAATATTTCTATAACATTCGAATAAAAGACTTAACAAAACATTTTAAATACGATTACCAAAACATTTGAAACGTCAAAAGTAAACCTATCAACTACCAAACCAAGCATCCTAATATGTTCTATACAAATTAACATCAGCCCAAACATCACGAAAATCCCAAAATCTATACATACTTCCCCCCCGGGTCAAAACGCGCCTCGACTGCCCAGCGCACTCCCACGGGCCATCATCCATCAACTGCCTCAGACAATAGAAGGAGGAACGTCGTCCTCACCTGGATCTACGTCACCTATAACATCACCTACACAATACAGACACCTATGAGATAATGAAATCTCAGTAAGCTACGTAAATGCAGATGCATGCATGTGTATGCCATTCAGAAAACATGCAGATTCAGATTCAGATACAGATTCATTACGTCGCAGACAGACAGATTGTCACCGAGATCGCAACCCACTAACCGGAGAGAGCCCATCCTGCGGTCGGACTACTCTTTCCAACTAGAGGAGGGGGGTACACGCTTGCAACACGCACAGCCGTGCCTGAGCCCCACCTCGCATGACCAGATACAGACAGATTACGTTCATTCATTACAGAGGTTTGTTTTCTTTTCTTAAAACACGTGCGGAAATTCATTTTCATGTCATTTGAAATACGTGATGCATGAACAGATATGAGCATAATATAAACATTCAATAAACAAGCACATGTATACCATCAAGACTGTAAATGAAATAACCTACAAAACGTTTAAACCTAACTACCCAACCAAAGCAATTAAAACAAACGATCCTTTAACATCCTCGACGCGACATCGAAGTACGGTGTAGGCCCATCGGCCAGAGTAAGTCACGAGAACTTACCTTGAGCGCGCTGAATCTCAAGCTTCGTCCACGGGAGTTGTGTGTCTGAGGCAAAACACGATATTCGTCGTTAAAACCAATTTAAGCTATTAACGTCCAAATTTCAAATCTTAACTAAAGAACTTTTCCTAAATTCTTAACTTAGCTAATCGAAGCGTTTATAACGTCAATTAACGCTCGATAATCCAAAAACCTCAATTAACGAGTTTTTTCCTTAAAAACCCGAAAATCTATAAATTTTAACTTTTTTCATAAATTGATTTAACTTCGTCCAATAACGTCCAATACGTTCAATATATACTTAATCACGGCTAACCTATTAATTACGAACCCTAATTCGCGTTTTTAACGAAAATAAATCGAAACCCTAAACGGAAACCTAACGCTAAACCGGTCCGAAAACTAAAAACCAAAGCTCTAGAATCATAGGTTCATACCTAGGATAGCGATTGGAGGAGAAATCACGAAGAACGGAGGAGAACGGAGGTCGGAATCGTTGGAAATCGTCGGCGGCCGAGAGAGAAAGCTCTCTGTCGTTTTCGCGAAACAGAGAAGAAGGGAGAAAGTGAGGGAGAGAAGAAAGAATTGTGATTTTATAAAATTGATTTGACAGATTACCATTTTGCCCTTCGCACTTAATTCTATTTGTTTCGTCCTTCGTTTCGTTAATCGGCTAGCTATTCGGTTTCACCATATTTCCTTATTTTGCCAATAGCCCTTATTCATTATTTAGGTCCTATTAAAACTGTTCGTTCGCAGTTTGGACTTCATTTACTATTTTTACTAAAACATCATTTGTTTTACGATAGAGGTAATTACTCGGAATATAGCGGTTAATCTCCGAAAATTCCCATAATTTCCTTAAAATTCCAATTACTCGTTAGGATCGTAATGACGCTTTCTTTTCGTAAAACGGACCTGATTTGACATATTTACAAAAACGCCACGTTTTATTAAAATATCAATATAATATATTAAATCCAAAAATCCGTACAAGCCGGATATTACAAATACACTTCGTTCTCATCACTTCAAGCTAAAGCATTGAGGGTGAAATGGATAACTTCGGTTGTAACAACAAGTCATGTAACAGTCAACCTCATTAGCTTGATACGTTCAAATGTTTTTGAACAAATCGATTGAAGTGAAGGTTCTTTTACTTCATCAAACGCATTACTAAGACCTAATTACGCGTCCATGAAGCTTATTGGGTCCTCAATACACTTTGTTCTCATCACTTCAAGTTAAAGCCTTGAAGGTGAAATGGATAACTTCGGTTGTAACAACAAGTCATGTAACAGTCAACCTCATTAGCTTGATACGTTCAGTTCTTTTGGAACAAATCGATTGAAGTGAAGGTTCTTTTACTTCATCAAACGCATTACTAAGTCCTAATTACGCGTCCATGAAGCTTATTGGGTCCTCAATACACTTCGTTCTCATCACTTCAAGTTAAAGCCTTGAAGGTGAAATGGATAACTTCGGTTGTAACAACAAGTCATGTAACAGTCAACCTCATTAGCTTGATACGTTCAGTTCTTTTGGAACAAATCGATTGAAGTGAAGGTTCTTTTACTTCATCAAACGCATTACTAAGTCCTAATTATGCGTCCATGAAGCTTCTTGGGTCCTCAATACACTTCGTTCTCATCACTTCAAGTTAAAGCCTTGAAGGTGAAATGGATAACTTCGGTTGTAACAACAAGTCATGTAACAGTCAACCTCATTAGCTTGATACGTTCAGTTCTTTTGGAACAAATCGATTGAAGTGAAGGTTCTTTTACTTCATCAAACGCATTACTAAGTCCTAATTATGCGTCCATGAAGCTTCTTGGGTCCTCAATACACTTCGTTCTCATCACTTCAAGTTAAAGCCTTGAAGGTGAAATGGATAACTTCGGTTGTAACAACAAGTCATGTAACAGTCAACCTCATTAGCTTGATACGTTCAGTTCTTTTGGAACAAATCGATTGAAGTGAAGGTTCTTTTACTTCATCAAACGCATTACTAAGTCCTAATTATGCGTCCATGAAGCTTCTTGGGTCCTCAATACACTTCGTTCTCATCACTTCAAGTTAAAGCCTTGAAGGTGAAATGGATAACTTCGGTTGTAACAACAAGTCATGTAACAGTCAACCTCATTAGCTTGATACGTTCAGTTCTTTTGGAACAAATCGATTGAAGTGAAGGTTCTTTTACTTCATCAAACGCATTACTAAGTCCTAATTACGCGTCCATGAAGCTTATTGGGTCCTCAATACACTTCGTTCTCATCACTTCAAGTTAAAGCCTTGAAGGTGAAATGGATAACTTCGGTTGTAACAACAAGTCATGTAACAGTCAACCTCATTAGCTTGATACGTTCAGTTCTTTTGGAACAAATCGATTGAAGTGAAGGTTCTTTTACTTCATCAAACGCATTACTAAGTCCTAATTATGCGTCCATGAAGCTTCTTGGGTCCTCAATACACTTCGTTCTCATCACTTCAAGTTAAAGCCTTGAAGGTGAAATGGATAACTTCGGTTGTAACAACAAGTCATGTAACAGTCAACCTCATTAGCTTGATACGTTCAGTTCTTTTGGAACAAATCGATTGAAGTGAAGGTTCTTTTACTTCATCAAACGCATTACTAAGTCCTAATTACACGTCCATGAAGCTTCTTAGGTCCTCAATACACTTCGTTCTCATCACTTCAAGTTAAAGCCTTGAAGGTGAAATGGATAACTTCGGTTGTAACAACAAGTCATGTAACAGTCAACCTCATTAGCTTGATACGTTCAGTTCTTTTGGAACAAATCGATTGAAGTGAAGGTTCTTTTACTTCATCAAACGCATTACTAAGTCCTAATTATGCGTCCATGAAGCTTCTTGGGTCCTCAATACACTTCGTTCTCATCACTTCAAGTTAAAGCCTTGAAGGTGAAATGGATAACTTCGGTTGTAACAACAAGTCATGTAACAGTCAACCTCATTAGCTTGATACGTTCAGTTCTTTTGGAACAAATCGATTGAAGTGAAGGTTCTTTTACTTCATCAAACGCATTACTAAGTCCTAATTACGCGTCCATGAAGCTTATTGG
Organism: Begonia masoniana; assembly: GCA_022432975.1. Classification (NCBI taxonomy): domain Eukaryota; kingdom Viridiplantae; phylum Streptophyta; class Magnoliopsida; order Cucurbitales; family Begoniaceae; genus Begonia; species Begonia masoniana. The sequence continues at coordinate 19,089,469 of CM039506.1, forward strand.
GTCCTCAATACACTTCGTTCTCATCACTTCAAGTTAAAGCCTTGAAGGTGAAATGGATAACTTCGGTTGTAACAACAAGTCATGTAACAGTCAACCTCATTAGCTTGATACGTTCAGTTCTTTTGGAACAAATCGATTGAAGTGAAGGTTCTTTTACTTCATCAAACGCATTACTAAGTCCTAATTATGCGTCCATGAAGCTTCTTGGGTCCTCAATACACTTCGTTCTCATCACTTCAAGTTAAAGCCTTGAAGGTGAAATGGATAACTTCGGTTGTAACAACAAGTCATGTAACAGTCAACCTCATTAGCTTAATACGTTCAGTTCTTTTGGAACAAATCGATTGAAGTGAAGGTTCTTTTACTTCATCAAACGCATTACTAAGTCCTAATTACGCGTCCATGAAGCTTATTGGGTCCTCAATACACTTCGTTCTCATCACTTCAAGTTAAAGCCTTGAAGGTGAAATGGATAACTTCGGTTGTAACAACAAGTCATGTAACAGTCAACCTCATTAGCTTAATACGTTCAGTTCTTTTGGAACAAATCGATTGAAGTGAAGGTTCTTTTACTTCATCAAACGCATTACTAAGTCCTAATTACGCGTCCATGAAGCTTATTGGGTCCTCAATACACTTCGTTCTCATCACTTCAAGTTAAAGCCTTGAAGGTGAAATGGATAACTTCGGTTGTAACAACAAGTCATGTAACAGTCAACCTCATTAGCTTGATACGTTCAGTTCTTTTGGAACAAATCGATTGAAGTGAAGGTTCTTTTACTTCATCAAACGCATTACTAAGTCCTAATTATGCGTCCATGAAGCTTCTTGGGTCCTCAATACACTTCGTTCTCATCACTTCAAGTTAAAGCCTTGAAGGTGAAATGGATAACTTCGGTTGTAACAACAAGTCATGCAACAGTCAACCTCATTAGCTTAATACGTTCAGTTCTTTTGGAACAAATCGATTGAAGTGAAGGTTCTTTTACTTCATCAAACGCATTACTAAGTCCTAATTACGCGTCCATGAAGCTTATTGGGTCCTCAATACACTTCGTTCTCATCACTTCAAGTTAAAGCCTTGAAGGTGAAATGGATAACTTCGGTTGTAACAACAAGTCATGTAACAGTCAACCTCATTAGCTTGATACGTTCAGTTCTTTTGGAACAAATCGATTGAAGTGAAGGTTCTTTTACTTCATCAAACGCGTTACTAAGTCCAAATTATGCGTCCATGAAGCTTCTTGGGTCCTCAATACACTTCGTTCTCATCACTTCAAGTTAAAGCCTTGAAGGTGAATTGGATAACTTCGGTTATAACAACAAGTCATGCAACAGTCTACCTCATTAGCTTAATACGTTCAGTTCTTTTGGAACAAATCGATTGAAGTGAAGGTTCTTTTACCTCATCAAACGCATTACTAAGTCCTAATTACGCGTCCATGAAGCTTATTGGGTCCTCAATACACTTCGTTCTCATCACTTCGAGTTAAAGCCTTGAAGGTGAAATGGATAACTTCGGTTGTAACAACAAGTCATGTAACAGTCAACCACATTAGCTTGATACGTTTAGTTCTTTTGGAATAAATCGATTGAAGTGAAGGTTCTTTTACCTCATCAAACGCATTACTAAGTCCTAATTACGCGTCCATGAAGCTTATACGTTCAGATCTTTTGGCGTCGTCGCTAACCCAGAATCTACAAGTTCGAAGAGGAAATCCTTGACCCGAAATCTATACAGATTCGAACCTTGGAATGAGGAAGACGCCACAAACGAATATGCCTGTTCGTTTGATAAGTCAGATTTTGAACGCCTCAAGGAGAACCTTGATAAGTTCGGAGTTTCTTCAAGAAACTAAGAGAAATTCTCTCACTATTAGATAAAACCTGAATCCCTTTTCATTCATCTAAGAATAAATATATAGGCATGAAACACCCCTTCATGCTAGGGTTTTAAGAACAAAATTACTATCCTGTCCTTGTAACTCTTAATTAAAAATAATGACAACTTATGACTCGACAACGACAAGTACTTTTTAAACCCTAAAAACGACAATCGAATTAACTAAATAATTAAAACGACAATGACATAAATATCATCCCAAAACAGCTTGGATTACGAGAACAATCTCTGGTATCTCTGGTTCTTGGTTCCAAATGCAATTTCCTTTTTGAGGTAAGATTTGACGGACCAAATTGCTCATTTGCTCCTTGATTTGTTTTGCCTTTGCTCTCGTTATTGGTCCAGCCACTTGTAATGTATCCATCTTGAGATTCTCATCATTCCCTCCCTCTTGAAAAGGATTTGTCCTCAAATCGAAATCTGCATCAAAAGGACTCAAGTCAGAAACATTAAACGTTGCACTTACATTGTACTCACCAGGTAAATCAAGCTTGTAGGCATTGTTGTTAATTCGCTCAAGCACTTGGAATGGTCCATCACCACGAGGAAGCAACTTAGAACGCCGTTGTGCGGGGAATCTCTCTTTGCGCATATGCAACCAAACCCAATCTCCGGGGTCAAAAATGAGCTGACGCCGACCCTTGTTGGCATTCTTGATGTATTGATCAGTTCTCCGCTCAATGTTTTGTCGAGCTCGCTCGTGGAGTTGTTTCACGACTTCTGCCTTCTTCTCGCCATCTAAATTCACTTGTTCAGAAACAGGTAAAGGTGATAAATCCAATGGGGTTAGCGGATTAAAACCATAAACAATCTCAAATGGTGAAAATTTAGTGGCTGAATGAATTGAACGATTGTAGGCAAACTCAACATGTGGCAAATATTCCTCCCATGACTTAATGTTTTTGCTAATGATTGCCCTTAACAATGTCGATAAAGTCCTATTCACTACCTCAGTTTGACCATCAGTTTGGGGATGACAAGTAGTTGAAAACAAAAGTTTTGTTCCTAATTTCCCCCACAAAGTCTTCCAAAAGTAACTTAAAAACTTAGCATCACGATCCGAAACTATTGTTCTCGGCATCCCATGTAACCGTACTATCTCTCGAAAGAACAATTCAGCAACATTAGAGGCATCATCAGTTTTATGACAAGGAATAAAATGAGCCATCTTAGAAAAACGATCTACAACCACAAAATCGAATCCTTACCACGCTTAGTCCTAGGTAACCCTAACACAAAGTCCATCGAAATGTCAATCCAAGGTGAACTAGGAATAGGCAGAGGTGTGTAAAGCCCGTTCGGTTGTACTCTCGATTTAGCTTGCTTACACGTAAGACACCTACCAACTATCCTCTCAACATCTCGTTTAATGTGGGGCCAATAGAAATGTTCTTGTAGAATTCCTAGAGTTTTTGCTACCCCAAAATGCCCCATCAACCCTCCCCCATGGGATTCCCTAATCAATAAATCACGCAAAGAACAGTTGGGAACACACAATTTACCTTCCCTAAATAGGTACTCGTCATGCCTAAAGAACTTCCCAAACCCAGATTTATCACACAACCTATAACTCTCTCCAAAATCAACATCATCAATGTAAAGCTGCTTGATATGTTCGAATCCAAGTAATTTAGCATCTAAGATTGATATTAAAACATACCTGCAAGAAAGTGCATCAGCAACCACATTCTCCTTACCTTTCTTGTACTGGATGACGTATGGGAATGGCTCCAAGAATTCAGACCAGTGACCATGGCGTTTATTCAGCTTGTGTTGGCTCTTGAAATGCTTCAAGGTTTCATGATCGGTGCGGATCACGAACTCCTTTGGCATAAGGTAGTGTTGCCACGTCTCGAGGGCACGAACTACGGCATAGAGCTCTTTGTCGTACGTCGGGTAGTTGAGCGTTGCACCGCTTAACTTCTCACTGAAGTATGCAATTGGTCTTCGTTCCTGCATTAAAACAGCTCCAATCCCTACACCTGAAGCATCACACTCAACCTCAAACATTTTATCAAAGTTGGGTAAAGCAAGTAAAGGGGCATGCGAAAGTTCATATTTCAGAATCTTAAATGCCTCCTCTTGTGCCTCGCCCCACTTGAATGGAACATTATTCTTCATCACATCGGTGAGCGGTGCGGCCACGGTGCTAAAGTCCTTCACGAATCGCCTGTAGAAGCTAGCAAGTCCATGAAAACTTCGTACAGTCGTCGGAGTTGGCCATTCTTGAATTGCAGAAACTTCTCAAGGCAACCTGGATTTCCTGCGCTGAACAATAAAACCAAGAAAAACAAGCTGGTCCTGTGTGTGCAAAGGGGAACTTGCCTGGTTAGCGTAAAATTGCTGTCCTAAGAAACATTCAAAATGCCGCAACTGGGAAACATGGTTCATGCAAATTGAGCTATATATTAAGATAATCAAAGGATACAACCAAAAATTTTCCAATACACGGACGCACACAACACCCATGTTCATCAAGCGCATGACAGTACTAGTTGCATTAGTTAGCCCAAATGCCATGCCATCACTCTTAAGTGTGCGTTGGGAGGAGTAAGGGACTTGATCTTATATCATTTGGTATCAGAGCCTCAACTTCTGTGGACCGGTTAAAAAAAAAAAAAAAAAAAAAAAAAAAAAAAAAAAAAAAAAAAAAAAAAAAAAAAAAAAAAAAAAAAAAAAAAAAAAAAAAAAAAAAAAAAAAAAAAAAAAAAAAAAAAAAAAAAAAAAAAAAAAAAAAAAAAAAAAAAAAAAAAAAAAAAAAAAAAAAAAAAAAAAAAAAAAAAAAAAAAAAAAAAAAAAAAAAAAAAAAAAAAAAAAAAAAAAAAAAAAAAAAAAAAAAAAAAAAAAAAAAAAAAAAAAAAAAAAAAAAAAAAAAAAAAAAAAAAAAAAAAAAAAAAAAAAAAAAAAAAAAAAAAAAAAAAAAAAAAAAAAAAAAAAAAAAAAAAAAAAAAAAAAAAAAAAAAAAAAAAAAAAAAAAAAAAAAAAAAAAAAAAAAAAAAAAAAAAAAAAAAAAAAAAAAAAAAAAAAAAAAAAAAAAAAAAAAAAAAAAAAAAAAAAAAAAAAAAAAAAAAAAAAAAAAAAAAAAAAAAAAAAAAAAAAAAAAAAAAAAAAAAAAAAAAAAAAAAAAAAAAAAAAAAAAAAAAAAAAAAAAAAAAAAAAAAAAAAAAAAAAAAAAAAAAAAAAAAAAAAAAAAAAAAAAAAAAAAAAAAAAAAAAAAAAAAAAAAAAAAAAAAAAAAAAAAAAAAAAAAAAAAAAAAAAAAAAAAAAAAGAAAAACAAGCTGGTCCTGTGTGTGCAAAGGGGAACTTGCCTGGTTAGCGTAAAATTGCTGTCCTAAGAAACATTCAAAATGCCGCAACTGGGAAACATGGTTCATGCAAATTGAGCTATATATTAAGATAATCAAAGGATACAACCAAAAATTTTCCAATAAACGGACGCAAAACATGATTCATCAAGCGCATGAAAGTACTAGTTGCATTAGTTAGCCCAAATGGCATGACCATCCACTCTTAAGTGTGCTTTTGGGAGGAGTAAGGGACTTGATATTATATCATTTGGTATCAGAGCCTCACTTCTGTGGACCGGTTAGCAGCCACATCAGCAGACGCCGATTGCGGCAGCCATCCTACGGGGGTCACGGTCAGATCGCCGACTGAGGCAGTCGCCCTTAAAGGGTGAAGGGATGATGTGATATCACATGGAAACAGAGAGTTGCCTGGCTCAGTAATTATATTGAGTCCAAACCTCCACTCTTAAGTGCGCTTTTGGGAGGAGTAAGGGACTCGATATCATATCAACAGTTAACCTCATTAGCTTGATACGTTAAGTTATTTTGGAACAAATAGATTGAAGTTAAGGTTCTTTTACTTCATCAAACGCATTACTAAGTCATAATTACGAGTCCATAAAGCTTATTGGGTCCTTAATACACTTCGTTCTCATCACTTCGAGTTAAAGCCTTGAAGGTGAAATGGATAACTTCGGTTGTAACAACAAGTCATGTAACAGTCAACCTCATTAGCTTGATACGTTCAGTTCTTTTGGAACAAATCGATTGAAGTGAAGGTTCTTTTACTTCATCAAACGCATTACTAAGTCCTAATTACGCGTCCATGAAGCTTATTGGGTCCTTAATACACTTCGTTCTCATCACTTCAAGTTAAACCTTGAAGGTGAAATGGATAACTTCGGTTGTAACAACAAGTCACGTAACAGTCAACCTCATTTGCTTGATACGTTCAGTTCTTTTGGAACAAATCGATTGAAGTGAAGGTTCTTATACTTCATCAAACGCATTACTAAGTCCTAATTACGCGTCCATGAAGCTTATTGGGTCCTCAATACACTTCGTTCTCATCACTTCAAGTTAAACCTTGAAGGTGAAATGGATAACTTCGGTTGTAACAACAAGTCATGTAACAGTCAACCTCATTTGCTTGATACGTTCAGTTCTTTTGGAACAAATCGATTGAAGTGAAGGTTCTTTTACTTCATCAAACGCATTACTAAGTCCTAATTACGCGTCCATGAAGCTTATTGGGTCCTCAATACACTTCGTTCTCATCACTTCAAGTTAAACCTTGAAGGTGAAATGGATAACTTCGGTTGTAACAACAAGTCATGTAACAGTCAACCTCATTTGCTTGATACGTTCAGTTCTTTTGGAACAAATCGATTGAAGTGAAGGTTCTTTTACTTCATCAAACGCATTACTAAGTCCTAATTACGCGTCCATGAAGCTTATTGGGTCCTCAATACACTTCGTTCTCATCACTTCAAGTTAAACCTTGAAGGTGAAATGGATAACTTCGGTTGTAACAACAAGTCATGTAACAGTCAACCTCATTTGCTTGATACGTTCAGTTCTTTTGGAACAAATCGATTGAAGTGAAGGTTCTTTTACTTCATCAAACGCATTACTAAGTCCTAATTACGCGTCCATGAAGCTTATTGGGTCCTCAATACACTTCGTTCTCATCACTTCAAGTTAAACCTTGAAGGTGAAATGGATAACTTCGGTTGTAACAACAAGTCATGTAACAGTCAACCTCATTTGCTTGATACGTTCGGTTCTTTTGGAACAAATCGATTGAAGTGAAGGTTCTTATACTTCATCAAACGCATTACTAAGTCCTAATTACGTGTCCATGAAGCTTATTGGGTCCTCAATACACTTCGTTCTCATCACTTCAAGTTAAACCTTGAAGGTGAAATGGATAACTTCGGTTGTAACAACAAGTCATGTAACAGTCAACCTCATTTGCTTGATACGTTCAGTTCTTTTGGAACAAATCGATTGAAGTGAAGGTTCTTATACTTCATCAAACGCATTACTAAGTCCTAATTACGCGTCCATGAAGCTTATTGGGTCCTCAATACACTTCGTTCTCATCACTTCAAGTTAAAGCCTTGAAGGTGAAATGGATAACTTCGGTTGTAACAACAAGTCATGTAACAGTCAACCTCATTTGCTTGATACGTTCAGTTCTTTTGGAACAAATCGATTGAAGTGAAGGTTCTTATACTTCATCAAACGCATTACTAAGTCCTAATTACGCGTCCATGAAGCTTATTGGGTCCTCAATACACTTCGTTCTCATCACTTCAAGTTAAAGCCTTGAAGGTGAAATGGATAACTTCGGTTGTAACAACAAGTCATGTAACAGTCAACCTCATTTGCTTGATACGTTCGGTTCTTTTGGAACAAATCGATTGAAGTGAAGGTTCTTATACTTCATCAAACGCATTACTAAGTCCTAATTACGCGTCCATGAAGCTTATTGGGTCCTCAATACACTTCGTTCTCATCACTTCAAGTTAAAGCCTTGAAGGTGAAATGGATAACTTCGGTTGTAACAACAAGTCATGTAACAGTCAACCTCATTTGCTTGATACGTTCGGTTCTTTTGGAACAAATCGATTGAAGTGAAGGTTCTTATACTTCATCAAACGCATTACTAAGTCCTAATTACGCGTCCATGAAGCTTATTGGGTCCTCAATACACTTCGTTCTCATCACTTCAAGTTAAAGCCTTGAAGGTGAAATGGATAACTTCGGTTGTAACAACAAGTCATGTAACAGTCAACCTCATTAGCTTGATACGTTCAGTTCTTTTGGAACAAATCGATTGAAGTGAAGGTTCTTTTACTTCATCAAACGCATTACTAAGTCCTAATTACGCGTCCATGAAGCTTATTGGGTCCTCAATACACTTCGTTCTCATCACTTCAAGTTAAAGCCTTGAAGGTGAAATGGATAACTTCGGTTGTAACAACAAGTCATGTAACAGTCAACCTCATTTGCTTGATACGTTCAGTTCTTTTGGAACAAATCGATTGAAGTGAAGGTTCTTATACTTCATCAAACGCATTACTAAGTCCTAATTACGCGTCCATGAAGCTTATTGGGTCCTCAATACACTTCGTTCTCATCACTTCAAGTTAAAACCTTGAAGGTGAAATGGATAACTTCGGTTGTAACAACAAGTCATGTAACAGTCAACCTCATTAGCTTGATACGTTCAGTTCTTTTGGAACAAATCGATTGAAGTGAAGGTTCTTTTACTTCATCAAACGCATTACTAAGTCCTAATTACGCGTCCATGAAGCTTATTGGGTCCTCAATACACTTCGTTCTCATCACTTCAAGTTAAAACCTTGAAGGTGAAATGGATAACTTCGGTTGTAACAACAAGTCATGTAACAGTCAACCTCATTAGCTTGATACGTTCAGTTCTTTTGGAACAAATCGATTGAAGTGAAGGTTCTTTTACTTCATCAAACGCATTACTAAGTCCTAATTACGCGTCCATGAAGCTTATTGGGTCCTCAATACACTTCGTTCTCATCACTTCAAGTTAAAACCTTGAAGGTGAAATGGATAACTTCGGTTGTAACAACAAGTCATGTAACAGTCAACCTCATTAGCTTGATACGTTCAGTTCTTTTGGAACAAATCGATTGAAGTGAAGGTTCTTTTACTTCATCAAACGCATTACTAAGTCCTAATTACGCGTCCATGAAGCTTATTGGGTCCTCAATACACTTCGTTCTCATCACTTCAAGTTAAAGCCTTGAAGGTGAAATGGATAACTTCGGTTGTAACAACAAGTCATGTAACAGTCAACCTCATTTGCTTGATACGTTCGGTTCTTTTGGAACAAATCGATTGAAGTGAAGGTTCTTTTACTTCATCAAATGCCTGTACTAAGTCCTAATTACGCGGTCCATTGAAGCTTATTGGGTCCTTAATACCATTTCGTTCTCATCACTTCAAGTTAACGACTTGAAGGTGAAATGGATAAATTCGGTTGGTAACAACAAGTCATGTAACAGTTCAACCTCATTAGCTTGAGACGTTTCAGGTGTTTTGGAACAAATCGATAGAAGTGAAGGTTCTTTTACTTCTAACGCATTACTAAGTTCTAATTACATGTCCATGAAGCGTATTAGGTCCTCAATACACTTCGTTTCCTCACTTCGAGTTTTAAAGCCTTGCAGTTGAATGGATACCTTCAGGTTGTGAACAACAATGTCACGTAACAGTTACCTCATTAGCTTGATACGTTCCGTTTTTCTGGAACAAATCGATTGAACTGGTGAAGGTTCTTTAACTTCATCAAACGCAATTCTTTAATACTTAATGCGCGTCCATGAAGCTTATTGGGTTCCTCAAACACTGCGTTTCTCATCACTTCAAGTTAAAGACTTGAAGTTAAAGGTAACTTCGGTTTGTAACAAAAGTCAATTAACAGTCAACCTTATTAGCTGGATACGTTCAGTTCTTTTGGTAACAAAAAATCGATAGAAGGTTAAGGTTCTTTTACTTCATCAAACGCATTACTAAGTTCTAATAAATGTCCAGAAGCTATAGGTACTCAATACACTCGTTCATCACTGAGTTAAAGCCTTGAATTGGAATGGATACATTCGTTGTAACAACAAGTCAAGTACAGTTAACCTCATTAGATTGATACGTTCAGTGTTCTGGAAACAAATCGATGAAGTAAGGTTCTTCAACTTCACAAACGCTTACTAATACTAATTGCGGCATGAAGCTTGGCCTCAATCCACTGCGTTTCATCACTTCGAAGGTTAAAGCCTTGAAGGTGAAATGGATAACTTGGTTTGTAAACAACAAGTCAGTACAGTTAACCTTAATAGCTTTATACGCAAAACCCAACGGTCAGTCTTTTGGAACAAATCGATTGAAGTAAAGGTTCTTTTACTTCATCAAACGTATTACTAAGTTCTAATTACGCGTCCATGAAGCTTATTGAATCCTCAATAAACTTCGTTCTCATCACTTCAACTTAAAGACTTGAAGGTGAAATGGAAAACTTCGGTTGTAACAAGAAATCATCTAAAAGTCAACCTCATTAGCTTGATACGTTCAGTTCTTTTGGAACAAATCGATTGAAGTGAATGTTCTTTTACTTCATCAAACGCATTACTAAGGCCTAATTACGTGTCCATGATGCTTATTGGGTCCTTAATACACTTCGTTCTCATCACTTCAACTTAAAGCCTTGAAGGTAAAATGGATAACTTCGGTTGTAACAACAAGCCATGTGATATGAACCTAAGATATTAGAGATCTTAGACCCAACACGCAATACGGAATTCAAAGGGAATAATGCCTTTATTGATTCGAAAGAATAAGAAGAAGGAACTTGACCCCAATCGATAGATAGCGATGGAACCAAAGTTATCAGAAAAGTAGCTAGACCCGAACCAAACTCGTTGGTTGAACCTAAGCTATCAAGTTCGATCTTTTCAAGAATACACTTGAAGAAGATCAAGTTCTAATCCAAGAACTCAAGAAGAGAATTATAAGGATCTCACCTCAAAGCAAAAGCTTAATAAAAATCAATTCATTCAAAAGTCCCTAAAATCTATTACAAGCCTCCCTTAAATAGGCAAAGGGATAAAACTAATAAGGTAATAACATAATTAGAAATAATCAAAATATCCTAATTAGACAATAGGAAAGTTTCCAAAAATAAGAGAAGGAAAATTGGAAAGTGGTGCAAGTGGATGGTGGCCGCGGAACTTAGGTTTAAGTAACGTGAGTCTCGAGTTTAATTCAGATTGTGGGCCTAGCCCAATGGTGTGGCACTTGTAAGAACTTTGAAGTTAAAAACTCTTGGGCTAGAGTAGTGCCATGTTGGGTGACCATGTGGGAAGTCTTTATTTTTGAGACTTCGTTTTGGGCTTCTTTTCCAGTCCTTGCTTCTTCATCAACACTTAGTAATATTATTGCTCGTTGCACATTTTGTGATGATTCCTTTTCTTGGATGTCTTTGATTAAAATTTGTAGTCTTTTGTTTATTTTCTTCGTTCTTGATCTCGTCATTGGTCCTCCTATATTCATCAATGGATCTTGGCTCCCTATTGCTTCTTGATTGTCCTTAGTTGCTCCTTTGACTACATCATTCCCTCCCTCTTCGAAAAGATTCGTCCTCGAATCTGCATCAAACAAAGATAAGTCACTAACATTAAAAGTAGCGCTTACATTACCATATTCGCTCGGTAAGTCAATCTTATAAGCATTGTCATTGATGCGTTCCAACACTTGGAAGGGACCGTCTCCTCGCGGTTGTAATTTATTCTTTCTCCGCTCCGCAAATCTCTCCTTTCGTAGATGCACCCAAACCCAATCTCCGGGTTCAAAAATGATTTCTTTTCTACTCTTGTTGGCTTGTCGCGCATAGTGCTCGTTCTTTGTATAATGTTTTCTCGAACCTTCGAGTGTAATTCTCTTACGAATTCAGCCTTTCTTTTTCCATTTAAATCAACCAATTCATTAGAAGGTAACGGTAATAAATCAAGCGGTGTAAGAGGGTTAAAGCCATACACAATTTCAAATGGTGAGTAAGAAGTAGTAGAATGAACAACTCTATTGTAAGCGAACTCAACATGTGGCAAGCAATTTTCCCATTGTTTTAAATTCTTAGAAATTATTGCTCTCAACAAAGTAGATAAAGTTCGATTCACTACCTCGGTTTGTCCATCCGTTTGGGGGTGTGCCACGGTGGAAAACAACAATTTTGTACCTAGCTTATTCCATAAGGTTCTCCAAAAGTGACTTAGAAACTTCACATCCCTATCACTAACAATTGTTCTAGGTAATCCATGTAAACGCACAATTTCTTTAAAAAATAAATCCGCTATATGTGTAGCATCATTAGTTTTAGAACATGCTATAAAATGTGCCATTTTACTAAATCGATCCACAACCACAAAAATACTATCCTTACCTCCTTGTGTTCTTGGTAAACCTAACACAAAGTCCATGGAAATATCCGTCCAAGGGTGCTCGGGCACGGGTAAAGGACTATACAATCCATATGGTTTGATCTTTGACTTTGCCTTCCTACATTCAATGCATCTTTCACAAATAGTTATAACATCATGCTTCATTTTTGGCCAAAAGAAATGTTCTATCAAGACATTCAAAGTTTTGTCAATTCCAAAGTGTCCCATTAATCCTCCACCATGTGTTTCTCTAACAAGCAATTCACGTAATGAGCATTTAGGTATACAAAGTTTATCCTTTCGAAATAAATACCCATCATGTCTATAATAATCAGCACATGCAATTTTCTCACAATCTCTCCATACATGACAAAAATCTATATCTGATTCATACAAATCCTTAATAAATTCAAATCCTAACAATTTAGATTGTAGAGAAGTGATTAAAACGTACCTCCTTGACAACGCATCAGCGACTACGTTGTCTTTACCTTTTTTGTAATGGATGACATATGGAAAGGTCTCGATGAATTCCATCCACTTGGCGTGCCTCTTGTGCAATTTACCTTGTGACTTTAGGTGCTTCAAACTCTCGTGATCGGAATGAATAATAAACTCCTTGGGCCACAAGTAGTGTTGCCATGTTTGTAACGTCCTTACCAAAGCATAGAGTTCCTTGTCATATGTTGGATAATTTAATGCCGCTCCACTAAGCTTTTCACTGAAGTAAGCAATCGGCTTCATTTCCTGCATCAAAACACCTCCAATTCCCTTTCCCGACGCGTCACATTCGATTTCAAATGTTTTATCAAAATTTGGTAAAACTAGAAGGGGAGCATTAGTTAGTTTCTCTTTTAACAAATTAAACGCTTTGTCATGTACTTCGGTCCAGTTAAATGCAATATTCTTTTTAACTAACTCATTCATAGGTGCCGCAATAGTGCTAAAGTCTCTTACAAATCTCCTATAAAAGCTAGCCAAGCCATGAAAGCTACGTACCTCATTTGCATTCTTTGGTGTGGGCCATTCCTTGATTGCTCTTATCTTTTCCTCATCTACGGATACCCCCTTTGAGCTAACTACAAAACCAAGGAAAACTACCGATTCCATGCAAAAGGTACACTTTTTAAGATTAGCATACAATAGATTCGATTTTAACACACTAAATACAGATCTCAAATGCTTAACATGTTCGTCAAGTGACTTACTATACACCAAAATATCATCAAAGTAGACCACAACAAATTTTCCAATAAATTGCCTTAAAACATGATTCATCAATCTCATAAACGTGCTCGGTGCATTAGATAGTCCAAACGGCATAACCAACCATTCATAAAGACCATATTTTGTTTTAAAAGCTGTTTTCCATTCATCTCCTTGTTTCATGCGAATTTGATAATATCCATTCTTTAAATCAATTTTGGAAAACATACATGCACCATACAGTTCATCAAGCATATCATCAAGACGAGGAATAGGGTGTCGATACTTTACCGTAATTTTATTTACCGCTCGACAATCGACGCACATTCTCCAAGTGCCGTCCTTTTTTGGAACCAAAATAACCGGAACCGAGCATGGGCTAAGACTCTCCTTCACTAGGCCTTTCTCTACCAACTCATCTACTTGCCTTTGAATTTCCTTGGTTTCCTCTGGATTTGCTCGGTATGCGGGTCGGTTTGGGATCGTCGCTCCGGGGATGAAATCGATTTGATGCTCGATTCCCCTAAGTGGGGGAACTCCTTTAGGTAATTCCTCTGGAAATATGTCTTCAAATTCCTGCAAAAGAGAGGTAACACTTATGGGAAGAGAATTTGTTAGTTCGTTAGTGGAAAAATAAACATCTTTGTAGAGTAACAAAATCATCTCCTCACCTTTCCTCACAAGTCCACTCTTTTTTCTCTCTTCTCCCTCGTTTCTTTTCCCTTCCTCCAATTTCTTTTCTTCCTCTTTGTCTTTTTTGCTCTCTTTATTTATGACTTTTCTCTCATCGGCTTTTTTGTCTCCTCTTTCTTTTTCGCCTTTTTTCTTCTCTTCTTTCATGCTTGAATTTTCGACTACGCCATTTTTGTCATTTTGGATCTCTTTGGCAATCCTCTCTTGATCCAAGCTTGCTTCCCACGGTGGTAATGGTTTTAGTATTACCAACCTCCCATTTTGAGTAAGCGAATACTCATTTTTGTAGCCGTTATGCTTAACCGTTCTATCATATTGCCATGGTCTCCCCAATAGGATGTGAGTTGCTTGCATTGGCACTACGTCACACAAAATCTCATCTTTGTACTTTCCGATTGATAATGTGATGTTTACTTGTCTTGTTACCTTAATTTCGCCACAATCGCTCAACCATTGCAATTTGTACGGCTTTGGGTGTCGCTTGGTTTGCAAATTTAACTTTTGGACCAATAATGTACTAGCCACGTTTGTGCAACTTCCGCTATCGATGATCATGCTACATACCTTGTTGTTGACATGACACCTAGTATGAAAGATGTTTTCCCTTTGGGCTTTGTCGTCGTCCTCCTTAATTTGTACACTTAAGGCTCTCCTTGTGACTAATAAATCTCCTTTGACCGGTTCCTCCACGTCTACGTCACTACAATCTTCGAGTGATGGCATCTCGTTATCGCTTGAACTCACACTTTCTATATCACCATTCTCTAAAAAGACCATTGCACGCTTATTGGGACAATTTGATGCAATGTGCCCAATTCCTTGGCATCGATAACACTTGACTTCTCTAGTCCGAGTTAGTGTTGGAACCTCGCTCTTTCCTTTAGGTGGGTTGAAGTTATTAGCGACGATTTTTCCTTTGTGGTCCTCCCTCGGGTTTGGCTTCTCTCCTTTCCAATTTGGTTTCCACGAACTATTTGACGCTGTGTTTACCTTTGCACTTTTCTTGGCATTTAGTTGTCGTTCGATTTTGATCGCCTTGTGTAGTAATTCCTCATGTCCAAATAGTGTTGTAAATCTACTATGTCGGCAATTTCTCGATTAAGTCTCCTCACAAACCTTGCCATTGGGCTTCTCCATCCTCGTTAACATCGGCCTTTATCATGGCCATATCACATTTCTTTATAATACTCCTCACACTTTTACTCTTGAGTAAGACCTTGAAGTTCAGACACAAATCCCTTAGTAATTGATGGGAAAGATACCTTTTTTTTTTTTGAATTTTCGGAATTTTTTTTTTTTTTTTTTTTTTTTTTTTTTTTTTTTTTTTTTTTTTTTTTTTTTTTTTTTTTTTTTTTTTTTTTTTGAATTTTCGGAATTTTTTTTTTTTTTTTTTTTTTTTTTTTTTTTTTTTTTTTTTTTTTTTTTTTTTTTTTTTTTTTTTTTTTTTTTTTTTTTTTTTTTTTTTTTTTTTTTTTTTTTTTTTTTTTTTTTTTTTTTTTTTTTTTTTTTTTTTTTTTTTTTTTTTTTTTTTTTTTTTTTTTTTTTTTTTTTTTTTTTTTTTTTTTTTTTTTTTTTTTTTTTTTTTTTTTTTTTTTTTTTTTTTTTTTTTTTTTTTTTTTTTTTTTTTTTTTTTTTTTTTTTTTTTTTTTTTTTTTTTTTTTTTTTTTTTTTTTTTTTTGAATTTTCGGAATTTTTTTTTTTTTTTTTTTTTTTTTTTTTTTTTTTTTTTTTTTTTTTTTTTTTTTTTTTTTTTTTTTTTTTTTTTTTTTTTTTTTTTTTTTTTTTTTTTTTTTTTTTTTTTTTTTTTTTTTTTTTTTTTTTTTTTTTTTTTTTTTTTTTTTTTTTTTTTTTTTTTTTTTTTTTGAATTTTCGGAATTTTTTTTTTTTTGAATTTTCGGAATTTTTTTTTTTTTTTTTTTTTTTTTTTTTTTTTTTTTTTTTTTTTTTTTTTTTTTTTTTTTTTTTTTTTTTTTTTTTTTTTTTTTTTTTTTTTTTTTTTTTTTTTTGAATTTTCGGAATTTTTTTTTTTTTTTTTTTTTTTTTTTTTTTTTTTTTTTTTTTTTTTTTTTTTTTTTTTTTTTTTTTTTTTTTTTTTTTTTTTTTTTTTTTTTTTTTTTTTTTTTTTTTTTTTTTTTTTTTTTTTTTTTTTTTTTTTTTTTTTTTTTTTTTTTTTTTTTTTTTTTTTTTTTTTTTTTTTTTTTTTTTTTTTTTTTTTTTTTTTTTTTTTTTTTTTTTTTTTTTTTTTTTTTTTTTTTTTTTTTTGAAACCCGGCAAACTTGCAGAAATAGAAATCCGACTTGAGATTCGGATGCTAGGGTTCGAGACAAGCAAAGATATGTCTTTCTCGATTGGCAGTACAAAAGAAGTTTCTCGTTATTAACAAACGAGAGCTTTTTTTTTTTTTTTTTTTTTTTTTTTTTTTTTTTTTTTTTTTTTTTTTTTTTTTTTTTTTTTTTTTTTTTTTTTTTTTTTTTTTTTTTTTTTTTTTTTTTTTTTTTTTTTTTTTTTTTTTTTTTTTTTTTGAATTTTCGGAATTTTTTTTTTTTTTTTTTTTTTTTTTTTTTTTTTTTTGAATTTTCGGAATTTTTTTTTTTTTTTTTTTTTTTTTTTTTTTTTTTTTTTTTTTTTTTTTTTTTTTTTTTTTTTTTTTTTTTTTTTTTTTTTTTTTTTTTTTTTTTTTTTTTTTTTTTTTTTTGAATTTTCGGAATTTTTTTTTTTTTTTTTTTTTTGAATTTTCGGAATTTTTTTTTTTTTTTTTTGAATTTTCGGAATTTTTTTTTTTTTTTTTTGAATTTTCGGAATTTTTTTTTTTTTTTTTTGAATTTTCGGAATTTTTTTTTTTTTTGAATTTTCGGAATTTTTTTTTTTTTTTTTTTTTTTTTTTTTTTTTTTTTTTTTTTTTTTTTTTTTTTTTTTTTTTTTTTTTTTTTTTTTTTTTTTTTTTTTTTTTTTTTTTTTTTTTTTTTTTTTTTTTTTTTTTTTTTTTTTGAATTTTCGGAATTTTTTTTTTTTTTTTTTTTTTTTTTTTTTTTTTTTTTTTTTTTTTTTGAATTTTCGGAATTTTTTTTTTTTTTTTGAATTTTCGGAATTTTTTTTTTTTTTTTTTTTTTTTTTTTTTTTTTTTTTTTTTTTTTGAATTTTCGGAATTTTTTTTTTTTTTTGAATTTTCGGAATTTTTTTTTTTTTTTTTTTTTTTTTTTTTTTTTTTTTTTTGAAACCCGGCAAACTTGCAGAAATAGAAATCCGACTTGAGATTCGGATGCTAGGGTTCGAGACAAGCAAAGATATGTCTTTCTCGATTGGCAGTACAAAAGAAGTTTCTCGTTATTAACAAACGAGAGCTTTTTTTTTTTTTTTTTTTTTGAATTTTCGGAATTTTTTTTTTTTTGAATTTTCGGAATTTTTTTTTTTTTTTTTTTTTTTTTTTGGAACAAATCGATTGAAGTGAAGTTTCTTATACTTCATCAAACGCATTACTAAGTCCTAATTACGCGTCCATGAAGGTTATTGGGTCCTCAATACACGTCGTTCTCATCACTTCAAGTTAAAACCTTGAAGGTGAAATGGATAACTTAGGTTCTAACCACAAGTCTAGTAACAGTCAACCTCTTTTCCTTGATACATTCAGTTCTTTTGGAACAAATCGATTAAAGTGAAGTTTCTTATACTTTATCAAACGCATTACTAAGTCCTAATTACGCGTCCATGAAGGTTATTGGGTCCTCAATACACTTCGTTCTCATCACTTCAAGTTAAACCTTGAAGGTGAAATGGATAACTTAGGTTCTAACCACAAGTCATGTAATAGTCAACCTCATTTGCTTGATACGTTCAGTTCTTTTGGAACAAATCGATTGAAGTGAAGTTTCTTATACTTCATCAAACGCATTACTAAGTCCTAATTACGCGTCCATGAAGGTTATTGGGTCCTCAATACACTTCGTTCTCATCACTTCAAGTTAAACCTTGAAGGTGAAATGGATAACTTAGGTTCTAACCACAAGTCATGTAACAGTCAACCTCATTTGCTTGATACGTTCAGTTCTTTTGGAACAAATTGATTGAAGTGAAGTTTCTTATACTTCATCAAACGCATTACTAAGTCCTAATTACGCGTCCATGTAGCTTATTGGGTCCTCAATACACTTCGTTCTCATCACTTCAAATTAAAAACTTAAAGGTGAAATGGATAACTTAGGTTCTAACAACAAGTCATGTAACAGTCAACCTCATTTGCTTGATACGTTTAGTTCTTTTGGAACAAATCGATTGAAGTGAAGTTTCTTATACATCATCAAACGCATTACTAAGTCCTAATTACGCGTCCATGAAGGTTATTGGGTCCTCAATACACTTCGTTCTCATCACTTCAAGTTAAATCCTTGAATGTGAAATTGATAACTTCGGTTGTAACAACAAGTCAAGTAACAGTCAACCTCATTAGCTTGATACGTTCAGTTCTTTTGGAACAAATCGATTGAAGTGAAGGTTCTTTTACTTCATCAAACGCATTACTAAGTCCTAATTACGCGTCCATGAAGCTTATTGGGTCCTCAATACACTTCGTTCTCATCACTTCGAGTTAAAGCCTTGAAGGTGAAATGGATAACTTCGGTTGTAACAACAAGTCATGTAACAGTCAACCTCATTAGCTTGATACGTTCAGTTCTTTTGGAACAAATCGATTGAAGTGAAGGTTCTTTTACTTCATCAAACGCATTACTAAGTCCTAATTACGCGTCCATGAAGCTTATTGGGTCCTCAATACACTTCGTTCTCATCACTTCGAGTTAAAGCCTTGAAGGTGAAATGGATAACTTCGGTTGTAACAACAAGTCAAGTAACAGTCAACCTCATTAGCTTGATACGTTCAGTTCTTTTGGAACAAATCGATTGAAGTGAAGGTTCTTTTACTTCATCAAACGCATTACTAAGTCCTAATTACGCGTCCATGAAGCTTATTGGGTCCTCAATACACTTCGTTCTCATCACTTCGAGTTAAAGCCTTGAAGGTGAAATGGATAACTTCGGTTGTAACAACAAGTCAAGTAACAGTCAACCTCATTAGCTTGATACGTTCAGTTCTTTTGGAACAAATCGATTGAAGTGAAGGTTCTTTTACTTCATCAAACGCATTACTAAGTCCTAATTACGCGTCCATGAAGCTTATTGGGTCCTCAATACACTTCGTTCTCATCACTTCGAGTTAAAGCCTTGAAGGTGAAATGGATAACTTCGGTTGTAACAACAAGTCAAGTAACAGTCAACCTCATTAGCTTGATACGTTCAGTTCTTTTGGAACAAATCGATTGAAGTGAAGGTTCTTTTACTTCATCAAACGCATTACTAAGTCCTAATTACGCGTCCATGAAGCTTATTGGGTCCTCAATACACTTCGTTCTCATCACTTCGAGTTAAAGCCTTGAAGGTGAAATGGATAACTTCGGTTGTAACAACAAGTCATGTAACAGTCAACCTCATTAGCTTGATACGTTCAGTTCTTTTGGAACAAATCGATTGAAGTGAAGGTTCTTTTACTTCATCAAACGCATTACTAAGTCCTAATTACGCGTCCATGAAGCTTATTGGGTCCTCAATACACTTCGTTCTCATCACTTCGAGTTAAAGCCTTGAAGGTGAAATGGATAACTTCGGTTGTAACAACAAGTCAAGTAACAGTCAACCTCATTAGCTTGATACGTTCAGTTCTTTTGGAACAAATCGATTGAAGTGAAGGTTCTTTTACTTCATCAAACGCATTACTAAGTCCTAATTACGCGTCCATGAAGCTTATTGGGTCCTCAATACACTTCGTTCTCATCACTTCGAGTTAAAGACTTGAAGGTGAAATGGATAAATTCGGTTGTAACAACAAGTCATGTAACAGTCAACCTCATTAGCTTGAGACGTTCAGTTGTTTTGGAACAAATCGATAGAAGTGAAGGTTCTTTTACTTCATCAAACGCATTACTAAGTTCTAATTACATGTCCATGAAGCTTATTAGGTCCTCAATACACTTCGTTCTCATCACTTCGAGTTAAAGCCTTGAAGTTGAAATGGATAACTTCGGTTGTAACAACAAGTCAAGTAACAGTTAACCTCATTAGCTTGATACGTTCAGTTTTTCTGGAACAAATCGATTGAAGTGAAGGTTCTTTAACTTCATCAAACGCATTACTTAATACTAATTGCGCGTCCATGAAGCTTATTGGGTCCTCAATACACTTCGTTCTCATCACTTCCAGTTAAAGCCTTGAAGGTGAAATGGATAACTTCGGTTGTAACAACAAGTCAAGTAACAGTCAACCTCATTAGCTTGATACGTCAGTTCTTTTGGAACAAATCGATTGAAGTGAAGGTTCTTTTTACTCATCAAACGCATTACTAAGTTCTAATTACATGTCCATGAAGCTTATTAGGTCCTCAATACACTTCGTTCTCATCACTTCGAGTTAAAGCCTTGAAGTTGAAATGGATACTTCGGTTGTAACAACAAAGTCAGTAACAGTCACCTCATTAGCTTGATACGTCGTTTGTTCTGGAACAATCGATTGAAGGAAGGTTCTTTAACTTCATCAAACGCATTACTTAATACTAATTGCGCGTCCATGAAGCTTATTTGGTCCTCAATCCACTTCGTTCTCATCACTTCGAGTTAAAGCCTTGAAGGTGAAATGGATAACTTCGGTTGTAACAACAAGTCAAGTAACAGTCAACCTTATTAGCTTGATACGTTCAGTTCTTTTGGAACAAATCGATTGAAGTAAAGGTTCTTTTACTTCATCAAACGTATTACTAAGTTCTAATTACGCGTCCATGAAGCTTATTGAATCCTCAATAAACTTCGTTCTCATCACTTCAACTTAAAGACTTGAAGGTGAAATGGAAAACTTCGGTTGTAACAAGAAATCATCTAAAAGTCAACCTCATTAGCTTGATACGTTCAGTTCTTTTGGAACAAATCGATTGAAGTGAATGTTCTTTTACTTAATCAAACGCATTACTATGGCCTAATTACGTGTCCATGATGCTTATTGGGTCCTTAATACACTTCGTTCTCATCACTTCAACTTAAAGCCTTGAAGGTAAAATGGATAACTTCGGTTGTAACAACAAGCCATGTAACAGTCAACCTCATTAGCTTGATATGTTCAGTTGTTTTGGAACAAATCGATTGAAGTGAAGGTTCTTTTACTTCATCAAACGCATTACTAAGTCCTAATTACACGTCTATGAAGCTTATTAGGTCCTCAATACACTTCGTTCTCATCACTTCGAGTTAAAGCCTTGAAGGTGAAATGGATAACTTCGGTTTGTAACAACAAGTCATGTAACAGTCAACCTCATTAGCTTGATACGTTCAGTTCTTTTGAAAAAACGATTGAAGTGAAGGTTCTTTAACTTCATCAAACGCATTACTTAATACTAATTGCGCGTCCATGAAGCTTATTGGGTCCTCAATACACTTCGTTCTCATCACTTCGAGTTAAAGCCTTGAAGGTGAAATGGATAACTTTGGATTTGTAAACAACAAGTCATGTAACAGTCAACCTCATTAGCTTGATAAGTTCAGTTGTTCTGAAACAAACGATTGAAGTGAAGGTCTTTTACTTCATCAAACGCATTACTTAATACTAATTGCGCGTCCATGAAGCTTATTGGGTCCTCAATACACTTCGTTCTCATCACTTCGAGTTAAAGCCTTGAAGGTGAAATGGATACTTCGTTGTAACAACAAGTCAAGTAACAGTCAACCTCATTAGCTTGATACGTCAGTTCTTTTGGAACAAATCGATTGAAGTGAATGTTCTTTTACTTCGTCAAATGCATTACTAAGTCCTAATTACGCTTCCATGAAGCTTATTGGGTCATCAATACACTTCGTTCTCATCACTTCGAGTTAAAGACTTGAAGGTGAAATGGATAACTTGGTTGTAACAACAAGTCAAGTAACAGTCAACCTCATTAGCTTGATACGTTCAGTTCTTTTGGAACAAATCGATTGAAGGAAGGTTCTTTTACTTCATCAAACGCATTACTTTAATACTAATTGCGCGTCCATGAAGCTTATTGGGTCCTCAATACACTTCGTTCTCATCACTTCCAGTTAAAGCCTTGAAGGTGAAATGGATAACTTCGGTTGTAACAACAAGTCAAGTAACAGTCAACTTTATTAGCTTGATACGTTCAGTTCTTTTGGAACAAATCGATAGAAGTGAAGGTTCTTTTACTTCATCAAACGCATTACTAAGTTCTAATTACATGTCCATGAAGCTTATTAGGTCCTCAATACACTTCGTTCTCATCACTTTGAGTTAAAGCCTTGAAGTTGAAATGGATAACTTCGGTTGTAACAACAAGTCAAGTAACAGTTAACCTCATTAGCTTGATACGTTCAGTTGTTCTGGAACAAATCGATTGAAGTGAAGGTTCTTTAACTTCATCAAACGCATTACTTAATACTAATTGCGCGTCCATGAAGCTTATTGGGTCCTCAATCCACTTCGTTCTCATCACTTCGAGTTAAAGCCTTGAAGGTGAAATGGAAAACTTCGGTTGTAACAAGAAATCATCTAAAAGTCAACCTCATTAGCTTGATACGTTCAGTTCTTTTGGAACAAATCGATTGAAGTGAATGTTCTTTTACTTCATCAAACGCATTACTAAGTCCTAATTACGCGTCCATGAAGCTTATTGGGTCCTCAATACACTTCGTTCTCATCACTTCGAGTTAAAGCCTTGAAGGTGAAATGGATAACTTCGGTTGTAACAACAAGTCATGTAACAGTCAACCTCATTAGCTTGATACGTTCAGTTGTTTTGGAACAAATCGATTGAAGTGAAGGTTCTTTTACTTCATCAAACGCATTACTAAGTCCTAATTACACGTCCATGAAGCTTATTGGTCCTCAATACACTTCGTTCTCATCACTTCGAGTTAAAGCCTGAAGGTGAAATGGATAACTTCGGTTGAAACAACAAGTCATCTAACAGTCAACCACATTAGCTTGATACGTTCAGTTCTTTTGAAAAAAATCGATTGAAGTGAAGGTTCTTTTACTTCATCAAACGCATTACTAAGTCCTAATTACACGTCTATGAAGCTTATTAGGTCCTCAATACACTTCGTTCTCATCACTTCGAGTTAAAGCCTTGAAGGTGAAATGGATAACTTCGGTTGAAACAACAAGTCATCTAACAGTCAACCACATTAGCTTGATACGTTCAGTTCTTTTGAAAAAAATCGATTGAAGTGAAGGTTCTTTTACTTCATCAAACGCATTACTAAGTCCTAATTACGCATCCATAAAGCTTATTGGGTACTCAATACACTTCGTTCTCGTCACTTCAAGTTAAAGCGTTGATGGTGAAATGGATAACTTTGGATGTAACAACAAGTCATGTAACAGTCAACCTCATTAGCTTGATACGTTCAGTTGTTCTGAAACAAATCGATTGAAGTGAAGGTTGTTTCACTTCATCAAATGCATTACTAAGTACTAATTACGCGTCCATGAAGATTATTGGGTCCTCAATACACTTCGTTCTCATCACTTCGAGTTAAAGCCTTGAAGGTGAAATGGATAACTTCGGTTGTAACAACAAGTCATGTAATAGTCAACCTCATTAGCTTAATACGTTCAGTTCTTTTGGAACAAATCGATTGAAGTGAATGTTCTTTTACTTCATCAAATGCATTACTAAGTCCTAATTACGCTTCCATGAAGCTTATTGGGTCATCAATACACTTCGTTCTCATCACTTCGAGTTAAAGCCTTGAAGGTGAAATGGATAACTTTGGTTGTAACAACAAGTCATGTAACAGTTCACCTCATTATCCTGATACGTTCAGTTGTTTTGGATCAAATCGATTGAAGTGAAGGTTCTTTTACTTCATCAAACGCATTACTAAGTTAAAATTACACTTCCATGAAGCTTATTGGGTCATCAATACACTTCGTTCTCATCACTTCGAGTTAAAGCCTTGAAGGTGAAATGTATAACTTCAGTTGTAACAACAAGTTATGTAACAGTCAACTTCATTAGCTTGGTACGTTGGTTGTTTTGGAAGAAATCGATTGAAGTGAAGGTTCTTTTACTTCATCAAACGCATTACTAAGTCCTAATTACGCGTCCAAGAAGCTTATTTGGTCCTCAATACACTTCGTTCTCATCACTTCAAGTTAAAGCCATGATGGTGAAATGGATAACTTCAGTTGTAACAACAAGTCATGTAACAGTAAACCCCATTAGCTTGATACGTTCAGTTTTTTTGGAACAAATAGATTGAAGTGAAGGTTCTTTTACTTCATCAAACAAATTACTAAGTCCTAACTACGCGTCCATAAAGCTTATTGGGTCCTCAATACACTTCGTTCTCATCACTTCAACTTAAAGACTTGAAGGTGAAATGGAAAACTTCGGTTGTAACAACAAGTCATGTAAAAGTCAACCTCATTAGGTTGATACGTTCAGCTCTTTTGGAACAAATCAATTGAAGTGAATGTTCTTTTACTTTATCAAATGCATTACTAAGTCCTAATTACGCGTCCATGAATCTTATTGGGTCCTTAATACATTTCGTTCTCATCACTTCAAGTTAAAGACTTGAAGGTGAAATGGATAAATTCGGTTGTAACAACAAGTCATGTAACAGTCAACCTCCTTAGCTTGAGACGTTCAGTTGTTTTGGAACAAATCGATAAAAGTGAAGGTTCTTTTACTTCATCAAACGCATTACTAAGTTCTAATTACATGTCCATGAAGCTTATTAGGTCCTCAATACACTTCGTTCTCATCACTTCGAGCTAAAGCCTTGAAGGTGAAATGGATAACTTCGGTTGTAACAACAAGTCATGTAACAGTCAACCACATTAGCTTGATACGTTCAGTTCTTTTGAAACAAATCGATTGAAGTGAAGGTTCTTTTACTTCATCAAACGCATTACTAAGTCCTAATTACGCATCCATGAAGCTTATTGGGTCCTCAATACACTTCGTTCTCGTCACTTCAAGTTAAAGCTTTGATGGTGAAATAAATAACTTCGGTTTTAACAACAAGTCATGTAACAGTCAACCTCATTAGCTTGATACGTTCAGTTGTTCTGGAATAAATCTATTGAAGTGAAGGTTCTTTAACTTCATCAAACGCAATACTAAGTACTAATTGCGCGTCCATGAAGCTTATTGGGTCCTCAATACACTTCGTTCTCATCACTTCGAGTTAAATCCTTGAAGTTGAAATGGATAACTTCGGTTGTAACAACAAGTCAAGTAACAGTCAATCTCATTTGCTTGATACGTTCAGTTGTTCTGGAACAAATCGATTGAAGTGAAGGTTCTTTAACTTCATCAAACGCATTACTTAATACTAATTGCGCGTCCATGAAGCTTATTGGGTCCTCAATACACTTCGTTCTCATCACTTCGAGTTAAAGCCTTGAAGGTGAAATGGATAACTTTGGTTGTAACAACCAGTCAAGTAACAGTCAACCTTATTAGCTTGATACTTTCAGTTCTTTTGGAACAAATCGATTGAAGTAAAGGTTCTTTTACTTCATCAAATGCATTACTAAGTTCTAATTACGCGTCCATGAAGCTTATTGGATCCTCAATAAACTTCGTTCTCATCACTTCAACTTAAAGACTTGAAGGTGAAATGGAAAACTTCGGTTGTAACAACAAGTCATCTAAAAGTCAACCTCATTAGCTTGATACGTTCAGTTCTTTTGGAACAAATCGATTGAAGTGAATGTTCTTTTACTTCATCAAACGCATTACTAAGGCCTAATTACGCGTCCATGAAGCTTATTGGGTCCTTATTACACTTCGTTCTCATCACTTCAAGTTAAAACCTTGAAGGTGAAATGGATAACTTCGGTTGTAACAACAAGTCATGTAACAGTCAACCTCATTAGCTTGATACGTTCAGTTCTTTTGAAACAATTCGATTGAAGTGAAGGTTCTTTTACTTCATCAAACGCATTACAAAGTCATAATTACGCGTCCATGAAGCTTATTGGGTCCTAAATACACTTCGTTCTGATCACTTCAAGTTAAAGCCTTGAAGGTCAAATGAATAACTTCGGTTCTAAAAACAAGTCATGTAACAGTCAACCTCATTAGCTTGATACGATCAGTTCTTTTGGAAAAAATCGATTGAAGTGAAGGTTCTTTTACTTCATCAATTGCATTACTAAGTCCTAATTACGCGTCCATGAAGCTTATTGGGTCCTCAATACACTTCGTTCTCATCACTTCGAGTTAAAGCCTTGAAGTTTAAATGGATAACTTCGATTTTAACAACAAGTCATGTAACAGTCAACCTCATTAGCTTGATACGTTCAGTTCTTTTGGAACAAATCGATTGAAGTGAAGGTTCTTTTACTTCATCAAACGCATTACTAAGGCCTAATTACGCGTCCATGAAGCTTATTGGGTCCTTAATACACTTCGTTCTCATCACTTCAACTTAAAGCCTTGAAGGTGAAATGGATAACTTCGGTTGTAACAACAAGTCATGTAACAGTCAACCTCATTAGCATGATACGTTCAGTTCTTTTGGAACAAATCGATTGAAGTGAAGGTTCTTTTACTTCATCAAATGCATTACTAAGTCCTAATTACGCGTCCAAGAAGCTTATTGGGTCCTCAATACACTTCGTTCTCATCACTTCAAGTTATTGCGTTGAAGGTGAAATGGATAACTTCGGTTGTAACAACAAGTCATGTAACAGTCAACCTCATTAGCTTGATACGTTCAGTTCTTTTGAAACAAATCGATTGAAGTGAAGGTTCTTTTACTTCATCAAACGCATTACAAAGTCATAATTACGCGTCCATGAAGCTTATTGGGTCCTAAATACACTTCGTACTGATCACTTCAAGTTAAAGCCTTGAAGGTCAAATGAATAACTTCGGTTGTAAAAACAAGTCATGTAACAGTCAACCTCATTAGCTTGATACGTTCAGTTCTTTTGGAACAAATCGATTGAAGTGAATTTTCTTTTACTTCATCAAACGCATTACTAAGTCCTAATTACGCGTCAATGAAGCTTATTGGTTCCTCAATAAAAGGCGCCTTTTATTGTAACAACCCGGCCCCCGTAACCCGAGGGTTTACACCGAGCTGTGCGGTACCATCCCCGCCACGTGGCTTCGTTTTCTGTTCGCCACGTGTACTCACAGAACTTTCCCCTCTCTGTCGGTTGTTTTTGCCTTCCTCCCCACTCGAACCCAAGACCTCAGGGTTAAGTACCTGGGCTACAAGTGAGGAGTACCAAAATTCTGAATAAGGAGGGTAGAATGTAATATCCGGCTTGTACGGATTTCAGATATAATGTATTATATTATTATTTTATTATATAATGGCATTTTTGGTAAATATGTCAAATCAGGTCCGTTTCACGAAAAGAAAGCGTCATTACGATCCTAACGATTAATAGGAATTTTAAGGAAAGTATGAGAATTTTCGGAGACCAAACATTATGTTCCGAGTAAATACACTTTTCGTTATGTAAAAGACGTTCTCGTAAAAATAGTAAACGAGGTCCGAATTGCGAACGGACAGTTTTAATAAATCTCAAATAAGTTGGATATATTGGTGAAATATGGAGACTTGGTGAATCCAAATCGTTGGACGATTAACGAACCGAACGACGAAACAAATATAAAATATGTAGTAAGGGCAAAATGGTCATTTTACAAACCAAATTTTATTAAAATCCTTAAACTTCTTCTTCCTTCTCCATTTTCACGCCAGAACACATTTTCTTCTTTCTTCCTCGCGAAACCCTCCCTGCCCGAGGCGACATCCGACGATCCGACCTCCGTTTCTCCTCCCGTTCGTTCCGTTTCCTTCACGTTTCTTCCTCCAATCGACGTTCTAGGTAAGTCTCTATAGTTTTCGAGCGTTAAGTTTCGGTTTTCATAGAGTTATACGTTTAGGTTTACGATTAGGGTTTTGGAAAAAAATGAGATTTAGGGTTCGTAATTAATAGGTTAGCCTTGAATAAGTGTCTATTGAACGTATTAAACGTTATTGGACGAAGTTGGATCAATTCGTGAAAAAGTTTAAAATCCGAGAATTTTAGGATTTTCAGAAAAGTTCGTAATTCGAGAATTGAGGTGCCGAGCGTAAATTTCTCAAATAAATGGCTCGATGAAATGGATTAAAACTTTAGAAAGCCCTTAGTCAAGGTCTTGACAATTTGGAAGTTTATTAACTTAAACTTGTTTTAACGTCAATCCTTGTAAATTGCTTAGGTAAACAGCGCTCGTGGACGAAGCTTAGATTACAGCTTGCACGAGGTAAGTTCTCGTGATCTTCTTTGGCCGATTGGCCTACACCGTACGTCGAACGTCGTCTCGAGGAGTTTTGGAGATGCCTTTAGTTAGTTTTGCTCGGTTGGGTAGCTAGGTCTTAGGAGTTTATAGTTTATGCTTTTACAGTTAATATTATTTCTTGGTTACTGTAAGTTATTGAACTGTTCACGCATCACTTGTTTTAAAGAAAAGCATGAAAATGAATTTCCGCACAGAGTTTTAAAGGTAACGTAAAGCATAGCACTGGCCGAAAGGCGTATTGAGCATAGTATTGGCCAAAAGGCGTATTGTATTGGCCGAAAGGCGTATTGTATTGGCCGAAAGGCGTATTGAGCATAGTATTGGCCGAAAGGCGTATTGAGCATAGTATTGGCCGAAAGGCGTATTGTATTGGCCGAAAGGCGTATTGAGCATTGCATAGTAAGATAAAATAAAACATGGTTTATCGAACTCATACGCACAGCATGCATAGCATTTACTAGAGCTTACTGAGATTTTCATCTCATAGTGTATTGTATGGTGTAGGTGACCTTGATATCGAGGAACCAGGTGAGGATGGGATTCCTCCTCCTGAGGCATGATACGGTTGACGGAGGATGGCCGTGGTGGCGTGCTGCGCAGTCGAGGCTTAACCGACCCGTGGGAAGTATGTATAGAGTTTTGAGGGTTTAGGGATATTTTGGGCTGATAGATTTATAAACATTATAGGATGTTTAAATAATGACATTTGTTTTGACATTCTGGAACTGTTTAGTTTTAATTGTATTTAACGTTATGTAGAAATGTTTTGACACGTTATAGGATGTTACGGATAGTCTCGGTTTTTAGATATATCCACGCAGTTGGATTTCGCAAAGTCCGCTGAGAGTGGGTTGAATTTAGAAAGTTTTGATTGAGTTTAATTTCTAATTTGATTGGTGTATTGGTGATAAAGGCATTAGATATATGAAGTTCACTCTCTGGAATTCGATTTCCAGGGAGTATTGGTTGAAAATTTATAAGTGTTCTGCTCTCTGGAATCGAATTCCAGAGAGCAATTGTGAAGGAAAAACTGAGGGCGATCAAAGAAGGCATAGGATCGCTGCAAGGAGTGCAGAGATCGATCGCTGGCAGCTGAATGGCTGCCAGCGATCAAGCGCTGGCAACAAGGGAGCTGCCAGCGACTGATCGCTGGCAGCATGGGAGCTGCCAGCGATTGATCGCTGGCAGCATGGAGCTGCCAGCGACTGGGCGCTGGCAGTATGCCAGCGCCCGATTGCTGGCAGCATGGAGCTGCCAGCGACTGGTCGCTGGCAGTATGCCAGCGCCCGATCGCTGGGCAGACATGCTGCTCAGCGATCGGCGCTGAGACTTGGTCGCTGGTCAGCGACCAGTCGATGCTTCTTCTCCCTGGCCGAATTACATTATTGGCCCTCCCATGTTTTATTTTGTTTTATTTAACTTAATTGATTTAGTTTCCGCATAGTGTGTGAATAAAAATGAAAAATTTGTACGGTAATTAAGGGTAAATATGGGTACAGTATTAGGGTCGTTACACAATAACCTTTATGAACGCGTAATTAAGACTTAGTATTCCGTTTGAAGAAGTATAAGAAACTTCACTTCAATCGATTTGTTCCAAAAGAACTGAACGTATCAAGAAAATGAGTTTCACTATTACATGACTTGTGGTTAGAAAAAAGTTATACATTTCACCTTCAAAGTTTTAACTTGAAGTGATGAAAACGACGTGTATTGATGGCCTAATAACCGTCACGGATGCGTAATTAAGACTTAGTAATGCATTTGAAAAAGTATAAGAACTACACTTCAATCGATTTGTTCCAAAAAAGAACTGAACGTATCAAGCAAATGAGGTTCACTGTTACATGAGTTGTGGTTAGAACCAAAGTTATCCATTTCACCTTCAAGGTTTTAACTTGAAGTGATGAGAACGACTTCTATTGAGGACCCAATAACCTTCATGGACACGTCATTAAGACTTAGTAATCCGTTTGAAGAAGTATTAGAAAGTTTACTTCAATTGATTTGTTCCAAAAGAAATGAACGTATCAAGCAAATGAGATTCACTGTTACATGACTTGTTGTTAGAACCAAAGTTATCAATTTTCTTTTCAAGGTTTTAACTTGAAGTGATGCAAACGACGGGTATTGAGGATCCAATAACCTTCATGGACACGTAATTAAGACTTAGTAATCTGTTTGAAGAAGTATTAGACATTTCACTTCAATCGATTTGTTCCAAAATAACTGAACGTATCAAGCAAATGAGGTTCACTTTTACATGACTTGTGGTTAGAACCAAAGTTATCCATTTAACCTTCAAGGTTTTAACTTGAAGTGACGAGAACGACGTGTATTTAGGACCCAATAACCTTCAAGGACGCGTAATTAAGACTTAGTAATCTGTTTGAAGAAGTATTAGAAACTTCACTCCAATCGATTGTTTTCCAAAACAACTGAACGTATCAAGCAAATGAGGTTCACTGTTACAGGAGATTGGGTTAGAACCAAAGTTATCCATTTCACCTTCAAGGTTTTAACTTGAAGTGATGAGAACGACGTGTATTGATGGCCCAATAACCGTCACGAAAGCATAATTAAGACTTAGTAATGCGTTTGAAGAAGTATAAAAAACTTCACTTCAATCGATTTGTTCCAAAAGAACTGAACGTATCAAGCAAATGAGGTTCACTGTTAATGACTTGTGGTTAAAACCAAAGTTATCCATTCTACCTTCAAGGTTTTAACTTGAAGTGATGAGAACAACGTGTATTGAGACCCAATAACTTTCATGATGCGTAATTAAGACTTAGTAATCCTTTGAAAAAGTATTATAACTTCACTTCAATCGATGGGTTCCAAAAGAAATGAACGTATAAAGAAAATGAGGTTCACTGTTACCTGACCTTGTGGTTAGAACCAAAGTGTCTCCATTTACCTTCAAGGTTTTAACTTGAAGTGATGAAAACGACGTGTATTGATGCCCAATAACGTCACGGATGCGTAATTAGACTTATTAATCGTTTGAAGAAGTATAGAAACTTCACTTCAATATATTTGTTCCAAAAGAACTGACGTACAAGCAAATGAGTTCACTCTTACATGACTTGTGGTTAGAACCAAAGTTATTCATTTCACCTTCAAGGTTTTAACTTGAAGTGATGAGAACGACGTGTATTGAGGACCAATAAACCTTCATGGACCGTAAATTAAAGACTTAGTAATCCAACCGTTTGAAGAAGTATTAGAAACTTCACTTCAAGTGATTTGTTCGAAAAGAAATGAACGTATCAAGCAAATGAGGTTCACTGTTACATGACTTGTGGTTAGAACCAAAGTTATCCATTTCACCTTCAAGGTTTTAACTTGAAGTGATGAAAACGACGTGTATTGAGGACCCAATAACCTTCATGGACACGTAATTAAGACTTAGTAATCTGTTTGAAGAAGTATTAGAAACTTCACTTCAATCGATTTGTTCCAAAAGAACTGAACGTATCAAGAAAATGAGGTTCACTGTTACATGACTTGTGGTTAGAACCAAAGTATCCATTTAACCTTCAAGGTTTTACTTGAAGTGATGAGAACGACGTGTATTGAGGACCCATAACCTTTCAAAGGACGCGTAATTAAGACTTAGTAATCTGTTTGAAGAAGTATTAGAAACTTCACTCCAATCGATTTTTCCAAAACAACTGAACGTATCAAGCAATGAGGTTCACTGTTAAGCGAATGTATGGTTAGAACCAAAGTATCCATTTAACCTTCAAGTTTTAACTTGAAGTGATGAGAACGACGTGTATTGATGGCCAATAACGTCACGGATGCGTAATTAAGACTTAGTAATCCGTTTGAAGAAGTATAAAAAACTTCACTTCAATCGATTTGTTCCAAAAGAACTGAACGCCCCTCATTATCAAGCAAATGAGGTTCACTGTTACATGACTTGTGGTTAGAACCAAAGTTATCCAGTTCACCTTCAAGGTTTTTACTTGAAGTGACGAGATCAACGTGTATTGACGACCCAATCACCTTCATGGATGCGTAATTAAGACTTAGTAATCATTTTAAAGAAATATTAGAAACTTCACTTCCATCGATTTGTTCAAAAAGAAATGAACGTTATCAAGCAAATGAGATTCACTGTTACATGACTTGTGGTTAGAACCAAAGTTATCAATTTTCTTTTCAAGGTTTTAACTTGACGTGATGAGAACGACGTGTATTGAGGATCCAATAACCTTCATGGACACGTAATTAAGACTTAGTAATCTGTTTGAAGAAGTATTAGACATTTCACTTCAATCGATTTGTTCCAAAATAACTGAACGTATCAAGCAAATGAGGTTCACTTTTACATGACTTGTGGTTAGAACCAAAGTTATCCATTTAACCTTCAAGGTTTTAACTTGAAGTGACGAGAACGACGTGTATTTAGGACCCAATAACCTTCAAGGACGCGTAATTAAGACTTAGTAATCTGTTTGAAGAAGTATTAGAAACTTCACTCCAATCGATTTTTTCCAAAACAACTGAACGTATCAAGCAAATGAGGTTCACTGTTACAGGAATTATGGTTAGAACCAAAGTTATCCATTTCACCTTCAAGGTTTTAACTTGAAGTGATGAGAACGACGTGTATTGATGGCCCAATAACCGTCACGAAAGCATAATTAAGACTTAGTAATGCGTTTGAAGAAGTATAAAAAACTTCACTTCAATCGATTTGTTCCAAAAGAACTGAACGTATCAAGCAAATGAGGTTCACTGTTACATGACTTGTGGTTAAAACCAAAGTTATCCATTCTACCTTCAAGGTTTTAACTTGAAGTGATGAGAACAACGTGTATTGAGGACCCAATAACTTTCATGGATGCGTAATTAAGACTTAGTAATCCGTTTGAAAAAGTATTATAAACTTCACTTCAATCGATTGGTTCCAAAAGAAATGAACGTATAAAGAAAATGAGGTTCACTGTTACATGACTTGTGGTTAGAACCAAAGTTCTCCATTTTACCTTCAAGGTTTTAACTTGAAGTGATGAAAACGACGTGTATTGATGGCCCAATAACTGTCACGGATGCGTAATTAAGACTTAGTAATTCGTTTGAAGAAGTATAAGAAACTTCACTTCAATATATTTGTTCCAAAAGAACTGAACGTATCAAGCAAATGAGGTTCACTCTTACATGACTTGTGGTTAGAACCAAATTTATTCATTTCACCTTCAAGGTTTTAACTTGAAGTGATGAGAACGACGTGTATTGAGGACCCAATAACCTTCATGGACGCGTAAATAAGACTTAGTAATCCGTTTGAAGAAGTATTAGAAACTTCACTTTAATTGATTTGTTCGAAAAGAAATGAACGTATCAAGCAATATAGGTTCACTGTTACATGACTTGTGGTTAGAACCAAAGTTATCCAGTTCACCTTCAATGTTTTAACGTGAAGTGATGAGAACGACGTGTATTGAGGACACAATAACCATCAAGAACGCGTAATTAAGACTTAGTTATCCGTTTGAAGAAGAATTAGAAACTTCACTTCAATTGATTTGTTCGAAAAGAAATGAACGTATCAATCAAATGAGGTTCACTGTTACATGACTTGTGGTTAAAACTAAAGTTATCCAATTCACCTTCAAGGTGTTAACTTGAAGTGATGAGAACTATGTGTATTGATGGCCCAATAACCGTTACGGATGCGTAATTAAGACTTAGTAATGCGTTTGAAGAAGTATAAGAAATTTCATTTAAATTGATTTGTTCCAAAAGAACTGAACGTATCAAGCAAATGAAGTTCACTGTTACATGACTTGTGGTTAGAACCAAAGTTATCTATTTTACCTTCAAGGTTTTAACTTGAAGTGATGAGAACGACGTGTATTGAGGACCCAATAACCTTCATGGACGCGTAATTAAGACTTAGGATTCTATTTGAAGAAGTATTATAAACTTCACTTCAATTGATTTGTTCCAAAAGAAATGAACTTATCAAGCAAATGAGGTTCACTATTACATGACTTGTGGTTAGAACCAAAGTTATCCATTTTACCTTCAAGGTTTTCACTTGAAGTGATGAGAACGACGTGTATTGAGGACCCAATAACCTTCATGGACGCGTAATTAAGACATAGTAATCCTTTTGAAGAAGTATTAGATACTTCACTTCAATCGATTTGTAATAAAAGAAATGAACGTATCAAGCAAATGAGATTCACTGTTACATGACTTGTGGTTAGAACAAAAGTTATCCATTTCACCTTTAAGGTTTTAACTTGAAGTGATGATAACGACGTGTATTGATGACCCAATAACAGTCACGGATGCGTAATTAAGATTTAGTAATGCGTTTGAAGAAGTATTAGAAACTTCACTTCACTCGTTTGTCCAAAAGAACGAACGTATCAAGCAAAAGAGGTTCATTACATGGTCTTGTGGTTAGAACCAAAGTTATCCATTTCACCTTCAAGGTTTTTAACTTGAAGTGATGAGAACGACGTGTATTGAGGACCCAATAACCTCATGGACGCTATTAAGACATTAGACTCCTTTTGAAGAAGTAATTGATACTTTCACTCTAGATTTGTAATAAAGAAATGAACGTATCAAGCAATGAGATTCACTGTTACATGCTTGTGGTTAGAACAAATTGATCCATTTCACCTTTAAGGTTTTAACTTGAGTGATAGAACGACGTGTATTGATGACCCATAACAGTCACGGAGCGTAATTAATTAGTAATGCGTTTGAAGAAGTATAGAAACTTCACTTCACTCTATTTGTTTCAAAGAACGAACGTATCAGCAATGAGGTTCCTTGTTACGTCTGTGGTTAGAACCAAAGTGTTTTATCCATTTCACCTTCAAGGTTTTAACTTGAGTTATGAGAACGACCTTTATTGAGACCCATAAACCTCCATGGACCGCGTAATTATCCTTAGTAAGCCGTTTGATAAGTATTTGAAACTTACTTCAATTGATTTGTTCAAAAAGAAAATACGATCAAGCAAATGAGGTTCACTGTTACATGATTGAGTATAACCACTTTATCCCCTTTTCCCTTCAAGGTTTTTAACTTGAGTGATGTGAACGACTTTCTTGAGGACGCAATAAACCTCATGGATGCGTAATTAAGACTTAGTATCCGTTTTTTTGTTTTTTTTTTTTGTGAAGAAGTATTGAAACTTCACTTCATTGATTTGTTCAAAAGAATAACGTATCAAGAAAATGAGGTTCACTGTTACATTGACTTGTTGTTAGAACAAAGTTATCCAGTTCAACCTTCATGGTTTTAACGGGAGTGATGAGAACCGTGTAATTGATGGCCCAATAACGGTCAAGGATGCTAATTAAGACTAGTCTCAGTTTTCAAGAAGTATTAGACTTCCTTCAGTTGATTTGTTCGAAAAGAATGAACGTATCAAGCAATGATGTCAGTGTTACATGACGTGTGTTTAAAACTAAAGTTATCCATTTCAACTTCAAGGTTTTTACTTAAGTGACGAATCACCGTGTTTGCGACCCAATCACCTTCTGTCTGCGTAAGTAAGACTTAGGAATCTTTTTAAAGAAAGATTAGACACTTCACTCCATGCGATTTTGTGCAAAAGAAATGAACGTATCAAGCAAATGAGGTTCAACTGTACATTACCTGTGGTTAGAACAAAGTTATCCATTTACCTTCCAGCATTTAACTTGAAGTGATGAACGACGTGTATTGGGGACCCAGCACATTCATGGACCGCTATTAATACTTATAACTATTTGAAGATGTATTAAAAACGTTCCTTCAATGATTTGTTCCAAAACGAACTGAACGCTATAAGCAAGTGAGGTTCACTGTTACATGACTTGTGGTTAGAACTAAAGTTATCATTTCACCTCAAGGTTTAACTTGACGTGTTTAGAACGACGTGTATTGAGGACCCAATACCTTCATGGACGCGTAATTAAGACTATACTCCTTTTGAAGAAGTATTAGAAACTTCACTTCCAACGATTTGTTCCAAAAAAAATGAACGTATCAAGCAAATGAGGTTCACTATTACATGACTTGTGGTTAGAACCAAAGTTATCCATTTTACCTTCAAGGTTTTAACTTGAATTGTTGATGGCCCAATAACCGTTACGGATGCGTAATTAAGACTTAGTAATGCGTTTGAAGAAGTATAAGAAACTTCACTTCAATTGATTTGTCCCAAAAGAATGAACGTATTCAAGCAATGAGGTCACTGTTACAAGTCTTGGGTTGACCTAAGTTATCCATTTCACCTTCAAGGTTTTCACTTGAAGTGATGAGATCGACGTGTATTGAGGACCCAATAACCTTCATGGACGCGTAATTAAGACTTAGTAATCCGTTTGAAAAAGTATTAGAAACTTCAATTCAATTGATTTGTTCCAAAAGAAATGAACGTATCAAGCAAATGAGGTTCTTTGTTACATGACTTGTGGTTAGAACCAAAGTTATCTATTTTACCTTCAAGGTTTTAACTTGAAGTGATGAGAACGACGTGTATTGAGGACCCAATAACCTTCATGGACGCGTAATTAAGACTTAGGATTCTATTTGAAGAAGTATTATAAACTTCACTTCAATTGATTTGTTCCAAAAAAAATGAACGCATCAAGCAAATGAGGTTCACTATTACATGACTTTTGGTTAGAACCAAAGTTATCCATTTTACCTTCAAGGTTTTAACTTGAAGTGATGAGAACGACATGTATTGAGGACCAAAAAACCTTCATGGATGCGTAATTAAGACTTAGTAATCCTTTTGAAGAAGTATTAGAAACTTCACTTCAATCGATTTGTTCCAAAAGAAATGAACGTATCAAGCAAATGAGATTAACTGTTACATGACTTGTGGTTAGAACCAAAGTTATCCATTTCACCTTCAAGGTTTTAACTTGAAGTGATGATAACGACGTGTATTGAGGACCCAATAACCTTCATGGAGCGTAATTAAGACTTAGTAATCCGTTTGAAGAAGTATAGAAAACTTCACTTCAATTCGATTTGTTCCAAAAGAACTGAACGTATCAAGCAAATGAGGTTCACTGTTACATGTACTTGTGTTAGAACCAAAGTTATCCATTTACCTTCAAGGTTTTAACTTGAAGTGATGAAGACGACGTGTATTGAGGACCCAATAACCTTCATGGACGCGTAATTAAGACTTAGTAATCCGTTTGAAGAAGTATTAGAAACTTCACTTCAATTGATTTGTTCCAAAAGAAATGAACGTATCAAGCAAATGAGGTTAACTGTTACATGACTTGTGGTTAGAACCAAAGTTATCCATTTCACCTTCAAGGTTTTAACTTGAAGTGATGAGAACGAGTGTATTGAGGACCCAATAACTTTCATGGATGCGTAATTAAGACTTAGTAATGCCTTTGAAGAAGTGATAAGAAACTTCACTTCAATGATTTGTTCCAAAAGAAATGAACGTATCAAGCAAATGAGGTTCACTGTTACATGACTTGTGGTTAGAACCAAAGTTATCCATTTCACCTTCAAGGTTTTAACTTGAAGTGATGAGAACGACGTGTATTGAGGACCCACTAACCTTCATGGACTGCGTAATTAAGACT
The DNA here is from genome assembly GCA_022432975.1 of Begonia masoniana. NCBI lineage: Eukaryota > Viridiplantae > Streptophyta > Magnoliopsida > Cucurbitales > Begoniaceae > Begonia > Begonia masoniana. The sequence goes on from CM039506.1 coordinate 19,127,461, forward strand.
TAGTAATCCGTTTGAAGAAGTATTAGAAACTTCACTTCAATGATTTGTTCCAAAGAACTGAACGTATCAAGCAATGAGGTTCACTGTTACATGACTTGTGGTTAGAACCAAAGTTATCCATTTCACCTTCAATGTTTTAACTTGAAGTGATGAGAACGACGTGTATTGAGGACCCAATAACCTTTCATGGACGCGTAATTAAGACGTAGTAATCCATTTGAAGAAGTATTAGAAACTTCACTTTCAATCGATTTGTTCCAAAAGAAATGAACGTATCAAGCAAATGAGGGTTCACTGTTAACCGTGACTTGTGTTAGAACAAAAAGGGTTATCCATATTAACCTTCAAGTTTTAACTTGAATGGGATGAAGAACCGACGTGGTATTGATGGACCAATAACCTTCATGATGCGTAATTAAGACTTAGTACTAGCATTGAAGAAGTATAAGAAACTTCAGATTCATTGATTTGTTCCAAAAGAATCTGAACGTATCAAGCAAATGAGGTTCACTGTTACATGACTTGTGGTTTAGAACCAAAGTTATCCATTTCACCTTCAAGTTTTAACTTGAAGTGTGAGAACGACGTGTATTTGAGGACCCAATAACTTCATGGACGCGTAATTAAGACTTAGTAATCCTTTGAAGAAGTATTAGAAACTTCACTTCAATCGATTTGTTCCAAAAGAAATGAACCTATCAAGCAAATGAGGTTCACTGTTACATGACTTGTGGTTAGAACAAAAGTTATCCATTTTACCTTCAAGGTTTTAACTTGAATTGATGAAGACGACGTGTATTGATGGCCCAATAACCTTCACAGATGCGTAATTAAGACTTAGTAATGCGTTTGAAGAAGTATAAGAAACTTCACTTCAATTGATTTGTTCCAAAAGATCTGGACGTATTAAGCAAATGAGGTTCACTGTTACATTTGTTGTGGTTAGAACCAAAGTTATCCATTTCACCTTCAAAGTTTTAACTTGAAGTGTTGAGAACGATGTGTATTGAGGACCCAATAACTTTCATGGAAGCGTAATTAAGACGTAGTAATCCATTTGAAGAAGTATTAGAAACTTCATTTCAATTGATTTGTGCCAAAAGAAATGAATGTATCAAGCAAATGAGGTTCACTGTTACATGACTTGTGGTTAGAACCAAAGTTATTCATTTTACCTTCTAGGTTTTAACTTGAAGTGATAAGAACGACGTGTGTTGAGGACCCAATAACCTTCATGGACGCGTAATTAAGACATAGTAATCCGTTTGAAGAAGTATTAGAAACTTCACTTCAACAGATTTGTTCCATAAGAACTGAACGTATCAAGCAAATGAGGTTCACTTTTACATGACTTGTGGTTAGAACCAAAGTTATCCATTTCACCTTCAAAGTTTTAACTTGAAGTGTTGAGAACGATCGTGTATTGAGGACCCAATAACCTTTCACTGGACGCGTAATTAAGACGTAGTTAATCCATTTGAAGAAGTATTAGAAACTTCACTTCAATTGATTTGTTCCAAAAGAAATGAACGTATCAAGCAAATGAGGTTCACTGTTACATGACTTGTGGTTAGAACCAAAGTTATTCATTTTACCTTCAAGGTTTTAACTTGAAGTGTTGAGAACGACGTGTATTGAGGACCCAATAACCTTCATGGACGCGTAATTAAGACATAGTAATCCGTTTGAAGAAGTATTAGAAACTTCACTTCAATAGATTTGTTCCATAAAGAACTGAACGTATCAAGCAAATGAGGTTCACTTTTACATGACTTGTGGTTAGAACCAAAGTTATCTAATTCACCTTCAAGGATTTAACTTGAAGTGATGTAAACGACGTGTATTGATGATCCAATAACCGTCACGGATGCGTAATTAAGACTTAGTAATGCGTTTGAAGAAGTATAAGAAACTTCACTTCAATCGATTTGTTCCAAAACAACTGAACGTATCAAGCAAATGAGGTTCACTGTTACATGACTTGTGGTTAGAACCAAAGTTATCCATTTTACCTTCAAGGTTTTAACTTGAAGTGATGAGAACGACGTGTATTGAAGGACCCAATAACCTTCATGGACGCGTAATTAAGACTTAGTAATCCGTTTGAAGAAGTATTAGAAACTTCACTTCAATCGATTTGTTCCAAAAGAAATGAACGTATCAAGCAAATGAGGTTCACTGTTACATGACTTGTGGTTAGAACCAAAGTTATCCATTTTCACCTTCAAGGTTTTAACTTGAAGTGATGAGAACGACGTGTATTGAGGACCCAATAACCTTCATGGACGCGTAATTAAGACTTAGTAATCCGTTTGAAGAAGTATTAGAAACTTCACTTCAATTGATTTGTTCCAAAAGAAATGAACGTATCAAGCAAATGAGGTTGACTGTTACATGACTTGTGGTTAGAACCAAAGTTATCCATTTTACCTTCAAGGTTTTAACTTGAAATGATGAGAACGACGTGTATTGAGGACCCAATAACCTTCATGGACGCGTAATTAAGACTTAGTAATCCGTTTGAAGAAGTATTAGAAACTTCACTTAAACAAATTTGTTCCATAAGAACTGAACGTATCAAGCAAATGAGGTTCACTTTTACATGACTTGTGGTTAGAACCAAAGTAATCTATGTCACCTTCAAGGTTTTAACTTGAAGTGATGAGAACGATGTGTATTGATGGCCCAATAACCGTCACGGATGCGTAATTAAGACTTAGTAATGCGTTTGAAGAAGATATAAGAAACTTCACTTCAATTGATTTGTTCCAAAAGAACTGAACGTATCAAGCAAATGAGGTTCACTGTTACATGACTTGTGGTTAGAACCCAAGTTATCCATTTCACCTTCAAGGTTTTAACTTGAAGTGATGAGAACGACGTGTATTGAGGACCCAATAACCTTCATGGACGCGTAATTAAGACTTAGTAATGCGTTTGAAGAAGAATAAGAAACTTCACTTCAATTGATTTGTTCGAAAAGAACTGAACGTATCAAGCAAATGAGGTTCACTGTTACATGACTTGTGGTTAGAACCCAAGTTATCCATTTTACCGTCCAGGTTTTAACTTGAAGTGATGAGAACGATGTGTATTAAGGACCCAATAACCTTCATGGAAGCGTAATTAAGACTTAATAATCCATTTGAAGAAGTATTAGAAACTTCATTTCAATGGATTTGTGCCAAAAGAAATGAACGTATCAAGCAAATGAGGTTCACTGTTACATGACTTGTGGTTAGAACCAAAGTTATTCATTTTACCTTCTAGGTTTTAACTTGAAGTAATAAGAACGACGTGTGTTGAGGACCCAATAACCTTCATGGACGCGTAATTAAGACTTAGTAATCAATTTGAAGAAGTATTTAGAAACTTTCATTCAATCGATTTGTTCCAAAAGAACTGAACGTATCAAGCAAGTGAGGTTCACTTTTACATGACTTGTGGTTAGAACCAAAGTTATCCATTTCAACTTCAAGGTTTTAACTTGAAGTGATGAGTTCGACGTGTATTGAGGACCTAATAACTTTCATGGACGCGTAATTAAGACTCAGTAATCCTTTTGAAGAAGTATTAGAAACTTCACTTCAATCGATTGTTCCAAAAGAAATGAACGTATCAAGCAAATGAGGTTCACTGTTACATGACTTGTGGTTAGAACAAAAGTTATCCATTTTACGTTCAAGGTTTTCACTTGAAGTTATGAGAACGACGTGTATTGATGGCCCAATAACCGTGACGGATGCGTAATTAAGACTTAGTAATGCGTTTGAAGAAGTATAAGAAACTTCACTTCAATTGATTTGTTCCAAAAGAACTGAACGTATCAACCAAATGAGGTTCACTGTTACATGACTTGTGGTTAGAACCCAAGTTATCTATTTTACCGTCAAGGTTTTAACTTGAAGTGATGACAACGACGGGTATTGAGGACCCAATAACCTTCATGGACGCGTAATTAAGACTTAGTAATCCGTTTGAAGAAGAATAAGAAACTTCACTTCAATAGATTTGTTCCAAAAGAACTTAACGTATCAAGCAAATGAGGTTCACTATTAAATGACTTGTGGTTAGAACCAAAGTTATCCATTTTACCCTCAAGTTTTTAACTTGAAGTGATTTGAACGACGTGTATTAATGGCCCAAGAACCGTCACGGATGAGTAATTAAGACTTAGTAATGCATTTGAAGAAATATAAGAAACTTCACTTCAATCGATTTTTTCCAAAAGAAATGAACGTATCAAGCAAATGAGGTTCACTGTTACATGACTTGTTGTTAGAACCAAAGTTATCCATTTCACCTTCAAGGTTTTAACTTGAAGTGATGAGAACCGACGTGTATTGAGGACACAATAACCTTCATGGATGCGTAATTAAGACTTAGTAATCAATTTGAAGAAGTATTAGAAACTTTCATTCAATCGATTTGTTCCAAAAGTAACTGAACGTATCAAGCAAGTGAGGTTCACTTTTACATGACTTGTGGTTAGAACCAAAGTTATCCATTTCAACTTCAAGGTTTTAACTTGAAGTGATGAGTTCGACGTGTATTGAGGACCTAATAACTTTCATGGACGCGTAATTAAGACTCAGTAATCCTTTTGAAGAAGTATTAGAAACTTCACTTCAATCGATTTGTTCCAAAAGAAATGAACGTATCAAGCAAATGAGGTTCACTGTTACATGACTTGTGGTTAGAACAAAAGTTATCCATTTTACGTTCAAGGTTTTCACTTGAAGTTATGAGAACGACGTGTATTGATGGCCCAATAACCGTCACGGATGCGTAATTAAGACTTAGTAATGCGTTTGAAGAAGTATAAGAAACTTCACTTCAATTGATTTGTTCCAAAAGAACTGAACGTATCAAGCAAATGAGGTTCACTGTTACATGTCTTGTGGTTAGAACCAAAGTTATCCATTTCACCTTCAAGGTTTTAACTTGAAGTGATGAGAACGACGTGTATTGAGGACCCAATAACCTTCATGGATGCGTAATTAAGACTTAGTAATCCGTTTGAAGAAGAATAAGAAACTTCACTTCAATAGATTTGTTCCAAAAGAACTTAACGTATCAAGCAAATGAGGTTCACTATTAAATGACTTGTGGTTAGAACCAAAGTTATCCATTTTACCCTCAAGTTTTTAACTTGAAGTGATTTGAACGACGTGTATTAATGGCCCAAGAACCGTCACGGATGCGTAATTAAGACTTAGTAATGCATTTGAAGAAATATAAGAAACTTCACTTCAATCGATTTTTTCCAAAAGAAATGAACGTATCAAGCAAATGAGGTTCACTGTTACATGACTTGTTGTTAGAACCAAAGTTATCCATTTCACCTTCAAGGTTTTAACTTGAAGTGATGAGAACGACGTGTATTGATGGACCCAATAACCGTCACTGGATGCTGTAATTAAGACTTAGTAATGCAGTTTGAAGAAGTATTAGAAACTTCACTTCAATCGATTTGTTCCAAAAGAACTGAACGTATCAAGCAAATGAGGTTCACTTTACATGACTTGTGGTTAGAACCCAAGTTATCCATTTTACCGTCAAGGTTTTAACTTGAAGTGATGAGAACGACGGGTATTGAGGACCCAATAACCTTCATGGACGCGTAATTAAGACTTAATAATCAGTTTGAAGAAGTATTAGGAACTTCACTTCAATAGATTTGTTCCAAAAGAACTGAACGTATCAAGCAAATGAGGTTCACTATTAAATGACTTGTGGTTGGAACCAATGTTATCCATTTTACCTTCAAGTTTTTCACTTGAAGTGATTTGAACGACGTGTATTAATGGCCCAAGAACCGTCACGGATGCGTAATTAAGACTTAGTAATGCATTTGAAGAAATATAAGAAACTTCACTTCAATCGATTTGTTCCAAAACAACATAACGTATCAAGCAAATGAGGTTCACTGTTACATGACTTGTGGTTAGAACCAAAGTTATCCATTTCACCTTCATGGTTTTAACTTGAAGTGATGAGAACGACGTGTATTCATGGCCCAATAACCGTCACGGATGCGTAATTAAGACTTAGTATTGCGTTTGAAGAAGTATAAGAAACTTCACTTCAATTCATTTGTTCCAAAAGAAATGAACGTATCAAACAAATGAGGTTCACTGTTACATGTCTTGGGGTTAGAACCAAAGTTATCCATTTCACCTTCAAGGTTTTAACTTGAAGTGATGAGAACGACGTGTATTGATGGCCCAATAACATTGATGGACGCATCATTAAGCCTTAGTAATCCGTTTAAATAGGTATTAGAAACTTCACTTCAATTAATTTGTTCCAAAAGAAATGAACGTATCAAGCTAATGAGGTTCACTGTTACATGACTTGTGGTTAGAACCAAAGTTATCCATTTTACCTTCAAGGTTTTAACATGAAGTGATGAGAACGACGTGTATTGAGGACCCAATAACCTTCTTGGACGCGTAATTAATACTTAGTAATCTATTTGAAGAAGTATTAGAAACTTCACTTCAATCGATTTGTTCCAAAAGAACTGAACGTATCAAGCAAATGAGGTTCACTGTTACATGACTTGTGGTTAGAACCAAAGTTATACATTTCACCTTCAAGATTTTAACTTGAAGTGATGAGAACGACGTGTATTCATGGCCCAATAACCATCACGGATGCGTAATTAAGACTTAGTAATGCGTTTGAAGAAGTATATGAGACTTCACTTCAATTGATTTTGATGTAGTCAAAGGAGCAACTAAGGACAATCAAGAAGCAATAGGGAGCCAAGATCCATTGATGAATATAGGAGGACCAATGACGAGATCAAGAACGAAGAAAATAAACAAAAGACTACAAATTTTAATCAAAGACATCCAAGAAAAGGAATCATCACAAAATGTGCAACGAGCAATAATATTACTAAGTGTTGATGAAGAACCAAGGACTGGAAAAGAAGCCCAAAACGAAGTCTCAAAAAATAAAGACTTCCCACATGGTCACCCAACATGGCACTACTCTAGCCCAAGAGTTTTTAACTTCAAAGTTCTTACAAGTGCCACACCATTGGGCTAGGCCCACAATCTGAATTAAACTCGAGACTCACGTTACTTAAACCTAAGTTCCGCGGCCACCATCCACTTGCACCACTTTCCAATTTTCCTTCTCTTATTTTTGGAAACTTTCCTATTGTCTAATTAGGATATTTTGATTATTTCTAATTATGTTATTACCTTATTAGTTTTATCCCTTTGCCTATTTAAGGGAGGCTTGTAATAGATTTTAGCGGACTTTTGAATGAATTGATTTTTATTAAGCTTTTGCTTTGAGGTGAGATCCTTATAATTCTCTTCTTGAGTTCTTGGATTAGAATTTGATCTTCTTCAAGTGTATTCTTGAAAAGATCGAACTTGATAGCTTAGGTTCAACCAACGAGTTTGGTTCGGGTCTAGCTACTTTTCTGATAACTTTGGTTCCATCGCTATCTATCGATTGGGGTCAAGTTCCTTCTTCTTATTCTTTCGAATCAATAAAGGCATTATTCCCTTTGAATTCCGTATTGCGTGTTGGGTCTAAGATCTCTAATATCTTAGGTTCATATCAGATTTGTTCCAAAAGAACAGAACGTATCAAGCAAATGAGGCTCACTGTTACATGTCTTGTGGTTAGAACCAAAGTTATCCATTTCACCTTCAAGGTTTTAACTTGAAGTGATGAGAACGACGTGTATTGAGGACCCAATAACCTTCATGGACGCGTAATTAAGACTTAGTAATCCGTTTGAAGAAGTATTAGAAACATCACTTCATTTGATTTGTTCCAACAGAAATGAACGTATCAAGCAAATGAGGTTCACTGTTACATGACTTGTGGTTAGAACCAAAGTTATCCATTTTACCTTCAAGGTTTTAACTTGAAGTGATGAGAACGACGTGTATTGAGGACCCAATAACCTTCATGGACGCGTAATTAAGACTTAGTAATCCTTTTGAAGAAGTATTAGAAACTTCACTTCAATTGATTTGTTCCAAAAGAAATGAACGTATCAAGCAAATGAGGTTCACTGTTACGTGACTTGTGGTTAGAACCAAAGTTATCCAGTTCACCTTCATGGTTTTAACGTGAATTGATGAGAACGACGTGTATTGAGGACCCAATAACCGTCAAGGACGCGTAATTAAGACTTAGTTATCCCTTTGAAGAAGTATTAGAAACTTCATTTCGATTGATTTGTTCGAAAAGAAATGAACGTATCAAGCAAATGAGGTTCACTGTTACATGACTTGTGGTTAAAACTAAAGTTATCCATTTCACCTTCAAGGTTTTAACTTGAAGTGATGAGATCGACGTGTATTGAGGACCCAATAACCTTCATGGACGCGTAATTAAGACTTAGTAATCCGTTTGAAGAAGTATTAGAAACTTCACTTCAATTGATTTGTTCCAAAAGAAATGAACGTATCAAGCAAATGAGGTTCACTGTTACATGACTTGTGGTTAGAACCAAAGTTATCCATTTTACCTTCAAGGTTTTAACTTGAAGTGATGAGAACGACGTGTATTGAGGACCCAATAACCGTCACGGATGCGTAATTAAGACTTAGTAATGCGTTGGAAGATAGTATAAGATACTTCCCTTCAATTAAGTGTTCCAAAAGAACTGATCGTATCAAGCAAATGAGGTTCACTGTTACATGTCTTGTGGTTAGAACCAAAGTTATCCATTTCACCTTCAAGGTTTTAACTTGAAGTGATGAGAACGACGTGTATTGAGGACCCAATAACCTTCATGGACGCGTAATTAAGACTTAGTAATCCGTTTGAAGAAGTATTAGAAACTTCACTTCAATCGATTTGTTCGAAAGAATGAACGTATCAGCAAATGAGGTTCACTGTTACATGACTTGTGGTTAGAACCAAAGTTATCCATTTTACCTTCAAGGTTTTAACTTGAAGTGATGAGAACGACGTGTATTGAGGACCCAATAACCTTCATGGACGCGTAATTAAGACTTAGTAATCCTTTTGAAGAAGTATTAGAAACTTCACTTCAATTGATTTGTTCCAAAAGAAATGAACGTATCAAGCAAATGAGGTTCACTGTTACATGACTTGTTGTTAGAACCAAAGTTATCCAGTTCACCTTCATGGTTTTAACGTGAAGTGATGAGAACGACGTGTATTGAGGACCCAATAACCGTCAAGGACGCGTAATTAAGACTTAGTTATCCCTTTGAAGAAGTATTAGAAACTTCATTTCGATTGATTTGTTCGAAAAGAAATGAACGTATCAAGCAAATGAGGTTCAGTGTTACATGACTTGTGGTTAAAACTAAAGTATCATTTCACCTTCAAGGTTTTAACTTGAAGTGATGAGATCGACGTGTATTGAGGACCCAATAACCTTCATGGACGCGTAATTAAGACTTAGTAATCCGTTTGAAGAAGTATCAGAAACTTCACATCAATTGATTTGTTACAAAAGAAATGAACGTATCAAGCAAAAGACGTTCACTGTTACATGACTTGTGGTTAGAACCAAAGTTATCCATTTTACCTTCAAGGTTTTAACTTGAAGGGATGAGAACAACGTGTATTGATGGCCCAATAACCGTCACGGATGCATAATTAAGACTTAGTAATGCGTTGGAAGATAGTATAAGATACTTCCCTTCAATTAAGTTGTTCCAAAAGAACTGATCGTATCAAGCAAATGAGGTTCACTGTTACATGTCTTGTGGTTAGAACCAAAGTTATCCATTTCACCTTCAAGGTTTTAACTTGAAGTGATGAGAACGACGTGTATTGAGGACCCAATAACCTTCATGGACGCGTAATTAAGACTTAGTAATCCGTTTGAAGAAGTATTAGAAACTTCACTTCAATCGATTTGTTCGAAAAGAAATGAACGTATCAAGCAAATGAGGTTCACTGTTACATGACTTGTAGTTAGAACCAAAGTTATCCAGTTCACCTATAAGGTTTTAACTTGAAGTGATGAGAACGACGTGTATTGAGGACCCAATAACCATCAAGGACGCGTAATTAAGACTTATTAATCTGTTTGAAGAAGTATTAGAAACTTCACTTCAATTCATTTGTTCGAAAAGAAATGAACGTATCAAGCAAATGAGGTTCACTGTTACATGACTTGTGGTTAGAACAAAAGTTATCCATTTCACCTTCAAGGTTTTAACTTGAAGTGATGAGATCGATGTGTATTGAGGACCCAATAACCTTCATGGACGCGTAATTAATACTTAGTAATCCGTTTGAAGAAGTATTATAAACTTCACTTCAATCGATTTTTTCCAAAAGAACTGAACATTTCAAGCAAATGAGGTTCACTGTTACATGACTTGTGGTTAGAACCAAAGTAATCTATTTCATCTTCAAGGTTTTAACTTGAAGTGATGAGAACGACGTGTATTGATGGCCAAATAACCGTCACGGATGCGTAATTAAGATTAGTAATGCGTTTGAAGAAGAATAAGAAACTTCACTTCAATTGATTTGTTCCAAAAGAACTGAACGTATCAAGCAAATGAGGTTCACTGTTACATGACTTGTGGTTAGAACCCAAGTTATCCATTTTACCGTCAAGGTTTTAACTTGAAGTGATGAGAACGACGGGTATTGAGGATCCAATAACCTTCATGGACGCGTACTTGAGACTTAGTAATGCGTTTGAAGCAGTATTAGACATTTCACTTTAATCGATTTGTTCCAAAATAACTGAACGTATCAAGCAAATGAGGTTCACTGTTACATGACTTGTGGTTAGAACATAAGTTATCCATTTTACCTTCAAGGTTTTAACTTGAAGTGATGAGAACGACGTATATTGAGAACCCAATAACCTTCATGGACGCGTAATTAAGACTTAGTAATCTGTTTGAAGTAGTATTAGGAACTTCTTGTTGACTTATAGAGTGTCTAAGTCATAATTTGTTTTTGATGATGTATTTGTATATTAAGTATAAAATTTGATTATGTGTATTTAACGAGAATTATGAATATAAGATTGTTTGGCAATACCCTTAAAAAGGGTATTTTAGTTGTCTAATAAAATCGGTTTGAGTATACAGAGCTGGATAGAAAAAAAGGGCTGAAACGCGTGCTTCTATTGATCGTTACACAACAAAGAAATGAAAGTTTCTGCCGATTGCAAGACGACAGAAGAAGAAGCCGTTTAGAAGTTAACTTCTGCCGATTGCTAAACGACAGAAGAAGAAGCCGTTTAGAAGTTAACATCTGCCGATGACGTGTCAAGCGCTTGTATGTTTCATCTGCTGATAGCGTTTTGAAATCATCTGCCTATGACGGTTAAGCACTTATATGTTTCATCTGCCGATACCGGTTCATGACGTGTTGAGTTACATCTGCCGATGGTATTTTAAGCCACATCTGCCGATGACACTTAAGGATACATCTGCCGATGGCCGATGGTGTTTTAAGCCACATCTACCGATGACACTTAAGGATACATCTGTCGATGGTGTTTCAAGCTGCATCCACCGATGACGTGTCTCTGCTTCATAAGTTGCATCTGCAGGTGAACTTCCGCCAGAATACAAAGCTAGCCGCGAAGCTACAGTGACGCCGATTTCAACATTAACTCCAGACCTTTAATGGCGACGACGAACAACATTTTCAGAAGCAACGGATAGCTGCTTCAGTACGGATGCTTCCCAACGGTAACATTTTTCCATTTGAAGAAAGAAACATTCAATTCTGTGAAGCAATTTTTTACGAAGTATATAAGCAGAAGAAAAGGCTCGAAGACTAACTTTTGCCAATTTGAATTCTGAGCCCTAAGCTGCGAAAGTTAATCACTCTGTATTTTCTTCTACACCTCTCGACTTTAACTTGAGATTTCATTTTTGGTGAGAGTGTAGTCTGTGCTAGAAAAACATAAACTCAAAATCTGTATAAGGCAGTGGATTGACGCCCGTCAAGTTCAATCCAGATTTGTAAAAGGCAGTTGATCGGAGCCCGAAATTCCGATCTGTTTATTCTCGTGAGGAGAAGGGTAAGGATCTTCAAGGGGTGAGCCTTGGAGCGTGGATGTAGGCAATTTGGCCGAACCACGTAAAAACCTGTGTGTTGGTTTTTCTCTCTCTCTTTTACTTTTACTAATTGTCTGCGTGCTGTTAGTTTAAGAAACATTAAGAGTTTTTAAAAAGGTCTAATTCACCCCCCTCTTAGACAATCTCGATCCTACAATTGGTATCAGAGCAAGGTTTATATTGTCTAAGTTGTTTATCTAGGAGATATTGTAATATCTGAAATGGCATTCAACACACACTCTGCACAAATGGAAGGTCAGTCTACCACTAGACCTCCATTCTTCGATTGTATTGATTATGTGTACTGGAAGTTTAGAATGAGAATTTATATTCAGGCTATAGACTATGACATATGGAATAACATAGAAAATGGTCCATATATAGCTTTTAAAACAGAGAATGGTATTAGGACTCCCAAAGCGTCACATGAACTAAATGATACTGACAAGAAGAATTTGAGCCTGAATGCCAAGGCTATAAACACCCTATATTGTGCTCTGAACAGAGATGAGTTTAATAGAGTACAGGGGTGTGAGAGTGCACAAGAGATCTGGCATTTACTTGAGGTCACACACGAGGGCACAAATCAGGTTAAAGAGAATAAATTGAGTATGTTAGTTCATGAATATGAACTGTTCTCCATGGAAAAAGGAGAAACTATCAGTTCTATGTTTACTCGATTTACTAACATCACTAACGGTCTTAAAGCTCTTGGTAAGACTTACTCAGGTGAAGAACAGGTAAGGAAACTTCTGAGATGCCTACCGAGAGCATGGCAACCAAAAGTGACTGTCATTCAAGAAGCAAAGGATCTCAAAGCTTTAAAGCTTGAGGAGCTCATTGGATCTCTCATGACGCATGAGATCACAATGAGAGCAAACGAAAAGGAAGACCTCAAGGAGAAAGAGGTAACAAGGAAAAAGGACATTGCTCTAAAAGCTTCTTCAAGTAAGCAAGAGGAATAAGAAGAAGAAGAAGAAGAAGATGACGATATTGCACTCATCACTAGGAGGTTCAGTAAATTTCTGCAACGAAAGAGGATGCAGGGAAAAAGGTTTCCAAAAGGTGAGAAGTTGCAAAAAGACAAGGAGTTCACTTGCTTTGGGTGTGGCAAACCTGGTCACATGAAGGCAGATTGCCCCCAGGCCAAGAAATATCCCAAGAAGTTTAAGAAAAAGGCTATGAAGGCCACTTGGGATGACAGTGAAGGCGACACTTCCTCTTCAGAAGATGAGGAAGTAGCCAACCTGTGCTTCATGGCACACGAGGATAAGGTTAGTACTTCTTCCTCAAATATTTTGAGTGACAGTGAAAATGATGATGAAGAAGATGAATTAGTTGATGCTTTTAATGACTTAGTTAAACAGTTTGGCATGTTGAAAACTAAATACAATTTGTTGAAAAAGGACAATGCAGGTCTAATTGAGAAGCATGCCAATGAACATAGTATGCATGAAAAGGAAGTCTCTGTACTTAAAAAGAAAAATGAGACGTTAAATAGACTTGTTCTGAATTTCACTGAAGGAAGTAAAAATCTGAACATGTTATTGAGCAGCCAGAGAGTGCAGTTTGATAAAACTGGTCTAGGGTATGAAGGGTTTAGTAAAAAGAAAACATATAAAAGGCTTTTTGTTAAATCCACTGTCTGTCATGCATGCAATGAAGTTGGACATAAATAATTTGAATGTCCATTAAATTTAAACAACAAGAAAACTGGGAGTAAATTACAGTGGGTTACCAAAGGAACCAAAACTAACACCAGGACCCAAAAGATTTGGGTACCTAAGAAGACTGCTTGAACTCTATCTTGCAGGTTGACTGCTCTCCCGAGAAAAACCAGTGGTATCTCGACAGTGGATGCTCGAGACATATGACGGGAGACTCAACTAAATTTGCTGCTGTCAGCAAAAAGAAAGGAAATGTTACCTTTGGTGGAAACCAAAAAGGTAAAATCGTTGGCATTGGCAACATAGGTAACCTTATCAACCCTATTATTGAAAATGTTTTATTAGTTGATGGGTTGAAACACAACCTGCTAAGTATAAGTCATTTATGTGATAAAGGTTATAAAGTGATTTTTAAATAAAATTCTTGCTTGATTAAAGATGTTTCAAATGGCAAAATTCTGTTTTCAGGTTATAGGAAAGAAAATATTTATATTATTGACTTAGATGATATTGTTATGTCTGATGAAAAATGTTTTGCTGTTAATTCTTCCTGGATCTTGCATAGGAGATTAGGACATGTAGGGATGGATACCTTAGCTAAGATTACTAAGGAGAACCTAGTTAGAGGGATCCCTAAGTTATCCTTTGAAAAGGATAAAGTCTGTGTAGCTTGTCAAATGGGCAAGCAGATCAAAAGCACTTTTGCATCAAAGAATGCAATTTCAACTTCTAAGCCTCTCAAACTCCTTCATATGGACCTCTTTGGTCCTTCTAATATAGCCAGTCTAGGAGGCAAATTCTATGCCTTTGTCATTGTTGACGATTTCTCTAGATTTACTTGGGTTTATTTTCTGAAGTCTAAGGATGAGACTTTTGATACTTTCTCTAGCTTTAGAAAAAGAGTTCAAAATGAAAAGGAGCTCACCATTGTTACTATTCGTAGTGATCATGGTGGTGAATTTGAAAATGAGAAATTTGAACTCCTGTGTCTCAAGTATGGAATTGAGCACAATTTCTCTTCTCCTAGGACCCCTCAGCAGAATGGTGTTGTTGAGAGGAAGAATAGATCTCTTCAAGAGCTTGCTAGGACTATGCTTAATGAGAATTCACTTCCTAAGTATTTCTGGGCTGAAGCTGTAGCCACAGCTTGTTATGTGCTTAATCGGGTCTCCATAAGACCTATTCTAGAGAAAACTCCATATGAGCTCTGGAGTGGAAAAACTCCTTCTGTCAAGTATTTTAGAGCCTTTGGCAGTAAATGCTTTATCCTTAATACTAAGGATAACTTAGGAAAATTCGATTCCAAATCGGATATTGGAATTTTTCTTGGTTACTCTCTGACCAGTAAAGCATACAGAGTTTTCAATAGGAGAACTCTTGTTGTAGAGGAATCCGTTCATGTCAACTTTGATGAGTCTCCTCAGCCCACAATAAATGTGGATGAGGATGATGTTGTGAATTGTCAACTAGACTCTCTTTCCTTAGGAAAACCTACTGATCCTTCTCATGTAGAAAAATCTTTAGAACCATCTTCTACATCTCTTGATATAATTCCTGTCAAGGATGAAAATCCTAATCTACCTAGAGATTGGAAATATGTCAGAAATCATCCAATAGATGAGGTTTTAGGTGATCCTTCTTTAGGAGTTAAGACTAGATCCTCACTTAGGAATCTCTGTGCCAATGTGGCATTTATATCTCAAGTAGAACCTAAGAAGTTTGAAGAGGCCGAGAGTGATGAAAACTGGATTTTAGCTATGCAAGAGGAGCTAAATCAATTTGAAAGGAGCAAGGTATGGGAACTTGTTCCAAGGCCTAAGGATAATCCCATTATTGGAACTAAATGGGTTTACAAGAACAAATTGGATGAAAGTGGGATCGTAGTTAGAAACAAAGCCAGACTAGTTGCTAAGGGATACTCTCAAGAGGAGGGTATTGATTTTGAAGAATCCTTTGCCCCTGTAGCTAGATTAGAGTCAATAAGAATGCTTCTAGCTTTTGCTTGTTTCAAGAACTTCACACTCTTTCAAATCGATGTAAAGAGTGCCTTCTTAAATGGATATATCACTGAGGAAGTTTTTGTTGAGCAACCATTAGGTTTTGAAGTTTTTGATAAACCCGACCATGTCTACAAACTTAGGAAAGCTCTTTATGGTCTTAAGCAGGCTCCTAGAGCTTGGTATGATAGGTTGAAGAATTTCCTTGAGGAAAGGAATTTCAAAAAGGGCAATTCTGATTCAACTTTATTTACCATGCAGAAGGATAATGATATTTTGTTGGTTCAAATTTATGTTGATGAAATCATTTTTGGATCAACCAATGTCAACATGTGTATTGAGTTTTCTTCCCTCATGCAAAGTGAATTTGAAATGAGTATGATGGGGGAGTTAAAGTTTTTCTTAGGATTCCAGATTAGTCAATCTCCTGATGGAATTTTCTTCTGTCAAGAAAAGTACGTTAAGGAACTCCTTAAGAAATTCGGATTAGAAACTGTCAAATCTTCCAAGACTCCTATGAGTACCACTACTAAGTTGGATAAAGATGAAAAAGGTATAAGTGTGGACATTAAGAAATATCGTGGTATGATTGGATCTTTGTTATATCTGACTGCAAGTAGGCCAGATATTCTTTTCAGTGTATGTCTTTGTGCTAGATTTCAGGCTGCTCCTAAGGAATCTCACTTAACTGCTGTCAAAAGGATTTTTAAATATTTAAGTGGGACACCTGACTCAGGTCTATGGTATCCAAAAGGTACTTCTTTCAATCTTATAGGATACTCAGATTCTGACTATGCTGGAAGTCTAGTTGATAGGAAAAGCACCAGTGGAACTTGTCAATTCCTAGGTGAATCTTTAGTTTCCTGGTACTCTAAGAAACAGAATTCTGTTGCATTGTCAACTACTGAGAGTGAATATATTGCTGCAGACAGTTGTTGTGCACAAATGTTATTGATGAAACAAACACTAGAAGACTATAATCTGTTTTATGATAGGATTCCTATTCGGTGTGATAACACCAGTACTATCAACATTTCTAAAAATCCTATTCAGCATTCTAGAACCAAACATATTGATGTTAGGTATCACTTCATTAGAGATCATGTTCAAAGAGGAGATATCACTTTAGAATTTGTCAATTCTGTAGATCAACTTGCAGACATCTTTACCAAGCCTTTGGATGAAAAGACCTTTAATAATATAAGAATAAGGCTAGGACTCATTCGGGTTGAGAAAAACTAAGGTTTTTCCTCTGTTGGTAAATCATGAGTGATAGAGTTTTTCTTAACTGTGAAGGCATCGATAGATGTAGGAATCGGAAGATGTATTTCTATCGGTAGATGCAGTGTTTTCTCTTGGCATCGGAAGATGCATTTCCTTCGGTAGGAATCGGATGATTTTTTTTTTCAATCTGCCGACACGTGTATCCCATCGGAAGATATCTGTGTTACACGTGTGACTTCATCGTCGGGTGTCACTTTATTTCTTTTAAATTCATCCTTCTTCGCTGAAACACTTCATCTTTCGCGCTCTTTCTGCAAAACCCCTGCCCTACCAAACTTCATTTCCGAATCCTCTCCTTGAAATGGAACATCTAGGTTCATCATCTCGCGCCGTTACCAAACCGGCCAAGAAGAAGGCCAAAGCTTCTGATCGTCCTTCCCGAGAGATTCCTCGTGGAATGCAGTGGCCATCTTTCTTCTTTCTCTCTCAAGCTGCTGAGGTAAAGTACCACGATGACTATCAGTTCAAATCGTTGATTCCCAGTAAGGGTATTTACTTTGACGAGTTAGCTGGAATGGACATTATAGAACCCTTGACAGATCTCGGGTTAATAGGTCTATTTGAAACTGAATCTTTCTACTACCCAGAAGCTATCCGGATGTTTTATGCCAATCTTAGCTTTACCTCTGACTTCTCTTCTATTAAGAGCTATGTGTATAACAAACACATAGAAATTACTCCTCAATCCATAAATGCTCTTCTGGGGGCTCCTCATTTGGATAGCTGCCCTTACAAGTATGTAACAAGTTCTGAGCTTCCTTTCTTTGGTACGTCTGATGGCATACAGTTTCTCAAGGAGATTGCTTTGGACCCCAATCAATCCCCTGATCTTTTAAAGGGAAGGCATCTGACCCCTAGAGCCAGATTATTTCGTCAAATGATAGGATTCAATATTATCCCCAAGGGTGGTCACTATGACGAAGTGAGCGCAATGGAACTGTTTGTTCTGTTTGCACTTTATTTCAAGACACCTTTCAACATTGGATATATTGTGGTTCGAAGGATGATACTGGCTGTATCCTCAAGGGCTACATCTTTACCTTATAATCTGCTTCTTATGAGGTTATTTGCACTGCTTGAAGTTGTCTTTCTAGAGGAGGAAGAACCTGTGAGACTTCAGCCCGTACAGTATTATTCCCAAATCACTCCAAACAAGATGGGAATAAATAGAATCAGAAAAGGTGAGCTAGTTTTGGCCAAGGCTAAGCAAAAGGTTTCCAAGGCAGTTCCTGTCAGGCGTGGTAAAAGAAAACTTATCCTGCCATCAGAGTCAACTGCTGAAGAAGGAGATGAAACAGGAATTCCAGACTGTGTTAATTCCTCCTCTCAGGAATCAAGTTTCGAACCTCCTCCTCTAGTGCGTAGGCCTGCTCCTTCCTCCATAGCACCTATTTCAGAGGCCATCTCTGCTCCCTCACCTATGCCTCTTCCTATTCCCGAACATCCTCCTTCACCTCCACCCTCTCTCATACTACCCTCTCAGCCTGTTTTTCCCTCCATCTCTCTGGTGATTCGAGCAATTTCTTCGATAATCACCCATGGTCCTCCAGCTCCATCCACATTACCACCTCTGCCTTCCCCAGCTCCTCCATCTCCAGTCTTCCCTTCAGTTCCTCCATCTCCAGACAAGCAAGAGATGCTCCCTCCATCACCAGTTCAATCTGCTCCAATCGCTCTGCAAGACCAACCCTATCTATCAGTTACTCCTGCCACTCATCTAACTTATCAGAGGCGATTTGTAATGAGTGAGGCACAGTACAAGGAATTGACGTCCTCTATTGCCAATCTTGGCACTGCCCTTCAAAGTCAACTTGATCAAAATAAAAAGGACTTGAGCACTGCTTTTGATACTGGTCTTGGGTTGGTGTCTTAGAAAGTGGATGCTGATAGGCGTATGGTTGTCAGGGAACTTGAATCTCTTCGCTCTTCAATTGATGCATTAACCCCTGAACCTGTTCCTGAACCCAAACCCTCGAGTTCTGTCAGTGTTCTCGTGGCTTGTTTTGAAGAATTTTTACTTCCCTTCTCCCGGTCTGAAGTTGCTGAGGATGTGCACTTAATGTCATTGGATCTTCAGGAGGTTGAACTAGCATTTTCTACTCCTGCTGTTCCTACAACTGGCCCTTCTGTAGAGCCTCCTCCATGTATGGACATGGTGGTGTCCACTGAACCTTCTCCGCCTCCGGCTCCCGGCCTGGTAATGGTGGTCTATCAGCCTCCCATTCCTTCTGCTATTCATTCCTATCCCGAGCTGATCGAGGCATTTTTTTCTCCAAATCTTGACGTGCCCTCTTGGGTTCCTCAAGCATTTTGGACTCATTTCTTAGCATTCTTTAAGTAGAATTTCTTGTGCATATACCTTTTGTTCTGTATACACGTTCATTAGTATTTAATGGGAAATCTACTGCTTATTTCTTTGACTACATTGCTTCTCCTGTTTATCTCATCTGTTTTTGATAATGTCAATGGGGGAGAATAATGTATTTCATTAAGTCTGACTTGGTAATATTCTTTGGATATACTCTTTCTAGCACTATGAAATTCTTGAATCTGATTACTCTGTGTTTCTGAATTTGCTCTGTATGGTTAATTGAATAAAATGCATATACTATGGGGGAGTATCTAAGTTAATCAAATTTATATTGTCATCATCAAAAAGGGGGAGATTGTTGACTTATAGAGTGTCTAAGTCATAATTTGTTTTTGATGATGTATTTGTATATTAAGTATAAAATTTGATTATGTGTATTTAACGAGAATTATGAATATAAGATTGTTTGGCAATACCCTTAAAAAGGTTATTTTAGTTGTCTAATAAAATCGGTTTGAGTATACAGAGCTGAATAGAAAAACAGGGCTGAAACGCGTGCTTCTACCGATCGTTACACAACAAAGAAATGAAAGCTTCTGCAAATTGCTAAACGACAGAAGAAGAAGCCGTTTAGAAGTTAACTTCTGCCGATTGCTAAACGACAGAAGAAGAAGCCGTTTAGAAGTTAACATCTGCCGATGACGTGTCAAGCGCTTATATGTTTCAACTGCCGATAGCGTTTTGAAATCATCTGCCTATGACGGTTCAGCACTTATATGTTTCATCTGCCGATACCGGTTCATGACGTGTTGACTTACATCTGCCGATGGTATTTTAAGCCACATCTGTCGATGACACTTAAGTATACATCTGCCGATGGCCGATGGTGTTTTAAGCCACATCTGCCGATGACACTTAAGGATACATCTGCCGATGGTGTTTCAAGCTGGATCCACCGATGACGTGTCTCTGCTTCATAAGTTGCATCTGCCGGTGAACTTCCGCCAGAATTCAAAGCTAGCCGCGAAGCTACAGTGACGCCGATTTCAACATTAACTCCAGACCTTTAATGGCGACGACGAACAACATTTTCAGAAGCAACGAATAGCTGCTTCAATACGGATGCTTCCCAACGGTAACATTTTTCCATTTGAAGAAAGAAGTATTCAATTCTGTGAAGCAATTTTTTACAGAGTATATAAGCAGAAGAAAAGGCTCGAAGACTAACTTTTGCCAATTTGAATTCTGAGACCTAAGCTGCGAAAGTTAATCACTCTGTATTTTCTTCTACACCTCTCGACTTTAACTTGAGATTTCATTTTTGGTGAGAGTGTAGTCTGCGCTAGAAAAACATAAACTCAAAATCTGTATAAGGCAGTGGATTGACGCCCGTCAAGTTCAATCCAGATTTGTAAAAGGAAGTTGATCGGAGCCCGAAATTCTGATCTGTTTAATCGCGTGAGGAGAAGGGTAAGGATCTTCAAGGGGTGAGTCTTGGAGCGTGGA
The DNA here is from genome assembly GCA_022432975.1 of Begonia masoniana. Lineage (NCBI taxonomy): Eukaryota > Viridiplantae > Streptophyta > Magnoliopsida > Cucurbitales > Begoniaceae > Begonia > Begonia masoniana. The sequence continues at coordinate 19,148,279 of CM039506.1, forward strand.
TGTAGGCAGTTTGGGCGAACCACGTAAAAACCTGTGTGTTGGTTTTTCTCTCTCTCTTTTACATTTACTAATTGTCTGCGTGCTGTTAGTTTAAGAAACATTAAGAGTTTTTAAAAAGGTCTAATTCACCCCCATCTTAGACAATCTCGATCCTACACTTCTCTTCAATAGATTTGTTCCAAAAGAACTGAACGTATCAAGCAAATGAGGTTCACTGTTATATGACTTGTGGTTAGAATCAAAGTTATCCATTTTACCTTCAAGTTTTTAAATTAAAGTGATTTGAACGACGTGTATTAATGGCCCAAGAATCGTCACGGATGCGTAATTAAGACTTAGTAATGCGTTTGAAGAAATATAAGAAACTTCACTTCAATCAATTTGTTCCAAAAGAACATAACGTATCAAGCAAATGAGGTTCACTATTTTATGACTTGTGGTTAGAACCAAAGTTATCCATTTCACCTTCAAGGTTTTAACTTGAAGTGATGAGAACGACGGGTATTTATGGCCCAATAACCGTCACGGATGCGTAATTAAGACTTAGTAATGCATTTGAAGAAGTATAAGAAACTTCACTTCAATTGATTTGTTCCAAAAGAACTGAACATATCAAGCAAATGAGGTTCACTGTTACATGTCTTGTGGTTAGAACCAAAGTTATCCATTTCACCTTTAAGGTTTTAACTTGAAGTGATGAGAACGACGTGTATTGATGGCCCAATAACCTTCATGGACGCATCATTAGGACTTAGTAATCCGTTTAAAGAAGTATTAGAAACTTCACTTCAATTGATTTGTTCCAAAAGAAATGAACGTATCAAGCTAATGAGGTTCACTGTTACATGACTTGTGGTTAGAACCAAAGTTATCCATTTTACCTTCAAGGTTTTATAATGAAGTGATGAGAACGACGTGTATTGAGGACCCAATAACCTTCTTGGACGCGTAATTAAGACATAGTAATTCGTTTGAAGAAGTATTAGAAACTTCACTTCAATAGATTTGTTCCAAAAGAACTGAACGTATCAAGCAAATGAGGTTCACTTTTACATGACTTGTGGTTAGAACCAAAGTTATCTATTTCACCTTCAAGGTTTTAACTTGAAGTGATGAGAACGACGTGTATTGAGAACCCAATAACCTTCATGGACGCGTAATTAAGACTTAGTAATCCGTTTGAATAAGTATTAGAAACTTCACTTCAATCGATTTGTTCCAAAAGAAATGAATGTATCAAGCAAATAAGGTTCACTGTTACATGACTTGTAATTAGAACCAAAGTTATCCAGTTCACCTTCATGGTTTTAACATGAAGTGATGAGAACGAAATGTATTGAGGACCCAATAACCTTCATGGATGCATAATTAAGACTTAGTAATCTATTTGAAGAAGTATTATAAATTTCACTTCAATCGATTTCTTCCAAAAGAAATGAACGTATCAAGCAAATGAGGTTCACTGATACATAACTTGTGGTTAGAACCAAAGTTATCCATTTTACCTTCAAGGTTTTAACTTGAAAATATGAGAACGACGTGTATTGAGGACCCAATAAACTTCAAGGACGCGTAATTAAGACTTATTAATCTATTTGAAGAAGTAATAGAAACTTCACTTCAATCGATTTGTTCCAAAAGAACTGAACGTATCAAGCAAGTGAGGTTCACTGTTAAATGACTTGTGGTTAGAATAAAAGTTATCCATTTCACCTTCAAGGTTTTAACTTGAAGTGATGAGAACGAAGTGTATTGAGGACCCAATAACCTTCATGGATGCATAATTAAGACTTAGTAATCTATTTGAAGAAGTATTATAAACTTCACTTCAATCGATTTGTTCCAAAAGAACTGAACGTATCAAGCAAATGAGGTTCACTGTTACATGATTTGTGGTTAGAATCAAAGTTATACATTTCACCTTCAAGATTTTAACTTGAAGAGATGAGAACGACGTGTATTCATGGCCCAATAACCATCACGGATGCGTAATTAGGACTTAGTAATGCGTTTGAAGAAGTATAAGAAACTTCACTTCAATTGATTTGTTCCAAAAGAACAGAACGTATCAAGCAAATGAGGCTCACTGTTACATGTCTTGTGGTTAGAACCAAAGTTATCCATTTCACCTTCAAGGTTTTAACTTGAAGTGATGAGAACGACGTGTATTGAGGACCCAATAACCTTCATGGACGCGTAATTAAGACTTAGTAATCCGTTTGAAGAAGTAGTAGAAACATCACTTCATTTGATTTGTTCCAACAGAAATGAACGTATCAAGCAAATGAGGTTCACTGTTACATGACTGGTGGTTAGAACCAAAGTTATCCAGTTCACCTTCAAGGTTTTAACGTGAAGTGATAATAACGACGTGTATTGAGGACCCAATAACCGTCAAGGACGCGTAATTAAGACTTAGTTATCCGTTTGAAGAAGTGTTAGAAACTTCACTTCAATTGATTTGTTCGAAAAGAAATGAACGTATCAAGCAAATGAGGTTCACTGTTACACGACTTGTGGTTAAAACTAAATTTATCCATTTCACCTTCAAGGTTATAATTTGAAGTGATGAGATCGACGTGTATTGAGGACCCAATAACTTTCATGGACTAATAATTAAGACATAGTAATATATTTGAAGATGTATTAGAAACTTCACTTCAATTGATTTGTTACAAAAGAAATGAACGTATCAAGCAAATGAGGTTCACTGTTACATAACTTGTGGTTAGAACCAAAGTTATCCATTTTACCTTCAAGGTTTTAACTTTAAGTGATGAGAACGAAGTGTATTGAGGAACCAATAACCTTCATGGATGCGTAATTAAGACTTAGTAATCTATTTGAAGAAGTATTATAAACTTCACTTCAATCGATTTGTTCCAAAAGAACTAAACGTATCAAGCAAATGAGGTTCCTGTTACATGACTTGTGGTTCTAACCAAAGTTATCCATTTTACCTTCAAGTTTTTAACTTGAAGTGATTTGAACGACGAGTATTAATGGCCCAATAACCGTCACGGATGCGTAATTAAGACTTAGTAATGCGTTTGAAGAAATATAAGAAACTTCACTTCAATCGATTTTTTCGAAAAGAATTTAACGTATCAAGCAAATGAGGTTCACTGATACATGACTTGTGGTTAGAACCAAAGTTATCCATTTCACCTTCAAGGTTTTAACTTGAAGTGATGAGAACGACGTGTATTCATGGCCCAATAACCGTCACAGATGCGTAATTAAGACTTAGTAATGCGTTTGAAGAAGTATAAGAAACTTCACTTCAATTGATTTGTTACAAAAGAACTAAACGTATCACGCAAATGAGGTTCACTGTTACATGGCTTGTGGTTAGAACCAAAGTTATCCATTTCACCTTCAGGGTTTTAACTTGAAGTGATGAGAACGATGTGTATTGAGGACCCAATAACCTTCATGGATGCATCATTAAGACTTAGTAATCCGTTTAAAGAAGTATTAGAAATTTAACTCAAATTTATTTGTTAAAAAAGAAATGAATGTATCAAGCTAATGAGGTTCACTGTTACATGACTTATGGTTAGAACCAAAGTTATCCATTTTACCTTCAAGGTTTTAACTTGAAGTGATGAGAACGACGTGTATTGAGGACCCAATAACCTTCTCGGACGCGTAATTAAGACTTAGTAATCCGTTTGAAGAAGTATTAAAAACTTCACTTCAATAGATTTGTTCCAAAAGAACTGAACGTATCAAGAAAATGAGGTTCACTTTTACATGGCTTGTGGTTAGAACCAGAGTTATCTATTTCACCTTCAAGGTTTTAACTTGAAGTGATGAGAACGACGTGTATTGAGGACCCAATAACCTTCATGGACGCGTAATTAAGACTTGGTAATCCGTTTGAATAAGTATTAGAAACTTCACTTCAATCGATTTGTTCCAAAACAAATGAACGTATCGAGCAAATGAGGTTCATTGTTACATGACTTGTGGTTAGAACCAAAGTTATCCATTTTACCTTCAAGTTTTTAACTTGAAGTGATTTGAACGACGTGTATTGAATTGCCAATAACCGTCACGGATGCGTAATTAAGACTTAGTAATACGTTTGAAGAAGTATAAGAAACTTCACTTTAATCGATTTGTCCCAAAAGAACTGAATGTATCAAGCAAATGAGGTTCACTGTTACATGACTTGTGGTTAGAACCAAAGTTATCTATTTCACCTTCAAGGTTTTAAGTTGAAGTGATGAGAACAACGTGTATTGAGGACCCAATAACCTTCATGGACGAGTAATTAAGACTTAGTAATCTGTTTGATGAAGTATTTGATGTAGTCAAAGGAGCAACTAAGGACAATCAAGAAGCAATAGGGAGCCAAGATCCATTGATGAATATAGGAGGACCAATGACGAGATCAAGAACGAAGAAAATAAACAAAAGACTACAAATTTTAATCAAAGACATCCAAGAAAAGGAATCATCACAAAATGTGCAACGAGCAATAATATTACTAAGTGTTGATGAAGAAGCAAGGACTGGAAAAGAAGCCCAAAACGAAGCCCAAAACGAAGTCTCAAAAATAAAGACTTCCCACATGGTCACCCAACATGGCACTACTCTAGCCCAAGAGTTTTTAACTTCAAAGTTCTTACAAGTGCCACACCATTGGGCTAGGCCCACAATCTGAATTAAACTCGAGACTCACGTTACTTAAACCTAAGTTCCGCGGCCACCATCCACTTGCACCACTTTCCAATTTTCCTTCTCTTATTTTTGGAAACTTTCCTATTGTCTAATTAGGATATTTTGATTATTTCTAATTATGTTATTACCTTATTAGTTTTATCCCTTTGCCTATTTAAGGGAGGCTTGTAATAGATTTTAGGGACTTTTGAATGAATTGAATTTTATTAAGCTTTTGCTTTAAGGTGAGATCCTTATAATTCTCTTCTTGAGTTCTTGGATTAGAACTTGATCTTCTTCAAGTGTATTCTTGAAAAGATCGAACTTGATAGCTTAGGTTCAACCAACGAGTTTGGTTCGGGTCTAGCTACTTTTTCTGATAACTTTGGTTCCATCGCTATCTATCGATTGGGGTCAAGTTCCTTCTTCTTATTCTTTTGAATCAATAAAGGCATTATTCCCTTTGAATTCCGTATTGCGTGTTGGGTCTAAGATCTCTAATATCTTAGGTTCATATCATTTGGTATCAGAGCGAAGGTTCTTCGATTCAAAGAAGCTATCTTTATCATTCTTGTTATTCTTCTTTTCTTCTCCACAAAACCTTTCGATTATTCTATTTTTCGTTTTAGTTCAAAAAAAAAAAAATCGAAAAAAAAAAAAAAAATTCCGAAAATTCAAAAAAAAAAAAAAGCTCTCGTTTGTTAATAACGAGAAACTTCTTTTGTACTGCCAATCGAGAAAGACATATCTTTGCTTGTCTCGAACCCTAGCATCCGAATCTCAAGTCGGATTTCTATTTCTGCAAGTTTGCTGGGTTTCAAAAAAAAATTCGTGAGAATACCTCATTAGTATCGAGGATTCACAACCGGAAACTATTCAAGCTTCTCAAAACGTTATATCCAGAGATCGATTCTAGCAAACACCTTTAGTGGTTTGACTTTAATCTATTCTCGAAAGTTGGATTTTAAGTTTGAAAGTTTGAAATTTTCACGTTATACTTGTTGGATTACATCTTGATTGGGTTCTAACTTTAAGAACCTAAAGAAGAGATTGAGTGGTAAAAGACAAGAGTGTGAGATTATCTTATAAAAGTCAAAATTTCGAGCGAAACACGAGTGAAGTGACATTGAACGAGTGTAAACACGTGAGGGAGAGGAGAGGTCCATTTAAATTTCTGCATTTCAATTCAGTCATTTAAATTTCTGTATTTCAATTCAGTCATTTAAATTTCCGCATTTCGATTCAGTCATTTAAATTTCCGCATTTTAATTCAGTTATTTAGATTTTTATTTCGCAATTTACCTTTTGCGTTATTTATTAAAAAAAAAAGAAAAGAAAAATTCGGAATCATGAGCGGAGAGGAGAATGAGATTGATATAAAAATGTTCATGAGGGCCATACACGATCAATACGAGGCTCTTAATCGAAGGATGGAACGTTTGGAGATACCGTCACCTACCAATCCTCGTGAAAAAAAGTTTGACGACTACTATGACCATGATGAAAAACCATACCGAAAGGAAAGATACGATAAGAACGATCGAGAAGATGGAGATCTTAGTGATATCAAGGTTAACATCCCAGCCTTTCAAGGGAAAAGTGATCCCGAAGCCTATTTGGAATGGGAAAGGAAAGTCGATTCTTTACTCGAGTATCGAAACTACACGGAGGAAAAAAAGGTTAGGTTGGTCACAATGGAGTTCACCGATTATGCCAGCATTTGGTGGGATCAACTAGTCAAAACTCGGAGACGAAACGGAGAAACCCCAATCCGCACATGGGAAAGTGTAAAAACAATTATGAGAAAAAGGTACGTCCCATCATATTACTATAGGGATTTGTGTCGGAAACTTCAAGGTCTTACTCAAGGATATAAAAGTGTGGAGGAGTATTATAAAGAAATGGAGATGGCCATGATAAAGGCCGATGTTAACGAGGATGGAGAAGCCACAATGGCAAGGTTTGTGGGAGGACTTAATCGAGAAATTGCCGACATAGTAGATTTACAACACTATTTGGACATGGAGGAATTACTACACAAGGCGATCAAAATCGAACGACAACTAAATGCCAAGAAAAGTGCAAAGGTAAACACAGCGTCAAATAGTTCGTGGAAACCAAATTGGAAAGGAGAGAAGCCAAACCCAAGGGAGGACCACAAAGGAAAAATCGTCGCTAATAACTTCAACCCACCTAAAGGAAAGAGCGAGGTTCCAACACTAACTCGGACTAGAGAAGTCAAGTGTTATCGATGCCAAGGAATTGGGCACATTGCATCAAATTGTCCCAATAAGCGTGCAATGGTCTTTTTAGAGAATGGTGATATAGAAAGTGTGAGTTCAAGCGATAACGAGATGCCATCACTCGAAGATTGTAGTGACGTAGACGTGGAGGAACCGGTCAAAGGAGATTTATTAGTCACAAGGAGAGCCTTAAGTGTACAAATTAAGGAGGACGACGACAAAGCCCAAAGGGAAAACATCTTTCATACTAGGTGTCATGTCAACAACAAGGTATGTAGCATGATCATCGATAGCGGAAGTTGCACAAACGTGGCTAGTACATTATTGGTCCAAAAGTTAAATTTGCAAACCAAGCGACACCCAAAGCCGTACAAATTGCAATGGTTGAGCGATTGTGGCGAAATTAAGGTAACAAGACAAGTAAACATCACATTATCAATCGGAAAGTACAAAGATGAGATTTTGTGTGACGTAGTGCCAATGCAAGCAACTCACATCCTATTGGGGAGACCATGGCAATATGATAGAACGGTTAAGCATAACGGCTACAAAAATGAGTATTCGCTTACTCAAAATGGGAGGTTGGTAATACTAAAACCATTACCACCGTGGGAAGCAAGCTTGGATCAAGAGAGGATTGCCAAAGAGATCCAAAATGACAAAAATGGCGTAGTCGAAAATTCAAGCATGAAAGAAGAGAAGAAAAAAGGCGAAAAAGAAAGAGGAGACAAAAAAGCCGATGAGAGAAAAGTCATAAATAAAGAGAGCAAAAAAGACAAAGAGGAAGAAAAGAAATTGGAGGAAGGAAAAAAAAACGAGGGAGAAGAGAGAAAAAAGAGTGGACTTGTGAGGAAAGGTGAGGAGATGATTTTGTTACTCTACAAAGATGTTTATTTTTCAACTAACGAACTAACAAATTCTCTTCCCATAAGTGTTACCTCTCTTTTGCAGGAATTTGAAGACATATTTCCAGAGGAATTACCTAAAGGAGTTCCCCCACTTAGGGGAATCGAGCATCAAATCGATTTCATCCCCGGAGCGACGATCCCAAACCGACCCGCATACCGAGCAAATCCAGAGGAAACCAAGGAAATTCAAAGGCAAGTAGATGAGTTGGTAGAGAAAGGCCTAGTGAAGGAGAGTCTTAGCCTATGCTCGGTTCCGGTTATTTTGGTTCCAAAAAAGGACGGCACTTGGAGAATGTGCGTCGATTGTCGAGCGGTAAATAAAATTACGGTAAAGTATCGACACCCTATTCCTCGTCTTGATGATATGCTTGATGAACTGTATGGTGCATGTATGTTTTCCAAAATTGATTTAAAGAATGGATATTATCAAATTCGCATGAAACAAGGAGATGAATGGAAAACAGCTTTTAAAACAAAATATGGTCTTTATGAATGGTTGGTTATGCCGTTTGGACTATCTAATGCACCGAGCACGTTTATGAGATTGATGAATCATGTTTTAAGGCAATTTATTGGAAAATTTGTTGTGGTCTACTTTGATGATATTTTGGTGTATAGTAAGTCACTTGACGAACATGTTAAGCATTTGAGATCTGTATTTAGTGTGTTAAAATCGAATCTATTGTATGCTAATCTTAAAAAGTGTACCTTTTGCATGGAATCGGTAGTTTTCCTTGGTTTTATAGTTAGCTCAAAGGGGGTATCCGTAGATGAGGAAAAGATAAGAGCAATCAAGGAATGGCCCACACCAAAGAATGCAAATGAGGTACGTAGCTTTCATGGCTTGGCTAGCTTTTATAGGAGATTTGTAAGAGACTTTAGCACTATTGCGGCACCTATGAATGAGTTAGTTAAAAAGAATATTGCATTTAACTGGACCGAAGTACATGACAAAGCGTTTAATTTGTTAAAAGAGAAACTAACTAATGCTCCCCTTCTAGTTTTACCAAATTTTGATAAAACATTTGAAATTGAATGTGACGCGTCGGGAAAGGGAATTGGAGGTGTTTTGATGCAGGAAATGAAGCCGATTGCTTACTTCAGTGAAAAGCTTAGTGGAGCGGCATTAAATTATCCAACATATGACAAGGAACTCTATGCTTTGGTAAGGACGTTACAAACATGGCAACACTACTTGTGGCCCAAGGAGTTTATTATTCATTCCGATCACGAGAGTTTGAAGCACCTAAAGTCACAAGGTAAATTGCACAAGAGGCACGCCAAGTGGATGGAATTCATCGAGACCTTTCCATATGTCATCCATTACAAAAAGGTAAAGACAACGTAGTCGCTGATGCGTTGTCAAGGAGGTACGTTTTAATCACTTCTCTACAATCTAAATTGTTAGGATTTGAATTTATTAAGGATTTGTATGAATCGGATATAGATTTTTGTCATGTATGGAGAGATTGTGAGAAAATTGCATGTGCTGATTATTATAGACATGATGGGTATTTATTTCGAAAGGATAAACTTTGTATACCTAAATGCTCATTACGTGAATTGCTTGTTAGAGAAACACATGGTGGAGGATTAATGGGACACTTTGGAATTGACAAAACTTTGAATGTCTTGATAGAACATTTCTTTTGGCCAAAAATGAAGCATGATGTTATAACTATTTGTGAAAGATGCATTGAATGTAGGAAGGCAAAGTCAAAGATCAAACCATATGGATTGTATAGTCCTTTACCCGTGCCCGAGCACCCTTGGACGGATATTTCCATGGACTTTGTGTTAGGTTTACCAAGAACACAAGGAGGTAAGGATAGTATTTTTGTGGTTGTGGATCGATTTAGTAAAATGGCACATTTTATAGCATGTTCTAAAACTAATGATGCTACACATATAGCGGATTTATTTTTTAAAGAAATTGTGCGTTTACATGGATTACCTAGAACAATTGTTAGTGATAGGGATGTGAAGTTTCTAAGTCACTTTTGGAGAACCTTATGGAATAAGCTAGGTACAAAATTGTTGTTTTCCACCGTGGCACACCCCCAAACGGATGGACAAACCGAGGTAGTGAATCGAACTTTATCTACTTTGTTGAGAGCAATAATTTCTAAGAATTTAAAACAATGGGAAAATTGCTTGCCACATGTTGAGTTCGCTTACAATAGAGTTGTTCATTCTACTACTTCTTACTCACCATTTGAAATTGTGTATGGCTTTAACCCTCTTACACCGCTTGATTTATTACCGTTACCTTCTAATGAATTGGTTGATTTAAATGGAAAAAGAAAGGCTGAATTCGTAAGAGAATTACACTCGAAGGTTCGAGAAAACATTATACAAAAGAACGAGCACTATGCGCGACAAGCCAATAAGAGTAGAAAAGAAATCATTTTTGAACCCGGAGATTGGGTTTGGGTGCATCTACGAAAGGAGAGATTTGCGGAGCGGAGAAAGAATAAATTACAACCGCGAGGAGACGGTCCCTTCCAAGTGTTGGAACGCATCAATGACAATGCTTATAAGATTGACTTACCGAGCGAATATGGTAATGTAAGCGCTACTTTTAATGTTAGTGACTTATCTTTGTTTGATGCAGATTCGAGGACGAATCTTTTCGAAGAGGGAGGGAATGATGTAGTCAAAGGAGCAACTAAGGACAATCAAGAAGCAATAGGGAGCCAAGATCCATTGATGAATATAGGAGGACCAATGACGAGATCAAGAACGAAGAAAATAAACAAAAGACTACAAATTTTAATCAAAGACATCCAAGAAAAGGAATCATCACAAAATGTGCAACGAGCAATAATATTACTAAGTGTTGATGAAGAAGCAAGGACTGGAAAAGAAGCCCAAAACGAAGCCCAAAACGAAGTCTCAAAAATAAAGACTTCCCACATGGTCACCCAACATGGCACTACTCTAGCCCAAGAGTTTTTAACTTCAAAGTTCTTACAAGTGCCACACCATTGGGCTAGGCCCACAATCTGAATTAAACTCAAGACTCACGTTACTTAAACCTAAGTTCCGCGGCCACCATCCACTTGCACCACTTTCCAATTTCCTTCTCTTATTTTTGGAAACTTTCCTATTGTCTAATTAGGATATTTTGATTATTTCTAATTATGTTATTACCTTATTAGTTTTATCCCTTTGCCTATTTAAGGGAGGCTTGTAATAGATTTTAGGGACTTTTGAATGAATTGAATTTTATTAAGCTTTTGCTTTAAGGTGAGATCCTTATAATTCTCTTCTTGAGTTCTTGGATTAGAACTTGATCTTCTTCAAGTGTATTCTTGAAAAGATCGAACTTGATAGCTTAGGTTCAACCAACGAGTTTGGTTCGGGTCTAGCTACTTTTTCTGATAACTTTGGTTCCATCGCTATCTATCGATTGGGGTCAAGTTCCTTCTTCTTATTCTTTTGAATCAATAAAGGCATTATTCCCTTTGAATTCCGTATTGCGTGTTGGGTCTAAGATCTCTAATATCTTAGGTTCATATCAGTATTAGAAACTTCACTTCAATGGATTTGTTCAAAAAGAAATGATTGTATCAATCAAATGAGGTTCACTGTTACATGACTTGTGGTTAGAACCAAAGTTATACATTTTACCTTAAAGTTTTTAACTTGAAGTGATGAGAACGACGTGTATTGATGACCCAATAACCGTCACGGATACGTAATTAAGACTTAGTAATTAGTTTGAAGAAGTATAAGAAACTTCACTTCAATCGATTTGGTCCAAAACAGCTGAACGTATCAAGCAAATGAGGTTCACTGTTACGTGACTTGTGGTTAGAACCAAAGTTATCTATTTAGTCTTCAAGGTTTTAACTTGAAGTGATGAGAACGACGTGTATTGAGGACCCAATAACCTTCATGGGCGCGTAATTAAGACTTAGTAACCCGTTTGAAGAAGTATTAGAAACTTCACTTCAATCGATTTGTTTCAAAAGAAATGAACGTATCAAGCAAATTAGGTTCACTGTTACATGACTTGTGGTTAGAACCAAAGTTATCCATTTCACCTTCAAGGTTTTAACTTGAAGTGATGAGAACGACGTGTATTGAGGACCCAATAAACTTCTTGTACGGTTAATTTAAGACTTAGTAATCCGTTTGAGAAGTATTAGAAACTTCACTTCAATAGATTTGTTCCAAAAGAATGAACGTATCAAGCAAATTAGGTTCACTGTTACATGACTTGTGGTTAGAACCAAAGTTATCAATTTTACCTTCAAGGTTTTAACTTGAAGTGATGAGAACGACGTGTATTGAGGACCCAATAACCTTCTTGTACGCGTAATTAAGACTTAGTAATCCGTTTGAAGAAGTATTAGAAACTTCACTTCAATAGATTTGTTCCAAAAGAACTGAACGTATCAAGCAAATGAGGTTCACTTTTACATGACTTGTGGTTAGAACCAAAGTTATCTATTTCACCTTCAAGGTTTTAACTTGAAGTGATGAGAACGACGTGTATTGATGACCCAATAACCGTCACGGATACGTAATTAAGACTTAGTAATGCGTTTGAAGAAGTATTAGAAACTTCACTTCAATCGATTTGTTCCAAAAGAATGAACGTATCAAGCAAATGAGGTTCACTGTTACATGATTGTGGTTAGAACCAAAGTTATCTATTTCACCTTCAGGTTTTAACTTGAAGTGATGAGAACGACGTGTATTGAGGACCCAATAACCTTCATGGACGCGTAATTAAGACTTAGTAATCCGTTTGAAGAAGTATTAGAAACTTCACTTCAATCGATTTGTTCCAAAAGAAATGAACGTTTCAAGCAAATGAGGTTCACTGTTACATGACTTGTGGTTAGAACAAAAGTTATCTATTTCACCTTCAAGGTTTTAACTTTAAGTGATGAGAACGACGTGTATTCATGCCCCAGACCATCACAGCTGCTATTAAGACTTAGTAATCCGTTTGAAGAAGTATTAGAACTTCACTTCAATCGATTTGTTCCAAAAGAATGAACGTATCAAGCAAATGAGGTTCACTGTTACATGATTGTGGTTAGAACCAAAGTTATCTATTTCACCTTCAAGGTTTTAACTTGAGTGATGAGAACGACGTGTATTGAGGACCCAATAACCGTCACGGATACGTAATTAAGACTTAGTAATGCGTTTGAAGAAGTATAAGAAACTTCACTTCAATCGATTTGTTCCAAAAGAAATGAACGTATCAAGCAAATGAGGTTCACTTTTACATGACTTGTGGTTAGAACAAAGTTATCAATTTTACCTTCAAGGTTTTAACTGAAGTGATGAGAACGACGTGTATTGAGGACCCAATAACCTTCATGGACACGTCATTAAGAGTTAGTAATCCGTTTAAAGAATTATTAGAAACTTCACTTCAATTGATTTGTTCCAAAAGAAATGAACGTACCAAGCAAATGAGGTTCACTGTTACATGACTTGTGGTTAGAACAAAAGTTATCTATTTCACCTTCAAGGTTTTAACTTGAAGTGATGAGAACGACGTGTATTGAGGACCCAATAACCTTCTTGGACGCGTAATTAAGACTTAGTAATCCGTTTGAAGAAGTATTAGAAACTTCACTTCAATAGATTTGTTCCAAAAGAACTAAACGTATCAAGCAAATTAGGTTCACTTTTACATGACTTGTGGTTAGAACCAAAGGTTATCTATTTCACCTTCAGGTTTTAACTTGAAGTGATGAGAACGATGTGTATTGAGGACCCAATAACCTTCATGGACGCGTAATTAAGACTTAGTAATCCGTTTGAAGAAGTATTAAAAACTTCACTTCAATCAATTTGTTCCAAAAGAAATGAACGTATCAAGCAAATTAGGTTCACTGTTACATGACTTGTGGTTAGAACCAAAGTTATCCATTTACCTTCAAGTTTTTAACATTAGTGATGAGAACGACGTGTATTGCGGACCCAATAACCTTCATGGACACGTCATTAAGACTTAGTAATCCGTTTAAAGAATTATTAGAAACTTCACTTCAATTGATTTGTTCCAAAAGAAATGAACGTGCCAAGCAAATGAGGTTCACTGTTACATGACTTGTGGTTAAAACCAAAGTTATCTATTTCACCTTCAAGGTTTTAACTTGAAGTGATGAGAACGACGTGTATTGAGGACCCAATAACCTTCTTGGACGCGTAATTAAGACTTAGTAATCCGTTTGAAGAAGTATTAGAAACTTCACTTCAATAGATTTGTTCCAAAAGAACTGAACGTATCAAGCAAATTAGGTTCACTTTTACATGACTTTGGTTAGAACCAAAGTATATATTTCACCTTCAAGGTTTTAACTTGAAGTGATGTGACCGATGTGTATTGAGGACCCAATAACTTTTCATGGACCGCGTAATTAAGACTTAGTAATCCGTTTGAAGAAGTATTAGAAACTTCACTTCAATCGATTTGTTCCAAAAGAAATGAACGTATCAAGCAAATTAGGTTCACTATTACATGACTTGTGGTTAGAACCAAAGTTATCCATTTTACCTTCAAGGTTTTAACTTGAAGTGATGAGAACGACGTGTATTGAGGACCCAATAACCTTCTTGTACGCGTAAGTAAGACTTAGTAATCCGTTTGAAGAAGTATTAGAAACTTCACTTCAATAGATTTGTTCCAAAAGAACTAAACGTATCAAGCAAATGAGGTTCACTTTTACATGACTTGTGGTTAGAACCAAAGTTATCTAATTCACCTTCAAGGTTTTAACTTGAAGTGATGATAACGACGTGTATTGATAACCCCAATAACCGTCACGGATACGTAATTAAGACTTAGTAATACGTTTGAATAAGTATAAGAAACTTCACTTCAATCGATTTGTTCCAAAACAACTGAACGTATCAAGCAAATGAGGTTCACTGTACATGACTTGTGGTTAGAACCAAAAGTTATCTATTTAACCTTCAAGGTTTTAACTTGAAGTGATGAGAACGACGTGTATTGAGGACCCAATAACCTTCATGGATGCGTAATTAAGACTTATTAATCCGTTTGAAGAAGTATTAGAAACTTCACTTCAATCGATTTGTTCCAAAACAAATGAACGCATCAAGAAAATGAGGTTCACTGTTACATGACTTGTGGTTAGACCAAAGTTATCCATTTAACTTCAAGTTTTTAACTTGAAGTGGTTTGAACGACGTGTATTAATGGCCAAATAGCCGTCACGGATGCGTAATTAAGACTTAGTAATGCATTTGAAGAAGTATAAGAAACTTCATTTCAATCGATTTGTTCCAAAAGAACTGAACGTATCAAGCAAATGAGGTTCACTTTTACATGACTTGTGGTTAGAACAAAAGTTATCTATTTCACCTTCAAGGTTTTAACTTTAAGTGATGAGAACCGACGTGTATTCATGGCCTAATAACCATCACAGATGCGTAATTTAGACTTAGTAATGCGTTTGAAGAAGTATTAGAAACTTTACTTCAATGGATTCGTTCCAAAAGAAATGATTGTATCAACCAAATGAGGTTCACTGTTACATGTCCTTGTGGTTAGAACAAAAGTTATCTATTTCACCTTCAAGGTTTTAACTTGAAGTGATGAGAACGACGTGTATTCATGCCAAAATAACCCATCACCGATGCGTAATTAAGACTTAGTAATCCGTTTGAAGAAGTATTAGAAACTTCACTTCAATCGATTTGTTCCAAAAGAACTAAACGTATCAAGCAAATGAGGTTCACTTTTACATGACTTGTGGTTAGAACAAAAGTTATCTATTTAACCTTCAAGGTTTTAACTGAAGTGATGAGAACGACGTGTATTGAGGACCCAATAACCTTCTTGGACGCGTAATTAAGACTTAGTAATCCGTTTAAAGAATTATTAGAAACTTCACTTCAATTGATTGTTCCAAAAGAAATGAACGTATCAAGCAAATGAGGTTCACTTTTACATGACTTGTGGTTAGAACAAAGTTATCTATTTCACCTTCAAGGTTTTAACTTGAAGTGATGAGAACGACGTGTATTGAGGACCAATAACCTTCTTGGACGCGTAATTAAGACTTAGTAATCCGTTTGAAGAAGTATTAGAAACTTCACTTCAATAGATTTGTTCCAAAAGAACTGAACGTATCAAGCAAATTAGGTTCACTTTTACATGACTTGTGGTTAGAACCAAAGTTATCTATTTCACCTTCAAGGTTTTAACTTGAAGTGTCGAGAACGATGTGTATTGAGGACCCAATAACCGTCATGGACGCGTAATTAAGACTTAGTAATCCGTTTGAAGAAGTATTAAAAACTTCACTTCAATCAATTTGTTCCAAAAGAAATGAACGTATCAAGCAAATTAGGTTCACTGTTACATGACTTGTGGTTAGAACCAAAGTTATCCATTTTACTTTCAAGTTTTAACTTGAAGTGATGAGAACGACGTGTATTGAGGACCCAATAACCTTCATGGAACGCTCATAAGACTTAGTAATCCGTTTAAAGAATTATTAGAACTTCACTTCAATAGATTTGTTCCAAAAGAACTGAACGTGCCAAGCAATGAGGTTCACTGTACATGACTTGTGGTTTAAAACCAAAGTTATCTATTTCACCTTCAAGGTTTTAACTTGAAGTGATGAGAGACGGTGTATTGAGGACCCAAATAACCTTCTTGGACGCGTAATTAAGACTTAGTAATCCGTTTGAAGAAGTATTAGAAACTTCACTTCAAATAGATTTTGTTCCAAAAGAACTGAACGTTATCAAGCAATAGGTCAACTTTTTACAGTGACTTTGCTGGTTAGAACCAAATTTATATATTTCACCTTCAAGGTTTTAACTTGAAGTGCTGTGAACGATGTGTATTTGAGGAATCCCAATAACTTTCATGGACGGTAATTAAGACTTAGTAATCCGTTGAAGAAGTATTAGAAACTTCACTTCAATCGATTGTTCACCAAAAGAAATGAACGTATCAAGCAATTAGGGTTCACTCTTACATGACTTGTGGTTAGAACCAAAGTATCCATTTTCCCTTCAAGGTTTAACTTGAAGTGATGAGGACCGACGTGTATGAGGACCCAATAACCTTCTTGTACGCGTAAGTAAGACTTAGTAATCCGTTGAAGAAGTATAGAAACTTCATTCAATAGATTTGTTCCAAAAGAAACATAAACGTATCAAGCAAATGAGGTTCACTTTTACATGACTTGTGGTAGCAACCAAAGTTATCTAATTCACCTTCCAGGTTTTAACTTGAAGTGATGATAACGACGTGTATTGATAACCCCAATAACCGTCACGGATACGTAATTAAGACTTAGTAATACGTCTGAATAAGTATAAGAAACTTCACTTCAATCGATTTGTTCCAAAACAACTGAACGTATCAAGCAAATGAGGTTCACTGTACATGACTTGTGGTTAGAACCAAAAGTTATCTATTTAACCTTCAAGGTTTTAACTTGAAGTGATGAGAACGACGTGTATTGAGGACCAATAACCCTCATGGATGCGTAACTTAAGACTTATAATCGTTTGAAGAAGTATTAGAAACTTCACTTCAACGATTTGTTCAAAACAAATGGAACGCATCAAGAAAATGAGGTTCACTGTTACATGACTTGTGGTTAGAACCAAAGTTATCCATTTTAACTTCAAGTTTTTAACTTGAAGTGGTTTGAACGACGTGTATTAATGGCCAAATAGCCGTCACGGATGCGTAATTAAGACTTAGTAATGCATTTGAAGAAGTATAAGAAACTTCATTTCAATCGATTTGTTCCAAAAGAACTGAACGTATCAAGCAACTGAGGTTCACTTTTACATGACTTGTGGTTAGAACAAAAGTTATCTATTTCACCTTCAAGGTTTTAACTTTAAGTGATGAGAACGACGTGTATTCATGGCCTAATAACCATCACAGATGCGTAATTTAGACTTAGTAATGCGTTTGAAGAAGTATTAGAAACTTTACTTCAATGGATTCGTTCCAAAGAAATGATTGTATCAACCAAATGAGGTTCATGTTACATGTCTTGTGGTTAGAACAAAAGTTATCCAATTTACCTTTCAAGTTTTTAACATGAAGTGATGAGAACGACGTGTATTGAGGACCCCAATAACCTTCATGGACAAGTCATTAAGAGTTTAGTAATCCGTTTAAAGAATTATTAGAACTTCACTTCAATTGATTTGTTCCAAAAGAATGAAAGTACCAAGCAAATGAGGTTCACTGTTACATGACTTGTGGTTAGAACCAAAGTTATCTATTTCACCTTCAAGGTTTTAACTTGAAGTGATGAGAACGACGTGTATTTAGGACCCAATAACCTTCTTGGACGCGTAATTAAGACTTAGTAATCCGTTTGAAGAAGTATTAGAAACTTCACTTCAATAGATTTGTTCCAAAGAACTGAACGTATCAAGCAAATTAGGTTCACTTTACATGACTTGTGGTTAGAACCAAAGTATCTATTTCACCTTCAAGGTTTTAACTTGATAGTGTCGAGAACGATGTGTATTGAGGACCCAATAACCGTCATGGACGCGTAATTAAGACTTAGTAATCCGTTTGAAGAAGTATTAAAAACTTCACTTCAATCAATTTGTTCCAAAAGAAATGAACGTATCAAGCAAATTAGGTTCACTGTTACATGACTTGTGGTTAGAACCAAAGTTATCCATTTTACTTTCAAGGTTTTAACTTGAAGTGATGATAATGACGTGTATTGATGACCCAATAACCTCTTGTACGCGTAAGTAAGACTTAGTAATCCGTTTGACGACGTATTAGAAACTTCACTTCAATAGATTTGTTCCAAAAGAACTAAACGTATCAAGCAAATGAGGTTCACTTTTACATGACTTGTGGTTAGAACCAAAGTTATTTATTTCACCTTCAAGGTTTTAACTTGAAGTGATGATAACGACGTGTATTGATAACCCCAATAACCGTCACGGATACGTATTTAAGACTTAGTAATGCGTTTGAATAAGTATAAGAAACTCTCAATTCAATCGACTTGGTTCCAAAACAACTGAACGTATCAAGCAATGAGGTTCACTGTTACGTGACTTGTGGTTAGAACCAAAGTTATCTAATTCACCTTCAAGGTTTTAACTTGAAGTGATGAGAAAGACGTGTATTGAAGAGCCATTAACCTTCATGGACGCGTAATTAAGACTTAGTAATCCGTTTGAAGAAGTATTAGAAACTTCACTTTCAATCGATTTGTTCCAAAAGAACTGAACGTATCAAGCAAATTAGGTTCACTGTTACATGACTTGTGGTTAGACCAAAGTTATCCATTTTACCTTCAAGTTTAACTTGAAGTGATGAGAACGACGTGTATTGAGGACCCAATAACCTTCTTTGATGTGGGCAAGGATGACATTGAAGAAAAATTGGGCCAAGAAGAATACTTAATGGAATTGAAAATACCAAATGGACCTATCACTAGAGCTCGGGCCAAGAAGCTTCAAGAAGAAGTCAAAAATAACTTATTTCAAGAACCAAGACCACTGGAAGAAATGGGCTTTAAAGTTATTAATGTGTTACAAATACAAATGGAGTTTGATTAGGCCCAAATGATCACCAATATAGCGAAGAAGGCTCTAGAAGAGTAATTTCGAAGTGACATCCACTAGGCATTGAATAATGTCATAGAGAAGGCTAAAGGGTGTTTTGATGGTTTCCAAAGAAGGCTGAACCTAGACCATATTAGTAGCAAAGTTCTTTCTTATGTTTTCAAGGGTATTTAATTTCTATTCTAGACTATTCTTGTAAGCCTATAAATACTTGGTATTTCTTTATTGTAAGACACACTAGAATGAGAATTATCTTGTGAGAATTTCCTCCAAACTGTTCTTCTGTAGAACCTTGCGGAAATTTCAAGTGCAACACTTGATTTCCAGCCCTTATAATATTGGTTTCTTGCTCTTTCATAGCAACGGGGTCAATATTCCTTTATTGATACTATTGGTTTCTGGTTGTCACATAACCACGGGGTCATTAGTCACTATACTTTGAAACTACTATTGGGCGATCCTGAAGTTGATTCCATCTATTGACGTTGGGTCTCACAACAAGTTTGTTGAGGTTTGCATCATTTGGTATCAGAGACTAGACATCCAATTGAGGTTTTGTTTATCGTCTAGTTCTTCCATTCTTTTTATTTCAATTTCCTCCTTGTTGTTGATCCATAATTTCATATCTTTGTTCTTGCTCCCATTGATAGTTTATAAAAAAAAAAGACAAAAAAAAGAGAAAAAAAAAGGGACAAAAAAAAAAAGAAAAGAGGAAAAAGAAATTTCTTTATTCTGTTATCATATATTTTTTTTTTTCAAAATCCGTGGTATCAATCTATTGTGACCATATTTCTTCCATTCCTTCTTTATTTGCATCCCATTGCTTTCATCTTCACTAAGAAATCTATATTTTAAGTGTGTTGGTTTTCATTTGTTTTGCTTTGATATTACCTGCTTAGTTTTCTCAAGAACTTTGAGGAGGAAAGTGAGTGGTAAAAGGCAAGAGTTGGTGAGCTTATTAGAGGATAAAAGCCGAGATCTATGTGAGTAAACCCGAGTGCTCAAGAACCATATTTGAGTGTATACACGTGAGGGAGAGGTGAGGTCCTTTTTACTTACACTTTTACCACAGATTTTACAACATGTCCGAAAAAAGAAGGTGAAGCAACGCCAATGGATAGCAATTTGATCATCCAAGCCATGCAACAACAATTCCAAAGGATGAACGTCCAATTTGAAGAGATTCGAGATCGATTGGATCGTAATGATGAACGAATTAATCAAATTCAACAAGGTGTCATGCCTGAAGAAAGACAGCCAAATAGGCGACCCTTCTTTACTACAGCTGATCCATGGGTGATTTTGCTGAAGCGTATGAGGATTTTGACGAAGTAGCCTCCATAAGAAGAGAAAGAGATCATATGCCAAGACAAAGAAGTTAACACCGAGAAAGAAATTTTACCGACAACAACATAGGTGCGATCAAACTCTCTATCCCATCATTTCAAGGTATAAAAATGACCCGGACGTTTACATTGAATGGGAACGAAAGGTTGAACTTGTTTTTGATTGTCATAACTATTCGGAGGAAAAAAAAGTTAAACTTGCAGGTGTTTCTTTCACTGATTACGCAATTGCTTGGTGGGACCAAGTGCTCCTAACCAAACGAAGAAATAGAGAAATTCCAATCGACAATTGGGAAGACATGAAAGCTGTCATGAGACGAAGGTTTGTTCCTTCACATTATTATAGAGATTTACACTTAAAATTGCAAGGCCTTAAACAGGGTTCAAAATCTGTTGAGGAGTATCATAAGGAGATGGAAATATCCATGATTCGTGCCAATGTTGAGGAAGATCGAGAAGCAACCATGGCTCGATTCATTTGTGGTCTCAATCGTGAAATTGCAAATGTTGTAGAATTGCAGCACTACGTGGAACTTGAAGAAGTTGTCCACATGGCCATGAAGGTTGAAAGGCAGCTCAAAAGAGGAGGAAGATCAACCTCCAAGCACAAAACGTTTACTTCTTTGAGTGGGAAATCAAAATGGAACTCTACTCTAAGGCAAGAAGAGCAGTCGACTTTCAAGCCAAAAGATGAAAAAGTGATGGCCAAGCAGGTTGAAAAAGGTACTAGTTATACCCCAACTCAGAGAAATCGAGATATTAAGTGTTTTAAATGTCATGGAATTGGTCATATTTCTTCACAATGCCCAAATAAAAGAACTATGATTTTGTTAAATAATGGGGATATTGTTTCCGAAGAAGAAAGTGATAGTGAAGTTATGCCATCACTTGAAGAAGCTAGTGACACCGAACATGCAGTTGTTGGCCAAGCCTTAGTAGTTCTTCGAACCCTCCACGTTCAAACTATAGAAGATGATGACCGTCAACAATGTGAAAACATTTTCTATACGCGCTGCCATGTTAAAGAAAAGGTTTGTGGTTTAATCATAGATGGAGGAAGCTGTGTGAATGTTGCAAGTAAAATAATGGTTGACAGACTTGGATTAAAGACTCTAAAACACCCTCGACCATATCGTCTCCAATGGCTCAATGAAAGTGGAGAAATGAAGGTAACAAAACAAGTTCTTGTCTCATTTTCAATTGGCAAATATTCAGATGCAGTTCTTTGTGATGTTGTTCCTATGCAAGCAAGTCATATATTGCTGGGAAGACCATGGCAATTTGACAGACGCACCACCCATGATGGATACAAGAATCGGTACAACTTTACCAAGGATGGACGAAGTATTACTCTAGCTCCACTACCACCCCATCAAGTTTTCGAAGAGCAATGCCAAATTAAAAAATCTGTCACAGCTACTACAAAACAATGTGAGAGTGAGCATGAGAGTTCAAAAGAGAGTGAGAGAGAAGAGAGAAAATGTGAAAAGAAGAGGGAAAAGAGTCAGGTGCCACTTGAAAAAGAAAAAAAGGCAGTGAATTTCCTTGCAAAAGAGAGAGAGATTAAGAGTGCTTTTAAATCAGAAAAAACAATGATGTTGATCTTGTACAAAGAGGCTTATTTCTTAACAACTAATCCTGATAATTCTTTGCCTACTGTAGCAGTTGCTCTCTTGCAGGAATTTGAAGATGTCTTTCCTGAGGAAACACACAAGGATTGCCACCGATAAGAGGCATTGAGCATCGAGTTGACTTCATTCCAGGAGCTACCATTCCTAATCGACCCGCCTATCAAAGTAATCAAGAAGAAACAAAGGAACTTCAAAGGCAAGTTGAAGAGCTGCTAGCCAAAGGACATGTTCGAGAAAGCATGAGTCCATGTGCGGTTCCTGTCTTGTTGGTCCCCAAGAAAGATGGAACTTGGAGAATGTGCGTCGACTGCCGAGCAATCAATAAAATCACGGTAAAGTATCGACATCCCATACCTCGATTAGATGACATGTTAGATGAATTGCATGGTTCCATTATCTTTTCAAAGATTGATTTAAAAAGTGGTTATCATCAAATTCGTATGCAAGAAGGTGATGAATGGAAAACTGCTTTCAAAACAAAACATGGTTTGTATGAGTGGCTAGTAATGCCTTTCGGGTTGACTAACGCACCAAGTACTTTTATGCGTTTAATGAATCATGTTTTGCGTGCTTACATTGGAAAATTTGTTGTTATATATTTTGATGATATTCTAGTTTACAGCAAACACTTGAATGAACATATTGAACATTTGAGATGTGTACTTAATGTTTTGAAACATGAAAAGTTGTTTGCTAACCTTAAAAAGTGCAGCTTTTGCAAAGACAAGGTTGAGTTTCTTGGTTTTGTTGTAAGTTCCAAAGGTGTGGAAGTAGATGAAGAGAAAGTTAAGGCTATCAAAGATTGGCCTACGCCCACTAACATCACTAAAGTTAGAAGTTTCCATGGTTTGGCTGGATTCTATCGAAGGTTTGTTCCAAACTTTAGCACCATTGCTGCTCCATTGACGGAAATTATCAAGAAAAGCGTTGGGTTCAAATGGGGTGATTCACAAGAGAAGGCTTTCAACAATCTAAAAGAAAAGTTAAGTACTTCTCCTTTACTGCTCTTACCAGATTTTTCCAAAGCCTTTGAAATCCAATGTGATGCTTCCGGTATTGGTATAGGTGCCGTACTTATGCAAGACAAGAGACCCATTGCCTATTTCAGTGAGAAACTTAATGGAGCTGCTTTGAATTACTCCACCTATGACAAAGAACTTTATGCATTGGTGAGAGCTCTGGAAACTTGGCAACATTACTTGTGGTCTAAGGAATTTGTCATTCATACCGACCATGAATCATTGAAGCACTTAAAAGGTCAAGGTAAGTTGAATCGACGACATGCTCGCTGGATTGAATTTATTGAAATGTTTCCATATACCATCCAATACAACAAGGTAAAGACAATATTGTAGCTGATGCTTTATCTCGAAGGTATGTTCTTCTTTTACCCTTTCCACTAAATTTTTGGGTTTTGAGCACATCAAAGAATTATATCCAAAAGATCCTGATTTTTCAACTTGGTTTGAAGCCACAGAAACAAAACCTTTTGAAAAATTTTACAAACAAGAAGGATATTTGTTTCGAGAAAATAGACTTTGCATTCCACAATGTTCTTTGCGTGAATTGCTTGTTCGAGAGTCCCATGGGGGGGGGGGTCTTATGGGACATTTTGGGATTCTTAAAACCTTAGAAATTTTGAAAGAACATTTCTTTTGGCCACATATGAAGAGGGATGTAGAGAGGATCTGCAATAGATGCATAACTTGTAGAAAAGCCAAATCTAGAGTAAAACCTCATGGATTGTACCAGGCTTTACCTGTTCCTTGTCATCCTTGGATTGATGTTTCTATGGATTTTGTGTTAGGGTTACCAAGAACTAAGAATGGGAAAGATTCAATTTTTGTTGTGGTGGATAGATTTTCAAAGATGGCACATTTTATCCCATGTAATAAAACAGATGATGCCACTCATATTAGCTCACTTATTCTTTAAGGAAGTAGTTCGTCTTCATGGTGTTCCAAAAACAATAGTGAGTGATCGAGACGCTAAGTTTCTTAGCCATTTTTGGCGAGTTCTGTGGGGTAAGTTAGGGACAACTTTGCTATTTCTACTACTTGTCACCCACAAACCGATGGACAAACCGAGGTAGTAAACAAGATCCCTGGGAACTCTTTTACGAGCAGTAATAAAGAACCATTTAAAATCATGGAAGATTGTATTCCTTTTATTGAGTTTGCTTAGAATAGAACAATGCATTCTTCTACTTCTTATTCTCCTTTTGAAATTGTTTATGGTTTTAATCCGTTAACTCCTTGGATTACTTCCATTGCCTATAATGAGACCATCGGCCTTAGATGGGAAGAAGAAGCAGAATGGGTAAAGGAACTTCATGAAGACGCACGTCAGCATATCATCAAACGGAATGAGCAAGCTGCTGCCCATGCAAACAAAGGAAGAAAGCACATCACTTTTCAACAAGGAGATTTGGTTTGTGATTCATTTTCGTAAGAACGTTTTCCCCAACAAAGAAAGTGTAAACTCAATCCTCGTGGAGATGGACCATTCCAAGTTTTGGAAAAGATTAATGATAATGCTTATATCATTGATCTACAGCTGATTATCAAGTGAGTGCTACTTTTAATGTAACTGACCTCTCTCCTTTCTATGTAGGTCCAGATTCGAGGACGAATCCTTTTCAAGAGAGGGAGAATGATGTGGGCAAGGATGGCATTGAAGAAGATTGGACCAAGAAGAATACTTAATGGAATTGAAAATACCAAATGGACCTATCACTAGAGCTCGGGCCAAGAAAGCTTCAAGAAGAAGTCCAAAATAACTTATTTCAAGAACCAAGACCACTGGAAGAAATAGGCTTTAAAGTTATTAATGTGTTACAAATACAAATGAAGTTTGATTAGGCCCAAATGATCACCAATTCAGCAAAGAAGGCTCTAGAAGGAGTAATTTCGAAGTGACATCCACTAGGCATTTAATATGTCATAGAGAAGGCCAAAGGGTGTTTTGATGGTTTCCAAAGAAGGCTGAACCTAGACCTATATTAGTAGCAATGTTCTTTCTCATCTTTTCAAGGCTATTTAATGCCTATTCTAGACTATTCTTGTAAGCCTATAAATACTTGGAGTTCTTCATTGTAAGATACACAAGAATGAGATTTATCTTGTGAGAATTTCCTCCAAGCTGTTCTTCTGTCGAACTTGCGGAAATTCAAGTGCAACCACTTGATTTCCAACCCTTATAATATTGGTTTCTTGCTCTTCCATAACAACGGGTCCATATTCCTTTTTTGATACTATAGTTTCTGGTTGTCATATAACCACGGGTGTCAGTAGTCCTAAACTTTGAAACTTACCTATTGGGCGATCCTGAAGTTGCTTCCATCTATTGACGTTGGGTCTACCAAGCACGTTTGTTTGAGGGTTAGCATCACGTATACTTCATCAACGCATTACTAAGTCTTAATTACTCGTCCATGAAGGTTATTGGGTCCTCAATACACGTCGTTCTCATCACTTCAAGTAAAAACCTTGAATGTGAAATGGATAACTTAGGTTCTAACCACAGTCATGTAACACTCAACCTCATTTGCTCGATACGTTCAGCTCTTTTGGAGCAAATCGATTGAAGTAAAGTTTCTTATACTTCATCAAACGCATTACTAAGTCTTAATTACTCGTCCATGAAGGTTATTGGGTCCTCAATACACGTCGTTCTCATCACTTCAAGTAAAAACCTTGAATGTGAAATGGATAACTTAGGTTCTAACCACAGTCATGTAACACTCAACCTCATTTGCTTGATACGTTCAGCTCTTTTGGAGCAATCGATTGAAGTAAGTTTCTTATACTTCATCAAACGCATTACTAAGTCTTAATTACTCGTCCATGAAGGTTATTGGGTCCTCAATACACGTCGTTCTCATCACTTCAAGTAAAACCTTGAATGTGAAATGGATAACTTAGGTTCTAACCACAGTCATGTAACACTCAACCTCATTTGCTTGATACGTTCAGCTCTTTTGGAGCAAATCGATTGAAGTAAAGTTTCTTATACTTCATCAACGCATTACTAAGTCTTAATTACTCGTCCATGAAGTTATTGGGTCCTCAATACACGTCGTTCTCATCACTTCAAGTAAAAACCTTGAATGTGAAATGGATAACTTAGGTTCTAACCACAACTCAGTAACACTCAACCTCATTGCTTGATACGTTCAGCTCTTTTGTAGCAAATCGATTGAAGTAAAGTTTCTTATACTCATCAAAAGCATACTAAGTCTTAATTACCTCGTCCCATGACGATTATTGGGTATTCAATACACGTCGTTCCCATCCTTCAAGTAAAACTTAAATGTGAAATGGATAACTTAGGTTCTAACCACAAGTAATGTAACCACTCAACCTCATTTTCTGATACGTTTAAGCACTTTGAGCAAATCGATTGAAGTAAAGTTTCTTATATTCATCAAACGCATTACTAAGTCTTAAGTACTCGTCCATGAAGGTTATTAGGTCCACAATAACACGTCATTCTCATCACTTCAAGTAAAAACCTGAATGTGAAATGGATAACTTAGGTTCTAACCACCAGTCAAGTAACACTAACCATCATTTGCTGATACGTTCAACACTTTTGGAGCAAATCGATTGAAGTAAGTTTCTTATATCATCAACCGCATACTAAGTATGAATTACTCGTCCATGAAGTTATTGGGTCCTCAATACACATCGTTCTCGTCACTTAAGTAAAACCTTGAATGATGAAATGGATAACTTAGGTTCTAACCACAAGTCAGTAACACTCAACCTCATTTGCTTGATACGTTCAGCTCTTTTGGAACAAATCGATTGAAGTAAAGTTTCTTATACTTCATCAAATGCCTTACTGAGTCTTAATTACTCGGCCATGAAGGTTATTGGGTCCTCAATACACGTCGTTCTCTCACTTGAAGTAAAACCTTGAATGTGAAATGGATAACTTAGGTTCTAACCACAAGTCATGTAGCACTCAACCTCATTTGCTTGATACGTTCAGCTCTTTTGGAGTGAATCGATTGAAGTAAAGTTTTTTATACTTCATCAAACGCATTACTAAGTCTGAATTACTTGTCCATGAATGTTATTGGGTACTCAATACACGTCGTTTTCATCACTTCAAGTTAAAACTTGACTGTGAAATGCATAACTTAGGTTCTAACCACAAGTCATGTAACACTCAACCTCATTTGCTTGATACGTTCAGCTCTTTTGGAGCAAATCGATTGAAGTAAAGTTTCTTATACTTAATCAAACGCATTACTAAGTCTTAATTACTCCTCCATGAAGGTTATTGGGTCCTCAATACACGTCGTTCTCATCACTTCAAGTTAAAACTTGAATGTGAAATGGATAACTTAGGTTCTAACCACAAGTCATGTAACACTCAACCTCATTTGCTTGATACGTTCAGCTCTTTTAGAGCAAATCGATTGAAGTAAAGTTTCTTATACTTCATCAAACGCATTACTAAGTCTTAATTACTCGTCCATGAAGGTTATTGGGTACTCAATACACGTCGTTCTCGTCACTTCAAGTTAAAACCTTGAATGTGAAATGCATAACTTAGATTCTAACCACAAGTCATGTAACACTCAAGCCCATTTGCTTGATACGTTCAGCTCATTTGGAGCAAATCGATTCATTAAATTTTCTTATACTTCATCAAATGCATTACTAAGTCTTAATTACTCGTCCACGAAGTTTATTGGTCCTCAATACACGTCGTTCTCATCAGTAAATTAAAACCTTGATGTGAAATGCATAACTTAGGTTTAACCACAAGTCACATCACACTCACTTCATTGCTTGATAGTTCAGCTCTTTGGAGCAACTCGATTGAAGTAAAGTTCTTATACTTCATCAAACGCATTTACTAAGTCTGAATTACTCGTCCATGAAGGCTTATTGGGTACTCAATACATGTCGTTCTCGTCACTTCAAGTTAAAACCTTGAATGTGAAATGCATAACTTAGGTTCTACCACAAGTCATGTAACACTCAACCTCATTTGCTTGATACTTTCAGCTCTTTTGGAGCAAATAAATTGAAGTAAGTTTCTTATACTTCATCAAACGCATTACTAAGTCTTAATTACTCGTGCCTATTTACTTTACTGGGTCCTCAATACACGTCGTTCTCATCACTTCAAGTAAAAACCTTGAATGTGAAATGGATAACTTAGGTTCTAACCACAAGTCATGTAACACTCACCTCATTTGCTTGATACGTTCAGCTCTTTTGGAGCAAATCGATTGAAGTAAGTTTCTTATACTTCATCAAACGCATTACTAAGTCTTAATTACTCGTCCATGAAGGTTATTGGGTCCTCAATACACGTCGTTCTCATCACTTCAAGTAAAAACCTTGAATGTGAAATGGATAACTTAGGTTCTAACCACAAGTCATGTAACACTCAACCTCATTTGCTTGATACGTTCAGCTCTTTTGAGCAAATCGATTGAGTAAAGTTTCTTATACTTCATCAAACGCATTACTAAGTCTGAATTACTCGTCCATGAAGGTTATTGGGTACTCAATACACGTCGTTCTCATCACTTCAAGTTAAAACCTTGAATGTGAAATGCATAATTTAGGTTCTAACACAAGTCACGTAACACTTCAACCTTATTTGCTTGATACGTTCAGCTTTTTTGGAGCAAATTCGATTGAAGTAAAGTTTCTTATACTTCATCAAACGAATTACTAAGTCTGAATTACTCGTCCATGAAGGCTATTGGGTCCTCAATACACGTCGTTCTCATCACTTCAAGTAAAACTTGAATGTGTAATGGATAACTTGAGGTTCTAACCACAAGTCATGTAACACTCAACCTCATTTGCTTGATCGTTCAGTCTTTTCTGGAGCAAATCGATTGAAGTAAGTTTCTTATATTCATCAAACGCATTACTAAGTCTTTAATTACTCGTCCAGTGAAGGTTATTGGGTACTCAATACTCGTCGTTCTCAGTCACATCAAGTTAAAACTTGAATGTGAAATGCCATAACTTATGTTCTAACCACAAGTCATGTAACACTCAACCTCATTTGCTTGATACGTTAGCTCTTTTTGAGCAAATCGATTGAAGTAAAGTTTCTTATACTTCATCAAACGCATTACTAAGTCTTAATTACTCGTCCATGAAGGTTATTGGGTCCTCAATACACGTCGTTCTCATCACTTCAAGTTAAAACCTTGAATGTGAAATGGATAACTTAGGTTCTAACCACAAGTCATGTACACTCAACCTCATTTGCTTGATACGTTCAGCTCTTTTGGAGCAATCGATTGAAGTAAAGTTCTTATACTTCATCAAACGCATTACTAAGTCTTAATTACTCGTCCATGAAGGTTATTGGGTCCTCAATACACGTCGTTCTCATCACATCAAGTTAAAACCTTGAATGTGAAATGCATAACTTAGGTTCTAACCACAAGTCATGTAACACTCAACCTCATTTGCTTGATACGTTCAGCTCTTTTGGAGCAAATCGATTGAAGTAAAGTTTCTTATACTTCATCAAACTCATTACTAAGTCTGAATTACTCGTCCATGAAGGTTATTGGGTACTCAATACACGTCGTTCTCATCACTTCAAGTAAAACCTTGAATGTGAATGGATAACTTAGGTTCTAACCACAAGTCATGTAACACTCAACCTCATTTGCTTGATACGTTTCAGCTCTTTTGGAGCAAATCGATTGAAGTAAAGTTTCTTATACTTCATCAAACGCATTACTAAGTCTTAATTACTCGTCCATGAAGGTTATGGGTACTCAATACACGTCGTTCTCATCACATTCAAGTTAAACCTTGAATGTGAAATGCATAACTTAGGTTCTAACCACAAGTCATGTAACACTCAACCTCATTTGCCTGATACGTTCAGCTCTTTTGGAGCAAATCGATTGAAGTAAAGTTTCTTATACTTAATCAAACGCATTACAAGTCTTAATACTCGTCCGTGAAGGTTATGGTACTCACTACACGTCGTTCTCGTCACTTCAAGTTAAAACCTTGAATGTGAAATGGCATACTTAGGTTCTAACCACAAGTCATGTAACACTCAACCTCATTTGCTGATACGTTCAGCTCTTTTGGAGCAAATCGATTGAAGTAAAGTTTCTTATACTTCATCAAACGCATTACTAAGTCTTAATTACTCGTCCATGAAGGTTATTGGGTACTCAATACACGTCGTTCTCGATCACTTCAAGTAAAACCTTGAATGTGAAATGGATAACTTAGGTTCTAACCACAAGTCATGTAACACTCAACCTTATTTGCTTGATACGTTCAGCTCTTTTGGAGCAAATCGTTTGTAGTAAAGTTCTTATACTTCATCAAACGCATTACTAAGTCTTAATTACTCGTCCATGAAGGTTATTGGGTCCTCAATACACGTCGTTCTTCATCACATCAAGTTAAAACCTTGAATGTGAAATGCATAACTTAGGTTCTAACCACAAGTCATGTAACACTCAACCTCATTTGCTTGATACGTTCAGCTCTTTTGGAGCAAATCGATTGAAGTAAAGTTTCTTATACTTCATCAAACGCATTACTAAGTCTTAATTATTCGTCCATGAAGGTTATTGGGTCCTCAATACACGTCGTTCTCATCACTTCAAGTAAAACCTTGAATGTGAAATGGCATAACTTAGGTTCTAACACAAGTCATGTAACACTCAACTTCATTTGCTTGATACGTTCAGCTCTTTTGGAGCAAATCGAATTGAAGTAAAGTTTCTTATACTTTCATCAAACGCATTACTAAGTCTTAATTACTCGTCCATGAAGGTTATTGGGTCCTCAATACACGTCGTTCTCGTCACTTCAAGTAAAAACCTTGAATGTGAAATGGATAACTTAGGTTCTAACCACAAGTCATGTAACACTCAACCTCATTTGCTTGATACGTTCAGCTCTTTTGGAGCAAATCGATTGAAGTAAAGTTTCTTATACTTCATCAAACGCATTACTAGTCTTAATTACTCGTCATGAAGGTTATTGGGTACTCAATACACGTCGTTCTCATCACTTCAAGTAAAACCTTGAATGTGAAATGGATAACTTAGGTTCTAACCACAAGTCATGTAACACTCAACTCATTTGCTTGATACGTCAGCTCTTTTGGAGCAAATCGATTGAAGTAAAGTTCTTATACTTCATCAAACGCATTACTAAGTCTTAATTACTCGTCATGAAGGTTATTGGGTCCTCAATACACGTCGTTCTATCAATTCAAGTTAAAACCTTGAATGTGAAATGGATAACTTAGGTTCTAACCAAAGTCATGTAACACTCAACCTCATTTGCTTGATACGTTCAGCTCTTTTGGAGCAAATCGATTGAAGTAAAGTATCTTATACTTCATCAAACGCATTACTAAGTCTTAATACTCGTCCATGAAGGTTATTAGGTACTCAATACACGTCGTTCTCATCACTTCAAGTTAAAACCTTGAATGTGAAATGCATAACTTAGGTTCTAACCACAAGTCATGTAACACTCAACCTCATTTGCTGATACGTTCAGCTCTTTTGGAGCAATCGATTGAAGTAAAGTTTCTTATACTTCATCAAAGCATTACTAAGTCTTAATTACTCGTCCATGAAGGTTATTAGGTACTCAATACACGTCGTTCTCAGTCACTTCAAGTAAAACCTTGAATGTGAAATGCATAACTTAGGTTCTAACCACAAGTCATGTAACACTCAACCTCATTTGCTTGATACGTTCAGCTCTTTTGGAGCAAATCGATTGAAGTAAAGTTTCTTATACTTCATCAAACGCATTACTAAGTCTTAATTACTCGTCCACTGAAGGTTATTGGTACTCAATACACGTCGTTCTCATCACTTCAAGTTAAAACCTTGAATGTGAAATGATAACTTAGGTTCTAACCACAAGTCATGTAACACTCAACCTCATTTGCTTGATACGTTCAGCTCTTTTGGAGCAAATCGATTGAAGTAAGTTTCTTATACTTCATCAAACGCATTACTAAGTCTGAATTACTCGTCCATGAAGGTTATTGGGTACTCAATACACGTCGTTCTCGTCACTTCAAGTAAAACCTTTGCATGTGAAATGCATAACTTAGGTTCTAACCCACAAGTCATGTAACACTCAACCTCATTTGCTTGATACGTTCAGCTCTTTTGGAAGCAAATCGATTGAAGTAAAGTTTCTTATACTTCATCAAACGCAATTACTAAGTCTGAATTACTCGTCCATGAAGGTTATTGGTACTCAGTACACGTCGTTTCTCGTCACTTCAAGTTAAAAACTTGAATGTGAAATGCATAACTTAGGTTCTAACCACAAGTCATGTAGCACTCAACCTCATTTGCTTGATACGTTCAGCTTCTTTTGGAAGCAAATCGATTGAAGTAAGTTCTTATAATCATCAAACGCATTACTAAGTCTGAATTACTCGTCCATGAAGGTTATAGGTTACTCAATACACGTCGTTTCTCGTCACTTCAAGTTAAAACCTTGAATGTGAAATGCATAACTTAGGTTCTAACCACAAGTCATGTAACACTCAACCTCATTTGCTTGATACGTTCAGCTCTTTTGGAGCAAATCGATTGAAGTAAAGTTTCTATACTTCATCAAACGCATTACTAAGTCTTAATTACTCGTCCACGAAGGTTATAGGTACTCAGTACACGTCATTCTCATCACTTCAAGTTAAAACCTTGAATGTGAAATGGAAACTTAGGTTCTAACCACAACGTCATGTACCACTCAACCTCATTTGCTGATACCTTAATCTCTTTTCGAGCAAGTCGATTAAGTAAGTTTCTTATACTTCATCAAACGCATTACTAAGTCTGAATTACTCGTCCATGAAGGTTATTGGGTACTCAATACACGTCGTTTCTCGTCACTTCAAGTTAAAACCTTGAATGTGAAATGCATAACTTAGGTTCTAACCACAAGTCATGTAACACTCAACCTCATTTGCTTGATACGTTCAGCTCTTTGGAGCAAATCGATTGAAGTAAAGTTTCTTATACTTCATCAAAAGCATTACTAAGTCTGAATTACTCGTCCATGAAGGTATTGGGTACTCAATACACGTCGTTCTCGTCACTTCAAGTAAAACTTTGAATGTGAAATGGATAACTTAGGTTCTAACCACAAGTCATGTAGCACTCAACCTCATTTGCTTGATACGTTCAGCTCTTTTAGAAGCAAATCGATTGAAGTAAAGTTTCTTATACTTCATCAACGCATTACTAAGTCTGAATTACTCGTCCATGAAGGTTATTGGGTACTCAATACACGTCGTTCTCATCACTTCAAGTAAAAACTTTGAATGTGAAATGGATAACTTAGGTTCTAACCACAAGTCATGTAACACTCAATCTCATTTGCTTGATACGTTCAGCTCTTTTAGAGCAAATCGATTGAAGTAAAGTTTCTTATACTTCATCAAACGCATTACTAAGTCTTAATTACTCGTCCATGAAGGTTATTGGGTACTCAATACACGTCGTTCTATCACTTCAAGTAAAAACCTTGAATGTGAAATGGAAACTTAGGTTCTAACCACAAGTCATGTAACACTCAACCTCATTTGCTTGATACGTTCACTCTTTTGGAACAAATCTATTGAAGTAAAGTTTCTTATACTTCATCAAACGCATTACTAAGTCTTAATTACTCGTCCATGAAGGTTATCGGTACTCAACACACGTCGTTCTCATCACTTCAACTAAAACCTTGAATGTGAAATGGATAACTTAGTTTCTAACCACAAGTCATGTAACACTCAACTTCATTTGCTTGATACGTTCAGCTCTTTTGGAGCAAATCAATTGAAGTAAAGTTTCTTATACTTCATCAAACGCATTACTAAGTCTTAATTACTCGTCCATGAAGGTTATTGGGTCCTCAATACACATCGTTCTCATCACTTCAAGTTAAAACCTTGAATGTGAAATGCATAACTTAGGTTCTAACCACAAGTCATGTAACACTCAACCTCATTTGCTTGATACGTTCAGCTCTTTTGGAGCAATCGATTGAAGTAAAGTTTTCTATACTTCATCAAACGCATTACTAAGTCTGAATTACTCGTCCATGAAGGTTATTGGTACTCAATACACGTCGTTCTCGTCACTTCAAGTAAAAACCTTTGAATGTGAAATGGATAACTTAGGTTTCTAACCACAAGTCATGTAACACTCAACTCATTGCTTGATACGTTCAGCTTTTTTGGAACAAATCGATTGAAGTAAAGTTTCTTATAATTCATCAAACGCATTACTAAGTCTGAATTACTCGTCCATGAAGGTTATTGGGTACTCAATACACGTCGTTCTCATCACATCAAGTAAAACCTTGAATGTGAAATGGCATAACTTAGGTTCTAACCACATGTCATGTAACACTCAACCTAATTTGCTTGATACGTTCAGCTCTTTTAGAGCAAATCGATTGAAGTAAAGTTTCTTATACTTCATCAAACGCATTACTAAGTCTTAATTACTCGTCCATGAAGGTTATTGGGTCCTCAATACACGTCGTTCTCATCACTTCAAGTAAAAACCTTGAATGTGAAATGGATAACTTAGGTTCTAACCACAAGTCATGTAACACTCAACCTCATTTGCTTGATACGTTCAGCTCTTTTGGAGCAAAACGATTGAAGTAAAGTATCTTATACTTCATCAAACGCATTACTAGTCTTAATTACTCGTCCATGAAGGTTATTAGGTCCTCAATACACGTCGTTCTCATCACTTCAAGTAAAAACCTTGAATGTGAAATGGATAACTTAGGTTCTAACCACAAGTCATGTAACACTCAACCTCATTTGCTTGATACTTTTAGCTCTTTTGGAGCAAATCGATTGAAGTAAAGTTTCTTATACTTTATCAAACGCATTACTAAGTCTTAATTACTCGTCCATGAAGGTTATTGGGTCCTCAATACACGTCGTTCTCATCACATCAAGTTAAAACCTTGAATGTGAAATGCATAACTTAGGTTCTAACCACAATCATGTAACACTCAACCTCATTTGCTTGATACGTTCAGCTCTTTTGGAGCAAATCGATTGAAGTAAAGTTCTTATACTTCATCAAACGCATTACTAAGTCTAATTACTCGTCCATGAAGGTTTTGGGTACTCAATACACGTCGTTCTCGATCACTTCAAGTAAAACCTTGAATGTGAAATGCATAACTTAGGTTCTAACCACAAGTCATGTAACACTCAACTCATTTGCTTGATACGTTCAGCTCTTTTGGAGCAAATCGATTGAAGTAAAGTTTCTTATACTTCATCAAACGCATTACTAAGTCTTAATACTCGTCTATGAAGGTTATTGGGTACTCAATACACGTCGTTCTCGTCACTTCATGTAAAACCTGAATGTGAAATGGAAACTTAGGTTTCTAACCACAAGTCATGTAACACTCAACCTCATTTGCTTGATACGTTCAGCTCTTTTTGGAGCAAATCGATTGAAGTAAAGTTTCTTATACTTCATCAAACGCATACTAGTCTTAATTACTCGTTCATGAAGGTTATTAGGTCCTCAATACACGTCGTTCTCATCACTTCAAGTAAAACCTTGAATGTGAAATGGCATAACTTAGGTTCTAACCACAAGTCATGTAACACTCAACCTCATTTGCTTGATACTTTCAGCTCTTTTGGAGCAAATCGATTGAAGTAAAGTTTCTTATACTTTATCAAACGCATTACTAAGTCTTAATTACTCGTCCATGAAGGTTATTGGGTCCTCAATACACGTCGTTCTCATCACATCAAGTTAAAAACCTTGAATGTAAATGGCATAACTTAGGTTATAACCACAAGTCATGTAACACTCAACCTCATTTGCTTGATACGTTCAGCTCTTTTGGAGCAAATCGATTGAAGTAAAGTTTCTTATACTTCATCAAACGCATTACTAAGTCTTAATTACTCGTCCGTGAAGGTTATTGGGTACTCAATACACGTCGTTCTCGACACTTCAAGTAAAAACCTTGAATGTGAAATGGATAACTTAGGTTCTAACCACAAGTCATGTAACACTCAACCTCATTTGCTTGATACGTTCAACTCTTTTGGAGCAAATCGATTGAAGTAAAGTTTCTTATACTTCATCAAACGCATTACTAAGTCTTAATTACTCGTCCTATGAAGGTTATTGGGTACTCAATACGCGTCGTTCTCGTCACTTCATGTAAAACCTTGAATGTGAAATGGCATAACTTAGGTTCTAACCACAAGTCATGTAACACTCAACCTCATTTGCTTGATACGTTCAGCTCTTTTGGAGCAAATCGATGAAGTAAAGTTTCTTATACTTCATCAAACGCATTACTAAGTCTTAATTACTCGTCCACGAAGGTTATTGGGTACTCAATACACGTCGTTCTCATCACTTCAAGTAAAACCTTGAATGTGAAATGATAACTTAGGTTCTAACCACAAGTCATGTAACACTCAACCTCATTTGCTTGATACGTTCAGCTCTTTTGGAGCAAATCGATTGAAGTAAAGTTTCTTATACTTCATCAAACGCATTACTAAGTCTGAATTACTCGTCCATGAAGGTTATTAGGTTACTCAATACACGTCGTTCTCGTCACTTCAAGTAAAACCTTGAATGTGAAATGGATAACTTAGGTTCTAACCACAAGTCATGTAACACTCAACCTCATTTGCTTGATACGTTCAGCTCTTTTGGAGCAAATCGATTGAAGTAAAGTTTCTTATACTTCATCAAACGCATTACTAAGTCTTAATTACTCGTCCACTGAAGGTTATTCGGTACTCAATACACGTCGTTCTCATCACTTCAAGTAAAACCTTGAATGTGAAATGGATAACTTAGGTTCTAACCACAAGTCATGTAACACTCAACCTCATTTGCTTGATACGTTCAGCTCTTTTGGAGCAAATCGATTGAAGTAAAGTTTCTTATACTTCATCAAACGCATTACTAAGTCTAATTACTCGTCCATGAAGGTTATTGGGTCCTCAATACACGTCGTTCTCATCACTTCAAGTAAAACCTTGAATGTGAAATGCATAACTTAGGTTCTAACCACAAGTCATGTAACACCTCAACCTCATTTGCTTGATACGTTCAGCTCTTTTGGAGCAAATCGATTGAAGTAAAGTTTCTTATACTTCATCAAACGCATTACTAAGTCTGAATTACTCGTCCATGAAGGTTATTGGGTACTCAATACACGTCGTTCTATCACTTCAAGTAAAAACCTTGAATGTGAAATGCATAACTTAGGTTCTAACCACAAGTCATGTAACACTCAACCTCATTTGCTTGATACGTTTCAGCTCTTTTGGAGCAAATCGATGAAGTAAAGTTTCTTATACTTCATCAAACGCATTACTAAGTCTAATTACTCGTCCATGAAGGTTATTGGGTACCTCAATACACGTCGTTCTCATCACATCAAGTAAAACTTGAATGTGAAATGGATAACTTAGGTTCTAACCACAAGTCATGTAACACTCAACCTCATTTGCTTGATACGTTCAGCTCTTTTAGACCAAATCGATTGAAGTAAAGTTTCTTATACTTCATCAAACGCATTACTAAGTCTTAATTACTCGTCCATGAAGGTTATTGGGTCCTCAATACACGTCGTTCTCATCACTTCAAGTAAAAACTTGAATGTGAAATGGATAACTTAGGTTCTAACCAAAGTCATGTAACACTCAACCTCATTTGCTCGATACGTTCAGCTCTTTTGAAGCAAATCGATTGAAGTAAAGTTTCTTATACTTCATCAAACGCATTACTAAGTCTTAATTATCGTCCATGAAGGTTATTGCGGTCCTCAATACACGTCGTTCTCATCACTTCAAGTAAAAACCTTGAATGTGAAATGCATAACT
Organism: Begonia masoniana; assembly: GCA_022432975.1. Lineage (NCBI taxonomy): Eukaryota > Viridiplantae > Streptophyta > Magnoliopsida > Cucurbitales > Begoniaceae > Begonia > Begonia masoniana. The sequence continues at coordinate 19,186,552 of CM039506.1, forward strand.
TAGGTTCTAACCACAAGTCATGTAACACTCAACCTCATTTGCTTGATACGTTCAGCTCTTTTGGAGCAAATCGATTGAAGTAAAGTTTCTTATACTTCATCAAACGCATTACTAAGTCTTAATTACTCGTCCATGAAGGTTATTGGTCCTCAATACACGTCGTTCTCATCACATCAAGTAAAAACCTTGAATGTGAAATGCATAACTTAGGTTCTAACCACAAGTCATGTAACACTCAACCTCATTGCTTGATACGTTCAGCTCTTTTGGAGCAAATCGATTGAAGTAAAGTTTTCTTATACTTCATCAAACGCATTACTAAGTCTAATTTACTCGTCCATGAAGGTTATTGGTCCTCAATACACAGTCGTTCTCATCACTTCAAGTAAAAACCTTGAATGTGAAATGGATAACTTAGGTTCTAACCACCAGTCATGTAACACTCAACCTCATTTGCTTGATACGTTCAACTCTTTTGGAGCAAATCGATTGAAGTAAAGTTTCTTATACTTCATCAAACGCATTACTAAGTCTTAATTACTCGTCCATGAAGGTTATTGGGTACTCAACACACTCGTTCTCGTCACTTCAAGTAAAACCTTGAATGTGAAATGGATAACTTAGGTTTCTAACCACAAGTCATGTAACACTCAACTCATTTGCTTGATACGTTCAGCTCTTTTGGAGCAAATCGATTGAAGTAAAGTTTCTTATACTTCATCAAACGCATTACTAAGTCTTAATTACTCGTCCATGAAGGTTATTGGGTACTCAATACACGTCGCTTCTCAGTCACTCAAGTAAAAACTTTGAATGTGAAATGATAACTTAGGTTCTAACCACAAGTAATGTAACACTCAACCTCATTTGCTTGATACGTTCAAGCTCTTTTGAGACAAATCGATTGAATTAAAGTTTCTATACTTCATCAAACGCATTACTAAGTCTGAATTACTCGTCATGAAGGTTATTGGGTACTCAATACCACGTCGTCTCTCACCTTCAAGTAAAAACTTTGAATGTGAAATGGATAACTTAGGTTCTAACACAATGTCATGTACCACTCAACCTCATTTGCTTGATCGTTCAGCTTTTTGCGAGCAAATCGATTGAAGTAAAGTTCTATATACTTCATCAACGCATTACTAAGTCTTAATTTCTCTTCCATGAAGGTTATGGGTCCTCAATACACGTCGTTCTCATCACTCAAGTAAAAACTTGAATGTGAAATGGAAAACTTAGGTTCTAACCACAAGTCATGTAACACTCAACCTCATTTGCTTGATACGTTCAACTCTTTTGGAGCAAATCGATTGAAGTAAAGTTTCTTATACTTCATCAAACGCATTACTAAGTCTTAATTACTCGTCCATGAAGGTTATTCGGCACTCAACACACGTCGTTCTCATCACTTCAAGTAAAACCGTTGAATGTGAAATGGATAACTTAGTTTCTAACCACAAGTCATGTAACACTCAACTTCATTTGCTTGATACGTTCAGCTCTTTTGGAGCAAATCAATTGAAGTAAAGTTTCTTATACTTCATCAAACGCATACTAAGTCTTAATTACTCGTCCATGAAGGTTATTGGGTCCTCAATACACATCGTTCTCATAATATCAAGTTAAAAACTTGAATGTGAAATGCATAACTTAGGTTCTAACCACAAGTCATGTAACACTCAACCTCATTTGATTGATACGTTCAGCTCTTTTAGAGCAAATCGATTGAAGTAAAGTTTCTATACTTCATCAAACGCATTACTAAGTCTGAATTACTCGTCCATGAAGGTTAGATACACGTCGTTGTCATCACTTCAATTTAAAACCTTGAATGTAAAATGGATAACTTAGATTCTAATAACAAGTCATGTAACTCTCAACCTCTTTTGCTTGATACGTTCAGCTCTTTTGGAGCAAATCGATTGAAGTAAAGTTTCTTATATTTCATCAAACGCATTACTAAGTCTTAATTACTCGTCCATGAAGGTTATTGGGTACTCAATACACGTCGTTCTCGTCACTTCAAGTTAAAACCTTGAATGTGAAATGCATAACTTAGGTTCTAATCACAAGTCATGTAACTCTCAACCTCATTGCTTGATACGTTCAGCTCTTTTGGAGCAAATCGATTAAAGTAAAGTTTCTTATACTTCATCAAACGCATTACTAAGTCTTAATTACTCGTCCATGAAGGTTATTGGGTACTCAATACACGTCCTTTTCATCACTTCAAGTTAAAACCTTGAATGTGAAATGGATAACTTAGGTTCTAACCACAAGCCATGTAACATTCAATCTCATTTGCATGATACGTTCAGCTCTTTTGGAGCAAATCGATTGAAGTAAAGTTTCTTATACTTCATCAAACGCATTACTAAGTCTGAATTACTCGTCCATGAAGGTTATTGGGTACCCAATACACGTCGTTCTCATCACATCAAGTAAAAACTTGAATGTGAAATGGATAACTTAGGTTCTAACCACAAGTCATGTAACACTCAACCTCATTTGCTTGATACGTTCAGCTCTTTTGGAGCAAATCTGATGAGAACCACGGGTATATGAAACCCGAGACCCTTCAACAACGCGGAATTAGAAACTCAGGAACGCCTGTGAAATCAAGTATAAGGAACTTGACCCCAATCGAACCTTGCGACTGAACCAAAGTTATCAAACAAGGAGCTTGACCGTAACCAAACTTGTGGTTAGAACCAAAGCTATCAAGTTGATCTTTCAAGTTTTGACTGGAAGAAGATCTAGTTCTTCACAAAGAACAAAAGAGAAAATTCTCATAAAGAGTAACTCAAATCATGTATATTGCTTTATAATGTTGAAGCGCCTATGTCTTTAAATAGACTACAAAATATCCTAAAAGTAATTAGGAAATATTACTAAAACGATAATTAGGAAACTTTCTAAAACAATACTTAGGAAAACTTTCTAAATCTATGATTATGAAAGCTTTCTAAAACTATAATTAAGAAACTTTCTAAAACTATAATTAAGTAACTTTCTAAAACTATAATTAAGAAACTTTCTAAAACTATCTTTACGAAACTTTCTAAAATTACGCGATCCAACCCACTGTAGAAACATTTGAGAAGTAGTCCAATAATCTTTCAACGTGTGCTTGATCCTCCATTTATGCTTCACCTTGAAGAATGTCATAATGTAAGGGAATGCTAAATTGAAGATGTTGATCTCCGTAAAACATGTTTCTCCATGAATAACTACAATATTTTGACATTGATGTTTGTCTTTGTTCTTGAGCTGGTCGCACCTTGATTCACATTAAGGCCTCCTTTGTTAGATGGATTATTATCCTTGACATTAGGCTTCGACCTATCTTGGTTCGTATCAAAATCGATTGAAGTCAAGTTTCTTATACTTCATCAAACGCATTACTAAGTCTGAATTACTCGTCCATGAAGGTTATTGGGTACTCAATACACGTCCTTCTCGTCACTTCAAGTAAAAACCTTGAATGTGAAATGCATAACTTAGGTTCTAACCACAAGTCATGTAACACTCAACCTCATTTGTTTGATACGTTCAGCTCTTTTGGAGCAAATCGATTGAAGTAAAGTTTCTTATACTTCATCAAACGCATTACTAAGTCTTAATTACTCGTCCATGAAGGTTATTGGGTACTCAATACACGTCGTTCTTATCACTTCAAGTTAAAACCTTGAATGTGAATTGGATAACTTAGGTTCTAACCACAAGTCATGTAACAACTCAATATCATTTGCTTGATACGTGATGCGAACCCTTTGGGTGCAAACCCTTAGAACCCTCACAAGATGGAAAGGAACCCCAGAAACTAAGAAATAGAGTAGGTGATCGAAGAGAAACCCGTAGGAAACTATGTCCTAAAACCTAAACTCCTAAATGAAACAACAAGTTGATCAATTCTTGCTGAGTTTGGTTTGGTTCATTCAAGAACAAAGAGGAGAATACTTTACAATGCATTCACAAAAAATAATAGCTTCTTTTATAGTAGGCATAAAAGAAACCCTAAAATAACCCAAAAATAGCCCAAATTCGTTTGGCCATTAACACAAGTCTTTGGGCATGGAAAAACACTAAATATAATAAACTTGAACTAAGAAAGCCAAATACCAAATCTTCCCATAAAGTAATATATCTTCTCAAGCTGAATTCTCTCATTTAAGGCTTCGATAAGTGTGTAATAACGTTGAAAACTTCCTTCTTCATTTTGAGCAATCTTTTCAACATAAGTAAGTTTTGAATAGCCTTTTGAAATGCTTTAGCTCGAGCTCTTGTCAATGGACCTTGTGGTAGTTGTATTGAATCCTCTTAGCCATTGATGTATCCTCTGATTTGCTTCTATAGAATCCCCCTCTTCAAGCCTATCATTCCCTCCCTCCTCAAAAGGATTCGACCTCAAATCAGATCCTACATCAAAGGGAGATAAATCTGCAACATTAAAAGTAGAAGAAATGTTATGTTCGCCTCGTAGATCCAATGAGTAAGCATTGTCGTTGATCCTTTTCAAAACTTGGAATGGCCCGTCGCCACGTGGAGCTAGTTTTTGATCGCCTTTTTTCGGGAAACCTTTCCTTTCTCATATGCACCCAACCCAATCACCCGGTTCAAAAACAACTTTTTTTTCTTCCTTTATTAACTCAAGCAGCAACCTGTTTGTTTCTTTTCTCAATGTGCTCATGAACTTTTGCATGGATGCGTTTCACAAGTTCTGCCTTCTTTTTTCCATCCAGACTACTCAATTCATTCATAGGTATCTCAATCAAATCCAAAGGAGTTAGTGGATTAAAACCATATACAATTTCAAAAGGTGAAAAATGTGTTGTGTTGTGAACAGTTCTGTTATATGAAAATTCAACCAATGGCAAACATTCTTCCCAAGATTTCAAGTTCTTACCTACAACACTGCACAATACCTGTATGAGTGTTCGATTAACAACCTCAGTTTGTCCATCCGTTTGAGGATGACACGTTGTAAAAAAGAAAAGTTTAGTCCCTAACTTACCCCATAAAACCTTCCAAAAGTAACTTAGAAATTTCACATCTCTATCTGATACAATAGACTTAGGAACACCATGTAAACGCACAATATCTCGAAAGAAAGATTTGCAATATGTGTAGCATCATCAGTCTTGTGACAAGCAATGAAATGTGCCATTTGCTGAATCTATCCACAACCACAAAAACAGAATCATGTCCATTTCTAGATCTAGGCAATCCCAAAACAAAATCCATACTAATATGCACCCATGGCTCACTAGGAACAGGGAGCGGAGTATATAAACCATGAGGTTGAATCTTAGATTTTGCCTTTCTACATGTCACACAACAATCACAAAAACGTACAACATCTCTTTTCATTTTTGGCCAATAAAAATGTTCATTTAAAATGTCAAGTGTACGTTTAGTTCCAAAATGACCCATCAAACCTCCACAATGAGCTTCATGCACTAATAACTCACGCATAGAACTTACTGGAATGCAAAGTTTATTTTCCTTAAACAAAAACTTATCATGCTTATAGAATTTCCCAAATCCACCTTTACTACATAAACCATATACTTTAGCAAAATCCAATCATTCTCATACAGATCAATTAAATATGAGAACCCCATCATTTAGCACTCAACGAATTCTATAGAGCGTACCTGCGAGAAAGTGCATCTGCCACAACATTCTCCTTGCCTTGTTTATACTTTATTACATATGGAAACGTCTCTATAAACTGCATCCACTTGCATGTCTTTTGTTTAACTTATTTTGACTTTTCAAATGCCGCAAGGATTGATGATCAGTGTGGATAATGAACTCCTTGGGCCATTAAATAATGATGTCATGTTTCCAAAGATCGAACCACTACATATAACTCCTTATCGTAAGTTGGCTAATTCAATGTAGCTCCACTTAACTTCTCACTAAAGTAAGCTATAGGACGCTTTTTCTTGTATTAACACAGCTCGAATTCCAACACCTGAAGCATCACACTCAAGCTCAAAAGCAACAGAAACAGTTAGGCAACGCTAGAACGGGGCAGTCCACAATTTTTCTTTTACTAATTCAAAGACTTACTTTGTTCTTCTCCCAATAAAATCAACATTCTTTTTAATACCTTCAATGAGGGGTGCAGCAATGGTGCTGAAGTTCTTAAAAAACGCCTATAAAATGAAGCCAAACCATGAAACTTCTTACCTCCTTGATGACTTAGGTGTTGGCCAATCCATGATTGCCTTAATCTTTTCCTTGTCTACCTTTGTACCATCAGCACTAATCACATAACCAAGGAAAACAACACTATCCAAACAGAACACACACTTTTGAAGGTTAGCATACAATTTTTGTTCTCTAAGAACACTAAGTACACATTTAACATGTTTAGCATGCTCATCACAGATCGACTATAAATCAATATCATCAAAATACCACACAACAAACTTCCCAATGAATGCTCTTAAAACATAATTCATTAAATGTATAAAGTGCTAGGTGCATTTGTTAAACCAAACGGCATAACTAGCCATTCATACAAGCCAAACTTTGTTTAAATGCTGTTTTCTATCATCTCCTTCTCTCATCCTAATTGATGATATCCACTTTTAAGATCGATTTACTAAAATGTTTGCATCATGCAACTCATCTAACAAGTCATCTAAACGAGGTATGTGATAGCGATACTTTACCGTGATGTTGTTTATAGCTCTGCACATCAACACACCTTTGCCAACTCCCATCTTTTTTTGGAACTAGAAGAACTGGTGATGTGATCCAAGTTCAGACCCAGTCAAAGCTCAAGAATAAGGATCCAATTGAAGATACGGCTGAACCAATAACGAGAGCAAAGGCGAAGTGGATAAAGGAGCAAATGAGCAATTTGGTCCATCAGATCCTACCTCAAGAAGGAACTTGCGTTTCGAACCAAGAACCAGAGCTTGTTCCCATAATCCAAGCTGTTTTTGGGATGAGTTTATGTCATTGTCGTTTATTTATTTAGTTAATTCGATTGTCGTTTTTAGGGTTTAAAAAGTACTTGTCGTATTTGTCATTATTTTAGCAATTGTCATTATTTTTAATTAATAGTTACAAGGACAGGATAGTAATTTTGTCTTGAACCCTAGCATGAAGGGTGTTCAGCTTATAAATTCATTCTTAGTTGAATAAAAAGGAGATTCAGGTTTATCTAATTGTGAGAGAATTTCTCTTAGTTTCTTGAGAAAACTCCGAACTTATCAAGGTTCTCCTTGTGGCGTTCAAAATCTGACTTATCAAACGAAACAGGCATATTCGTTTGTGGCATCCTCCTCATTCCAAGGTTCGGATCTGTATAGATTTCGGGTCAAGGATTCCTCTTCGAACTTGTAGATTCTAGGTTAGCGACGACCGCCATATTTTAATCGTGGGTCACCGTCACATCTTTGGCGTGGTTGCTATCAACTGGTACTGCACATGGGCTCATACTCTCTCGTACGAACCCTTTAGTCATTAGTCTTCCACTTGTCTCTGCAATTCTTTTGTCTCCTCTGGATTACTTCGATAAGCTGGACGATTTAGGAATAACAGCTTCCTAGAACAAAATCTAATATGGTGCTCGATACCCCTTACGGGTGGTAATCCAGCGGCGTATCTTCAGGAAACACATTTTCATAATCCTGTAACAAAGAAACAAAAGACCTAGGCAGCAAGAAACATCAAAAGTTAGATAATTCTCCTTAGGCACTAAGAGTCAAGATATGATGCCTTGCCACTAATGCTTTTCTTACTTCTCTCTCTTTCATATATAGAATCAATCAGTTTGTTCTTAACTCCCTTCCTCACTCTTTTTCTTTCATTTCTCACTCCCTTTTGATTTTCTCTGTTCTCCATTCTATTTTCACTCATATTTTCTCTCTGTTATTTTCCCTCCATTTTTCTCTCTCCCTTGAAGACAGTAGTTGAGCTTCTAGACTGTCTGGGTGCGATGGACAAGTGTGTAACTCTTCCTTCCTTTTCAAAAGTATATCGATTCTTGACTCCATCTGGGCTAACAACCTTTCGATCGATTGTCACGTTCTTCCCAAAAGAATAATCCCATCCTGCATTGGACCACATCCATAAATCTCATCTGATAACCTTCCAATGGAAAGGATTCACACTTGTTTTTTCTATACCTTCATTTCCTTTTCTCCACATTCACTTAACCATTCAATCTTTAGGTTTTAGGGTGCTTGATCAATGGAAGCGTCAATTTCTCTTACTAAATCGTACTGGCCACATTAAGTACAACTTTTCCACCACACTTATCCACTTCACAACCTTAACCATTTCACGTTGCCTCGGTATGAAAATAGTCTCTCTCTTGCGGGTCTTTGGTCATCTCCATGACCGTTTTGAAAGCAAGACTCGAGACTCCTAAAATTTCTCCTTCGTACAGCTACTCTAGCCTTCATTCTCTTTGTTGTCATCCTCTAAGCGCGTGTATAGTTGTCCTCTTCACTCTCCTAGCTATCCCTACTCCATCCTTCTTGCATAACATACACCCTATTGGGACATTCCGAGGCTATGTACCAATCCCAAACACTTGAGCATAATACCCGACTTCCTACTAGATTGGCCCCCATCTTTAGGTGGCTTATGTAGGCACTTCTTTTTTAACCTAGGTTGCTCAGAATTAGGTTTATAGTGTGATTTTGTCACCTTTTTATCCCTTACTCCAACTGCTCGCACTTGATCCCCCAATGTTCCTTTGTTGCCCCTTTAAATTTGAGTTGTCGTCTCAACCAAATAGCCTTTTGTACGAAATCTTACAACTCCACACTGATGCAACCCACTACGTTTGCTATTTCCTTGTGTAATCCATTTAGAATCGTGCATGGGTAACCTCTCTTCTTCTTCCCTATCTACGCTAGGTCGTAATAGTTTTCCATCTCTTTGTGCTAATCGTCGACGTTCTAGACCCTTGAACACAGCCCTTGCAACTTGCGATTAGTCTCTATAATATGATCAGGAACAAACCGTGTTTCCTCACATCAGACTTTTCGACTCCTTCCACGTCTCCACAGTCCCTTCCCCATTCCTCCCCGAGATGACACCAATGCTCCCACAGAGATTGCAATCGTCACAAAATTCAGTCACTACCAACTTTACCTTCTTCTCCTCAAATCGTGATGACAATCAAAACTACTCCATTTTTTCTTTCCCCTCTAACTAAACCCCGTTTCTGGATCCGATTTTACTTGAAAATGATGATCTCATTTTAATCTTCCCAGTTTCTATCACTCTTTCCATTTTCGACAGCATGACTCCTCGATGATGTCTGCGTCGTCCTCTTTGACCAACAGTCCCTTTCCAATGTATCCGTGCTCCTAGTCCAGTTCATCATTGTCTCCACCATAATCTCTATCATCATATCAGCCGCCCTCCATCATTTTCAATGTTCCATTTCCCCTTGCTCGTCTAGGTTCATTTCCGTGGTCCAACAAGTTCGTCCATCCGTAACTTCTCCTCGTTCTCTCCCTCCTCATTTCTTCTTTCATCATCCTTGCGAATTGTGTTGCATTGCCGCAAAGAAAGTTTTTTGTATATCATATGCTATTCTGCCTCTGATTTCTGGACTATATTCTCTTCTCTTCCTCCATTTAACCCCATATGCTTCTGATTGATTTCCTGACATTTTGCAGATACAAAACACTTGAAAGAAAGAATACCATAAATTACGATAATATAAACAAAGTGAAGGCCTCACACACTCCTCACGTGTTTTTACACTCAGAATAATGTGTTTCACGCTCTTTTTGGCTTTTTTTTTTTTTATGAATCTCTCTCTCGTGCCTTTTACCACTCTAGTATTCCCAACAATGTCCTTTACTACCAAAGCAAAACCCAAACTCCGCAAATACTGACCAACGTCATAATCAAGTAAGAGAGTAGGATTTTCAAGAACACAGAGACGAGGACAATTCTTGGAAGAAGTTTAAACTTTAGAAATGGTTTGAAGATGTTATAATAGAAAGAAAACTAGCCACATTTCTCAGAATTTACTTAAAGATGCTGCCCAAGTCTGTTTTTTTTTTTTTTTTTTGCACGAAAAATCTTCTTCATTTTTTTTTGTTTTGTTTTGTAGCAGCTTAATCAAAAGTAACCAACACATAATGAATTTTGTGGCCCACAGCATAGTAAGACAAACAGAAAATGAAAGACACCAACTCAAGAAGATTGAAGAATGGAATGTTACAACACACATAATATGAACACACCAAACCCCCCAACAGAAGATGGAGGAGAGGAATTTGACAATTTTGCTG
>CM039506.1:19196937-19276740 GCA_022432975.1 Begonia masoniana
GGTATTGAGGACACAATACCGTTCTTGGACTGTACGCGTAATTAAGACTTAGTAATCCGCTTTAAGAAGTATTGAGAAACTTCACTTCAATAGATTTGTTCCAAAACAACTGAACGTATCAAGCAAATGAGGTTCACTTTTACATGACTTTTGGTTAGAACCAAAGTTATCCATTTTACCTTCAAGGTTTTAACTTGAAGTGATGAGAACGACGTGTATTGAGGACACAATAACCTTCTTGGACGCGTAATTAAGACTTAGTAATCCGTCTGAAGAAGTATTAGAAACTTCACTTCAATAGATTTGTTCCAAAACAACTGAACGTATCAAGCAAATGAGGTTCACTTTTACATGACTTTTGGTTAGAACCAAAGTTATCTATTTCTCCTTCAAGGTTTTAACTTGATGTGATGAGAACAACGTGTATTGGTGACCCAATAACCATCACGGATGCGTAATTAAGATTTAGTAATGCGTTTGAAGAAGTATAAGAAACTTCACTTCAACCGATTTGTTCCAAAAGAACTGAACGTATCAAGCAAATAAGGTTCACTGTTACATGACTTATGGTTAGAACCAAAGTTATCCATTTCACCTTCAAGGTTTTAACTTGAAGTGATAAGAACGACGTGTATTTAGGACCCAATAACCCTCATGGAAGCGTAATTAAGATTTAGTAATGAGTTTGAAGAAGTATAAGAAACTTCCCTTTAATCGATTTGTTCCAAAAGAAATGAACGTAACAAGCAAATGAGGTTCACTGTTACATGACTTGTGGTTATAACCAAAGTTGTCCAATTCACTGTCAAGGTTTAAACATGAAGTGATGAGAACGACGTGTATTGATGACCCAATAACCGTCACGGATGCGTAATTAATACTTAGTATTGCGTTTGAAGAAGTATAAGAAACTTCACTTCAACAGAACGTATCAAGCAAATAAGGTTCACAGTTACATGACTTGTGTTTAGAACCAAAGTTATCTATTTCACCTTCAAGGTTTTAACTTGAAGTGATGAGCACGACGTGTATTGATGACCCAATAACCGTCACGGATACGTAATTAAGACTTAGTAATGAGTTTGAAGAAGTATAAGAAACTTCACTTCAATCGATTTGTTCTAAAACAACTGAACGTGTCAAGCAAATGAGGTTCACTGTTACATGACTTGTGGTTAGAACAAAAGTTATCTATTTCACCTTCAAGGTTTTAACTTGAAGTGATGAGAACGACGTGTATTGAGGACCCAATAACCTTAATGGACGCGTAATTAAGACTTAGTAATCCGTTTGAAGAAGTATTAGAAACTTCACTTCAATTGATTTGTTCCAAAAGAACTGAACAAATCAAGCAAATAAGGTTTACCGTTACATGACTTGTGGTTAGAACCAAAGTTATCCGTTTCACATTCAAGGTTTTAACTTGAACTGATGAGAACGACGTGTATTGATGACCTAAAAACCGTCATGGTTGCGTAACTAAGACTTAGTAATGCGTTTGAAGAAGTATAAAAAACTTCATTTCAATTGATTTGTTCCAAAAGAATTGAATGTATCAAGCAAATGAGGTTCCCTGTTACATGACTTGTGGTTAGAACCAAAGTTATCCATTTCACCTTCATGGTTTTAACTTGAAGTGATGAGAACGACGTATATTGATGACCCAATAACCATCACAAATGCGTAATTAAGACTTAATAATGCGTTAGAAGAAGTATAAGAAACTTCTCTTTAATCGATTTGTTCCAAAAGAAAAGAACGTATCAAGCAAATCAGCTTCACTGTTACATGACATGTTGTTAGAACCAAGGTTATCCATTTCTCCTTCAAGGTTTTAAATTGAAGTAATGAGAACGACGTGTATTGATGATCCAATAACCGTCACGGATGCGTAATTAAGACATAGTATTGCGTTTGAAGAAATATAAGTAACATCACTTCAATCGATTTGTGCCAAAAGAGCTGAACGTATTAAGCAAATGAGGTTCACAGTTACATGGCTAGTGGTTAGAACAAAAGTTTTCCATTTCACCTTCAAGGTTTTAACTTGAAGTGATGAGTACGACGTGTATTGATGACCCAATAATCGTCACGAATGTGTAATTAAAACTTAGTAATGCGTTTGAAGAAGTATAAGAAACTTCACTTCAATCGATTTGTTCCAAAAGAACTTAACGTATCAAGCAAATGATGTTCTCTGTTACATGACTTGTAGTTAGAACCAAAATTATCCATTTCACCTTCAAGGTTTTAACTTGAAGTGAAGAGAACGAGGTGTATTGATGCACCAATAACTGTCACGGATGCGTGATTAAGACTTAGTAATGCGTTTGAAAAAGTATTAGAAACTTCACTTCAATGGATTTGTTCCAAAAGAACTGAACGTATAATGCAAATGAGGTTCACTGTTACATGACTTGTGGTTAGAACCAAAGTTATCCATTTCACCTTCAAAGTTTTAACTTGAAGTGATGAGAACGACGTGTATTGATGACCCAATAACCATCACGGATGCGTAATTAATACTTAGTAATGCGTTTAAAGAAGTATAAGAAACTTCACTTCAATCGATTTGTTCCAAATGAAAAGAACGTATGAAGCAAACCAGGTTCACTGTTACATGACATGTGGTTAGAACCAAAGTTATCCATTTCACCTTCAAGGTTTTAACTTGAAGTGATAAGAACAACGTGTATTTAGGACCCAATAACCCTCAAGGACGCGTAATGAAGATTTAGTAATGCGTTTGAAGAAGTATAAGAAACTTCTCTTCAATCAATTTGTTCCAAAAGAAATGAACGTATCAAGCAAATGAGTTTCATTGTTACATGACTTGTGGTTAGAACCAAAGTTATCCATTTCACCTTCATGGTTTTAACTTGAAGTGATGAGAACGACGTATATTGATGACCCAATAACCATCACGAATGCGTAATTAAGACTTAATAATGCGTTTGAAGAAGTATAAAAAACTTCTCTTCAATCGATTTGTTCCAAAAGAAAAGAACGTATCAAGCAAATCAGGTTCACTGTTACATGACATGTGGTTAGAACCAAAGTTATCCATTTCACCTTCAAGGTTTTAACTTGAAGTCATGAGCACGACGTGTATTGATGACCCAATAACCGTGGCGGATGCGTAATTAAGACTTAGTAATGCGTTTGAAGAATTATAAGAAACTTCACTTCAATCGATTTGTTCCAAAAGAACTGAACGTTTCAAGCAAATGAGGTTCACTGTAACATGACTTGTGGTTAGAACCAAAGTTATCCATTTCACCTTCAAGGTTTTAACTTGAAGTGATGAGAACGACGTGTATTTAGGACCCAAATAACCCTCAAGGATGCGTAATTAAGATTTAGTAATGCGTTTGAAGAAGTATAAGAAACTTCACTTCAATCGATTTGTTCCAAAAGAAATGAACGTATCAAGCAAATGAGGATTACTGTTACATGACTTGTGGTTAGAACCAAAGTTATCTATTGCACTCCCAAGGTTTTAACTTGAAGTGATGAGAACGACGTGTATTGATGACCCAATAACCGTCACGGATGCGTAATTAACACTTAGTATTGCGTTTGAAGAAATATAAGTAACATCACTTCAATCGATTTGTTCCAAAAGAACTGAACGTATCAAGCAAATTAGGTTCACAGTTACATGACTTGTGGTTAGAACCAATGTTATCCATTTCACCTTTAAGGTTTTAACTTGAAGGGATGTGAACAACGTGTCTTCATGGACGCATAATTAAGACTTAGTATTACGTTTGAAGAATTATTAGAAATTTTACTTCAATCGATATTTTCAAAAAGAACTGAACGTATCAAGCAAATAAGGTTCACGGTTACATGACTTGTGGTTAGAACCAAAGTTATTCATTTCACCTTTAATGTTTTAACTTGATGTGATGAGAACGACGTGTATTGATGACCCAATAACCGTAATGGACGTTTAATTAAGACTTAGTAATGCGTTTGAAGAAGTATAAGAAACTTCACTTCAATTGATTTGTTCCAAAAGAACTGAACGTATCAAGCAAATGAGGTTCACCGTTACATGACTTATGGTTAGAACGAAAGTTATCCATTTCACCTTCAAGGTTTTAACCTGAAGTGATGAGAACGACGTTTATTGATGATCCAATAACCATCACGAATGCGTAATTAAGACTTAATAATGCGTCTGAAAAAGTATAAGAAACTTCACTTCAATCGATTTGTTCCAAAAGAAAAGAACGTATCAAGCAAATCAGGTTCACTGTTACATGACATGTTTTTAGAACAAAGGTTATCCAATTCACCTTCAAGGTTTTAAATTGAAGTGATGAGAATGATGTGTATTGATGACCCAATAACCGTCACGGATGCGAAATTAAGACTTAGTAATGCGTTTGAAGAAGTATAAGAAACTTCACTTCAATAGATTTGTTCCGAAATCTCTGAACGTATTAAGCAAATGAGGTTCACTGTTACATGACTTGTGGTTAGAACAAGAGTTATCCATTTCACCTTCAAGGTTTAAACTTGAATTGATGAGAACGACGTGTATTGATGACCCAATAACTGTCACGAATGCGTAATTAACACTTAGTAATGCTTTTGAAGAAGTATAAGAAACTTCACTTCAATCGATTTGTTCCGAAAGAACAGAACGTATCAAGCAAATGAGATTCACTGTTACATGACTTGTGGTTATATCCAAATTATCCATTTCACCTTCAAGGTTTTAACTTGAAGTGATGAGAACGACGTGTATTGATGACCCAATAACCATCACAGATGCGTATTTAAGACTTAGTAAACTTCACCCAATCGATTTGTTCCAAAAGAAAAGAACGTATCAGCCAAATCAGGTTCACTATTACATGACATGTGGTTAGAACCAAAGTTATTCCTTTCACCTTCAAGGTTTTAACTTTAAGTGATAAGAACGACGTGTATTTAGGACCCAATAACCCTCAAGGATGCGTAATTAAGATTTAGTAATGCTTTTGAAGAAGTATAAGAAACTTAACTTCAATCGATTTGTTGCAAAATAACTGAACGTATCAAGCAAATGAGGTTCACTGTTACATGACATATTGTTAGAAACAAAGTTATCCATTTGACCTTGAAGGTTTTAACTTGAAGTGATAATAGCGACGTGTATTTTGGATGCAATAACCCTCATGGACGCGTAATTAAGATTTAGTAATGCGTTTGAAGAAGTATAAGAAACTTCACTTCAATCGATTTGTTCCAAAAGAATTGAACGTATCAAGCAAATGAGGTTCACTGTTACATGACTTGTGGTTAGAACCAAAGTTATCCATTTCACTCTCAAGGTTTTAACCTGAAGTGATGAGAACGACGTGTATTGAAGACGCAATAACCGTCACGGATGCGTAATTAGACTTAGTATTGCGTTTGAGGAAGTATAAGAAACTTCACTTCAATCGATTTGTTCCAAAAGAACTGTACGTATCAAGCAAATGAGGTTCAAAGTTACATGACTTGTGGTTAGAACCAAAGTTATCCATTTCAGCTTTAAGGTTTTAACTTGAAGGGATCTGAACGACGTGTATTGAGGACCTTATAACCTTCATAGACGCGTAATTAAGACTTAGCAATACGTTAGAAGAAGTATGAGAAATTTTACTTCAATCGATTTGTTCCAAAAGAACTGAACGTATCAAGCAAATGAGGTTCACTGTTACACGACTTGTGGTTAGAACCAAAGTTATCCATTTCACCTTCAAGGTTTTACATTGAAGTGATGAGAACGACGTGTATTTAGGACCCAAATAACCCTCAAGGACGCGTAATTAAGATTTAGTAATGCGTTTGAAGAAGTATAAGAAACTTCACTTTAATCGATTTGTTCCAAAAGAAAAGAACGTATCAAGCAAATAAGGTTCACCGTTACATGACTTATGGGTAGAACCAAAGTTATCCATTTCACCTTCAAGGTTTTAACTTGAAGTGACGAGAACGAAGTATATTGATGACCCAATAACCATCACGAATGCGTAATTAAGATTTAGTAATGCCATTGAAGAAGTATAAGAAACTTCACTTCAATTGATTTCTTCCAAAAGAACTGAACGTATCAAGCAAATGAGGTTCTCCGTTACATGACTTCTGGGTAGAACCAAAGTTATCCATTTCACCTTCAAGGTTTTAACTTGAAGTGATGAGAACGACGTATTTTGATGACCCAATAACCATCACGAATGCGTAATTAAGACTTTATAATGCGTTTAAAGAAGTATAAGAAACTTCACTTCAATCGATTTGTTCCAAAAGAAAAGAATGTATCAAGCAAATCAGGTTCACTGTTACATGACATGTTGTTAGAACCAAGGTTATACATTTCACCTTCAAGGTTTTATATTGAAGTGATGAGAAGGACGTGTATTGATGACCCAATAACCGTCACGGATGCGTAATTAAGACTTAGTAATGCGTTTGACGAAGTATAAGAAACTTCACTTCAATCAATTTGTTCCAAAAGAACTAAACGTATTAAGCAAATGACGTTCACTGTTACATGACTTGTGGTTAGAACAAAAGTTATCCATTTCACCTTCAAGGTTTAAACTTGAAGTGATGAGAACGACGTGTATCGATGACCCAATAACCGTCACGAAGGCGTAATTAAGATTTAGTAATGCGTTTGAAGAAGTATAAGAAACTTCACTTCAATCGATTTGTTCTAAAAGAACTGAATGTATCAAGCAAATAAGGTTCACTGTTACATGACTTGTGGTTAGAACCAAAGTTATCCATTTCACCTTCAAGGTTTTAACTTGAAGTGATGAGAACGACGAGTATTGATGACCCAATAAACGTCACGGATGCGTAATTAAGACTTAGTAATGTATTTGAAGAAGTATAAAAAACTTTACTGCAATCGATTATTTCCATAAGAAAAGCACGTATCAAGCAAATAAGGTTCACTGTTACATGACATTTGGTTAGAACCAAAGTTATCCCTTTCACCTTCAAGGTTTTAACTTTAAGTGATAAGAACGACGTGTATTTAGGACCCAATAACCCTCAAGGACGCGTAATTAAGATTTAGTAATGCGTTTGAAGAAGTATAAGAAACTTCACTTCAATCGATTTGTTCCAAAAGAACTGAACGTATCAAGTAAATCTGGTTTACTGTTACATGACATATTGTTAGAAACAAAGTTATCCATTTCACCTTAAAGGTTTTAACTTGAAGTGATAAGAACGACGTATATTTAAGACGCAATAACCCTCATGGACGCGTAATTAAGATTTAGTAATGCATTTGAAGAAGTATAAGAAACTTCACTTCAATCGATTTGTTCCAAAAGAAATGAACGTATCAAGCAAATGAGGTTCACTGTTACATGACTTGTGGTTAGAACCAAAGTTTTCCATTTCACTCTCAAGGTTTTAACTTGAAGTGATGAGAACGACGTGTATTGATGACCCAATAACCGTCACGGATGCGTAATTAAGACTTAGTATTGCGTTTGAAGAAGTATAAGAAACTTCACTTCAATCGATTTGTTCCAAAAGAACTGTACGTATCAAGCAAATGAGGTTCACAGTTACATGACTTGTGGTTAGAACCAAAGTTATCCATTTCAGCTTTAAGGTTTTAACTTAAAGGGATGTGAACGACGTGTATTGAGGACCTTATAACCTTCATAGACGCGTAATTAAGACTTAGTAATACGTTTGAAGAAGTATGAGAAATTTTACTTCAATCGATTTGTTCCAAAATAACTGAACGTATCAAGCAAATGAGGTTCACTGTTACATGACTTGTGGTTAGAACCAAAGTTATCCATTTCACCTTCAAGGTTTTAATTTGAAGTGATGAGAACGACGTGTATTTAGGACCCAAATAACCCTCAAGGACGCGTAATTAAGATTTAGTAATGCGTTTAAAGAAGTATAAGAAACTTCACTTCAATCGATTTGTTCCAAAAGAAAAGAACGTATCAAGCAAATGAGGTTCACCGTTACATGACTTATGGGTAGAACCAAAGTTATCCATTTCACCTTCAAGGTTTTAACTTGAAGTGACGAGAACGAAGTATTTTGATGACCCAATAACCATCACGAATGCGTAATTAAGATTTAGTAATGCGTTTGAAGAAGTATAAGAAACTTCACTACAATTGATTTGTTCCAAAAGAACTGAACGTATCAAGCAAATGAGGTTCACCGTTACATGACTTCTGGGTAGAACCCAAGTTATCCATTTCACCTTCAACGTTTTAACTTAAAGTGATGAGAACGACGTATTTTGATGACCCAATAACCATCACGAATGCGTAATTAAGACTTAATAATGCGTTTGAAGAAGTATAAGAAACTTCTCTTCAATCGATTTGTTCCAAAAGAAAAGAACGCATCAAGCAAATCAGGTTCACTGTTACATGACATGTGGTTAGAACCAAAGTTATCCATTTCACCTTCAAGGTTTTAACTTGAAGTCATGAGAACGACGTGTATTGATGACCCAATAACCGTCACGAAGGCGTAATTAAGATTTAGTAATGCGTTTAAAGAAGTATTAGAAACTTCACTTCAATCGATTTGTTCCAAAAGAACTGAACGTATCAAGCAAATGAGGTTCAGTGTTACATGACTTGTGGTTAGAACCAAAGTTATCCATTTCACCTTCAAGGTTTTAACTTGAAGTGATGAGAACGACGAGTATTGATGACCCAATAAACGTCACGGATGCGTAATTAAGACTTTGTAATGTATTTGAAGAAGTATAAAAATCTTCACTTCAATCGATTTGTTCCAAAAGAAAAGAACGTATCAAGCAAATAAGGTTCACTGTTACATGACATTTGGTTAGAACCAAAGTTATCCCTTTCACCTTTAAGGTTTTTACTTCAAGTGATAAGAACGACGTGTATTTAGGACCCAATAACCCTCAAGGACACGTAATTAAGATTTAGTGATGCGTTTGAAGAAGTATAAGAAACTTCACTTCAATCAATTTGTTCCAAAAGAACTGAACGTATCAAGCAAATCAGGTTCACTGTTACATGACATGTGGTTAGAACCAAAATTATCCTTTTCACCTTCAAGGTTTTAACTTGAAGTGATAAGAACAACGTGTATTTAGGACCCAATAACCCTCATGGACGCATAATTAAGATTTAGTAATGCGTTTGAAGAAGTATAAGAAACTTCTCTTCAATCGATTTGTTCCAAAAGAAATGAACGTATGAAGCAAATGAGGTTCACTGTTACATGACTTGTGGTTAGAACCAAAGTTATCCATTTCACTCTCAATGTTTTAACTGGAAGTGATGAGAACGACGTGTATTGGTGGCCCAATAACCGTCACGGATGCGTAATTAAGACTTAGTATTGCGTTTGAAGAAATATAAGTGATGTGCCCCGTAGTCCCATTACACGATACCAGACCCGAGTCCACAATTTTACTAACACACTTGTCTCTTTTGCAGGTCATGGTTCGTGTGAAGACTTGGAGGACACCGTGGATGACTTGAAGTGGGAGATTAAAGCTGGTGACGTTGACCAACCAAAGCATCTACTCATGTGGAAAGACTAAAGAGGCACCTTAATGCTCACATGGGAATTTGTCTTCCCGAGCTTTGATATTTGTTGCTTTTTTGAAATTTCGAACTTATTGGCAACCGTTGGCCTTCTTGTTTAAACTTTATTAGATACATGTTAGGATTAGATGGATGTTAGGATTAGATGAATGATAGGATTAGTTGGTGGTTTGGTTTGGCCCATTGAAGTTGAAGACATGGTAGCCCACATGATCCCATTGAAGTTGAAGACATGGAAGCCCACATGATGATCCATCATTCCCCTTCCAAGCCAAAGCCCAAGCCCAAGCCCACCATTAGGTCTATATATTAATGGCATTGGTGTTTGTATTTTTTTTGGATGATTTATGAGCACCTACGGATTTCTCTCTCAATAGAAGAAGAAGCTGGAGCAAGGAGCTTCCAAGGTAAGCTCGGTTGACAACAACCGAGGGGTTGCGCCCCCGAACCATTCTTCTAGCTTGGTAGCTAGTTGGAGTGGATTTTGCCACCTCCTTCTCCCCTCTTTTAAGAGCGGAAAACAGCAAGGAGTGGCCTTAACCGATTCCTTGAATCGAGTTATCTTCCTTGGAAGAAACTTTTGCCGGAAGCTCCATTGAAGCACTCACCGGCTGATTCTCGAAAAACAGTGCATAAATACTTTATCTTAACGAATCTGGACCACGATTTTCACCAGCACACACCTCACTCACTTCACAAGATTCACCTAAAATTTCATTAAGTTTCGAGCACGTTTGATATTTCTTTTACATTTTTTCATTCTCGGATTTACCCGAATTTGTGTCACCCGGAGCTAACGGTCTTCTTCAAGTTCTTGAGTCCTATTTGCTGGTCGGAGATCATCAATAAGAAACTTCACTTCAAGCGATTTGTTCCAAAAGAACTGAACGTATCAAGCAAATGAGGTTCACAGTTACATGACCTGTGGTTAGAACCAAAGTTATCCATTTCACCTTTAAGGTTTTCACTTGAAGTGATGTGAACGACGGACGGGTATTGAGGACCCAATAACCTTCATGGATGCGTAATTAAGACTTAGTAATACGTTTGAAGAAGTATTAGAAATTTTACTTCAATCGATTTGTTCCAAAAGAACTGAACGTATCATGCAAATAAGGTTCATGGTTACATGACTTGTGGTTAGAACCAAAGTTATTCATTTCACCTTTAATGTTTTAACTTGAAGTGATGAGAACGACGTGTATTGATGACCCAATAACCGTCATGGACGCGTAATTAAAACTTAGTAATGCGTTTGAAGAAGTATAAGAAACTTCACTTCAATTGATTTGTTCCAAAAGAACTGAACGTATCAAGCAAATGAGGTTCACCGTTACAAGACTTGTGGTTAGAACCAAAGTTATCCATTTCACATTCAAGGTTTTAACTTGAAGTGATGAGAACGACTTGAATTGATGACCTAATAACCGTCACGGATGCGTAATTAAGACATAGTAATGCGTTTGAAGAAGTATAAGAAACTTCACTTCAATCGATTTGTTCCAAAAGAAAAGAACGTATCAAGCAAATCAGGTTCACTGTTACATGACATGTTTTTAGAACAAAGGTTATCCAATTCACCTTCAAGGTTTTAAATTGAAGTGATGAGAACGACGTGTATTGATGACCCAATAACAATCACGAATACGTAATTAAGACTTAATAATGCATTTGAAGTAGTATAAGAAACTTCACTTTAATCGATTTGTTCCAAAAGAAAAGAACGTATCAAGCAAATCAGGTTCACTGTTACATGACATGTTGTTAGAACAAAAGTTATCTATTTCACCTTCAAGGTTTTAACATGAAATGATGAGAACGACGTGTATTAATGACCTAATAACCGTCACGGATACGTAATTAAGACTTAATAATGCGTTTGAAGAAGTATAAGAAACTTCATTTCAATCGATTTGTTCCAAAAGAACTAAACGTATTAAGCAAATGAGGTTCACCGTTACATGACTTATGGTTAGAACAAAAGTTATCCATTTCACCTTCAAGGTTTTAACTTGAAGTGATGAGAACGACGTGTATTGATGACCCAATAACCAACACGAATGCGTAATTAAGACTTAGTAATGCCGTTGAACAAGTATAAGAAACTTCACTTCAATCGATTTGTTCCAAAAGAAAAGAACGTATCAAGCAAATCAGCTTCACTGTTACATGACATGTTGTTAGAACCAAGGTTATCCATTTCACCTTCAAGGTTTTAAATTGAAGTGATGAGAACGACGTGTATTGATGACCCAATAATCGTCACGGATGCGTAATTAAGACTTAGTAATGCGTTTGAAGAAGTATAAGAAACTTCACTTCAATAGATTTGTTCCAAAAGAACAGAACGTATTAAGCAAATGAGGTTCACTGTTACATGACTTGTGGTTAGAGCAAAAGTTATGCATTTCACCTTCAAGGTTTAAACTTGAAGTGATGAGATTGACGTGTACTGAGGACCCAATAACCGTCACGAATGCGTAATTAAGACTTAGTAATGCGTTTGAAGAAGTATAAGAAACTTCACTTCAATCGATTTGTTCCAAAAGAACTGAACGTATCAAGCAAATGAGGTTCACTGTTACATGACTTGTGGTTAGAACCAAAGTTATCCATTTCACCTTTAAGATTTTAACATGAAGTGATGAGAACGACGTGTATTGATGACCCAATAACCGTCTCGGATGCGTAATTAAGACTTAGTAATGCATTTGAAGAAGTATAAAAAACTTCACTTCATTCGATTTGTTCCAAAAGAAAAGAACGTATCAAGCAAATCAGGTTCACTGTTACATGACATGTGGTTAGAACCAAAGTTATCTGTTTCACCTTCAAGGTTTTAACTTGAAGTGATGAGAACGACGTGTATTGATGACCCAATAACCGTCATGGATGCGTAATTAACACTTAGTAATGCGCTTGAAGAAGTATAAGAAACTTCACTTAAATCGATTTGTTCCAAAAGAACAGAACGTAACAAGCAAATGAGGTTCACTGTTACATGACTTGTGGTTAGAACCAAAGTTATCTATTTCACCTTCAAGGTTTTAACTTGAAGTGATAAGAACGACATGTATTGAGACCCAATACCGTCACGGACTGCGTAATTAAGACTTAGTAATGAGTTTGAAGAAGTATAAGAAACTTCACTTCAATCGATTTGTTCCAAAAGAAATGAACGTAACAAGCAAATGTGGTTCACGGTTACATGACTTGTGGTTAGAACAAAAGTCATCCATTTCACTTTCAAGGTTTTAACTTGAAGTGATGAGAACGACGTGTATTGATGACCCAATAACCGTCACGGATGCGTAATTAAGACTTAGTATTGCTTGAAGAAGTATACGAAACTTCACTTCAATCGATTTGTTCCAAAAGAACAGAACGTATCAAGCAAATGAGGTTCACAGTTACATGACTTGTGGTTAGACTCAAAGTTATCCATTTCAGCTTTAAGGTTTTAACTTGAAGGGATGTGAACGACGTGTATTGAGGACCCAATAACCTTCATGGACGCGTAATTAAGACTTAGTAATACGTTTGAAGAAGTATTAAAAATTTTACTTCATTGGATTTGTTCCAAAAGAACTGAACGTATCAAGCAAATAAGGTTCACAGTTACATGACTTGCGGTTAGAACCAAAGTTATTCATTTCACCTTTAATGTTTTAACTTGATGTGATGAAAACGACGTGTATTGATGACCCAATAACCGTCATGGACGCGTAATTAAGACTTATTAATGCGTTTGAAGAAGTATAAGAAACTTCACTTCAATTGATTTGTTCCAAAAGAACGGAACGTATCAAGCAAATGAGGTTCACCGTTACATGACTTGTGGTTAGAACCAAAGTTATCCATTTCACATTGAAGGTTTTAACTTGAACTGATGAGAACGACGTGTATTGATGACCTAATAATCGTCACGGATGCGTAATTAAGACTTAGTAATGCGTTTGAAGAAGTATAAAAAACTTCATTTCAATGGATTTGTTCCAAAAGAACTTAATGTATCAAGCAAATGAGGTTCCTTGTTACATGACTTAAGGTTAGAACCAAAGTTATCCATTTTACCTTCATGGTTTTAACTTGAAGTGATGAGAACGACGTGTATTGATGACCCAATAACCGTCACGGATGCGTAATTAAGACTTAGTAATGCGTTTGAAGAAGTATAAGAAACTTCAATTTAAACGATTTGTTCCAAAAGAAATGAACGTATCAAGCAAATGAGGTTCACTGTTACATGACTTGTGGTTAGAACAAAGTTATCCATTTCACCTTCAAGGTTTTAACTTGAAGTGATGAAACGACGTGTATTGATGACCCAATAACCGTCACGGATGCGTAATTAAGACTTAGTAATGCGTGTGAAGAAGTATAAAAAACTTCATTTCAATGGATTTGTTCCAAAAGAACTTAATGTATCAAGCAAATGAGGTTCCTTGTTACATGACTTAAGGTTAGAACCAAAGTTATCCATTTTACCTTCATGGTTTTAACTTGAAGTGATGAGAACGACGTGTATTGATGACCCAATAACCGTCACGGATGCGTAATTAAGACTTAGTAATGCGTTTGAAGAAGTATAAGAAACTTCAATTTAAACGATTTGTTCCAAAAGAAAAGAACATATCAAGCAAATCAGGTTCACTGTTACATGACATGATGTTAGAACCAAAGTTATTCATTTCACCTTGAAGGTTTTCACTTGAAAAGATAAGAACGACGTGTATTTAGGACCCAATAACCGTCAAGGACGCGTAAATAAGATTTAATAATGCGTTTGAAGATGTATAAGAAACTTCACTTCAATCGATTTGTTCCAAAAGAACTTAACGTATCAAATAAATCAGGTTCACTGTTACATGACATGTGGTTAGAACCAAAGTTATCCATTTCACCTTCAAGGTTTTAACTTGAAATGACAAAACGACGTGTATTTAGGACCCAATAACCCTCATGAACGCGTAATTAAGATTTAGTAATTCGTTTGAAGAAGTATGAGAAACTTCACTTCAATCGATTTGTACCAAAAGAAATGATTGTATCAAGCAAATGAAGTTCACTGTTCCATGACTTGTGGTTTGAACCAATGTTATCAATTTCACTCTCAAGTTTTTAAGTTGAAGTGATAAGAACGACGTGTATTTAGGAACCAATAACCCTCATGGAGGCATAATTAAGATTTAGTAATGCGTTAGAAGAAGTATAAGAAACTTCACTTCAATCGATTTGTTACAAAAGAAAAGAATGTATCAAGCAGATGAGGTTCACTGTTACATGACTTGTGGTTAGAACCAAAGTTATCCATTTCACTCTCAAGGTTTTAAATTGAAGTGATGAGAACTACGTGTATTGATGGCCCAATAACCGTCACGGATGTGTAATTAAGACTTAGTAATGCGTGTGAAGAAGTATAAGAAACTTAACTTCAATCGATTTGTTCCAAAAGAACTGACAGTATTAAGCATATAAGGTTCACGGTTACATAACTTGTGGTTAGAACCAAAGTTATTCATTTCACCTTTAAGGTTTTAACTTGAAGTGATGAGAACGACGTGTATTGATGGCCCAATAACCGTCACAGATGCGTAATTAAGACTTAGTAATGCGTGTGAAGAAGTTTAAGAAACTTCACTTCAATCGATTTGTTCCAAAAGAACAGAACGTATCAAGCAAATATGGTTTACGGTTACATGACTTGTGGTTAGAACCAAAGTTATTCATTTCACCTTTAAGGTTATAACTTGAAGTGATGAGAACGTGTATTGATGATCCAATAATATTCATGGACGCGTAATTAAGACTTAGTAATGCGTTTGAAGAAGTATAAGAAACTTCTCTTCAATTGATTTGTTCCAAAGGAATTGAACGTATCAAGCAAATGAGGTTCACTGTTACATGACTTGTGGTTAAAACCAAAGTTATCCATTTCACCTTCAAGGTTTTAACTTAAAGTGATGAGAACGACTTGTATTGATGACAAATAACTGTCACGGATGCGTAATTAAGACTTAGTAAAGCGTTTGAAGAAGTATAAGAAACTGCACTTCAATCGATTTGTTCCAAAAGAACTGAACGTATCAAGCAAATGAGGTTCACTGTTACATGACTTGTGGTTAGAACCAAAGTTTTTCATTTCACCTTCAAGATTTTAACTTAAATTGATGAGAATAACGTGTATTCATAACGCAATAACCATCACGAATGCGTAATTAAGACTTAGTAATGCGTTTGAAGAAATATATGAAACTTCACTTCAATTGATTTGTTCCAAAAGAAAAGAACGTATCAAGCAAATCAGGTTCACTGTTACATGACATGTGGTTAGAACAAAAGTTATCCATTTCACATTCAAGTTTTTAACTTTAAGTGATAAGAACGACGTGTATTTAGGACGCAATAACCCTCATGGACGCGTAATTAAGATTTAGTAATGCGTTTGAAGGAGTATAAGAAACTTCACTTCAATCGATTTGTTCCAAAAGAAATGAACAAATCAAGCAAATGAGGTTCACTGTTACATAACTTGTGGTTAGAACCAAAGTTATCTATTTCACTCTCATGGTTTTAACTTGAAGTGATGAGAACGACGTGTATTGATGGCCCAATAACCGTCACGGATGCATAATTAAGACTTAGTAATCCGTGTGAAGAAGTATAAGAAACTTCACTTCAATCGATTTGTTCTAAAAGAACTGAACGTATCAAACAAATAAGGTTCACGGTTACATGACTTGTGGTTAGAACCAAAGTTATTCAATTCACCTTTAAAGTTTAACTTGAAGTGATGAGAACAACGTGTATTGATGACCCAATAACATTCATGGACGCGTAATTAAGACTTATTAATGCGTTTGAAGAAGTATAAGAAACTTCACTTCAATTGATTTGTTCTAAAAGAACTGAATGTATCAAGCAAATGAGGTTCACTGTTACATGACTTATGGTTAAAACCAAAGTTATCCATTTCACCTTTAAGGTTTTAACTTGAAGTGATGAGAATGACGTGTATTGATGACCCAAAAACCGTCACGGATGCGTAATTAAGACTTAGTAATGCGTTTGAAAAAGTATAAGAAACTTCACTTCAATCGATTTGTTCCAAAAGAAAAGATCGTATCAAGCAAATCAGGTTCACTATTACATGACATGTGGTTAGAACCAAAGTTATTTATTTCACCTTCAAGCTTTTAACTTGAAGTGATAAGAACGACATGTTTTTAGGACCCAATAACCCTCATGGACGCGTAATTAAGATTTAGTAATTCGTTTGAAAAAGTATAAGAAACTCCACTTCAATCGATTTGTTCCAAAAGAAATGAATGTATCAAGCAAATGATGTTCACTGTTACATGACTTGTGTTTAAAACCAAAGTTATCCATTTCACTCTCAAGGTTTTAACTTGAAGTGATGAGAACGACGTGTATTGATGGCCCAATAACCGTCACGGATGCGTAATTAAAACTTAGTAATGCGTTTGAAGAAGTATAAGAAACTTCACTTCATTCGATTTGTTCCAAAAGAACTGAACGTATCAAACAAATGAGATTCACTATTACATGACTTGTGGTTAGAACCAAAGTTATCCATTTCTCCTTTAAGGTTTTAACTTGAAGTGATGAGAACGACGTGTATTGAGGACCCAATAACCTTCATAGACGCGTAATTAGATAAGAAGTGAGCCGACTTTGTCAATCGGTCCACAATCACCCAGATGCCGTCAAGTCCTTTCGTCGCCCTCGGAAGCCCCACAATGAAATCCATGGAGATCTGCTCCCATTTTCACTTCGAAATCGGCAGTGGTTGTAACGTTCCGGCCGGCCTCTTGTGTTCTGCCTTTACCTGTTGACAAACTGAACAGGTTTCAACATATTTCGCAACTTCCCTCTTCATGTTCGCCCATCAAAAGTGTTGTTTTAAATCCTGGTACATCTTGGTACTTCCCGGGTGCACAGAATAAGCTGAAGAATGTGCTTCGACCAAAATCTCTTTCTTTAACTCCTCGTCGTGAGGCACGTACCACCTATTGCTGAATTTTAGAATACCATCATCTGACAAGTTAAATTCAGACACGTCTCCAGATGTCATGCTCAATCGAAGCTCCTCACACTCTATATCTTTCTGCTGAGCTTCACCTATCTTATCCAGAATAGTCGGCCTGAGAGAAATGTTGGTGAGCATACTGGACAACTCTGCCACAATCTCCACATCAAACTTCTCAATCTCAGACTGCAACGTAACCAACATCGCTGCATGTGAAAGCTGACTCGCAGAAGACATTCAGCTCAAAGCATCAGCAACCTTGTTCGCTTTTCCTAGATGGTACTTGATCTCAAACTCATAGTCTTTGACGAATTCTAGCCACCTTCTCTGTCGCATATTCAGTTCCTTTTGCGTAAACAAATATTTCAAGCTCTTGTGGTCGAAAAATATCTCGCAATGCTGCCCATATAAGTAATGTCTCCATATTTTCAGTGCAAAGACCACAGCTGCTAATTCCAGGTCATGCGTAGGATAGTTCTGTTCGTACGGCTTTAACTGCCGAGAAGCATACGCGATAACCCTCCCTTCCTGCATAAGCACGCATCCAAGCCCAACTCCAGATGCATCACAATATATGCTAAACTTATCACCTTCAACAGGCAATGTCAACACTGGAGCCGCAGTCAATCTCTGCTTTAACAACATAAAACTATTGCCACAAGCAGCCGACCATATAAATTTTTCATCCTTCCGGGTCAAGCGTGAGAGGGGAACTGCAATCTTCGAAAATCCCTCTATGAACTTCCGATAATAACCAGCCAACAAGAGAAATCCACGTACCTCTCGCACGTTCTTAGGTTGTGGCCAATCTCTGACACCTGAATCTTACTCGGATCCACAGAAACTCCCTCCTGTGATATGATATGGCCAAGAAAATTTACCCTATCCAGCCAAAACTCGCATTTAGAGAACTTCGGATAAAGCTGGTGTCGTTGTAAGATTCCTAGAACAATCCGTAATTTCTCTTCATGCTCTTCCTTCGTCTTAGAATAAATCAGAATATCATCGATGAAAACAACAACGAATTTGTCTAGATAATCCTTGAAGACGCGGTTCATCAAATCCATAAACGCTGCAGGGGCATTAGTAAGTCCAAAAGATATAACAAGGAACTCATAATACCCGTACCTCGTTCGGAACGCCGTTTTCTGAATATCCTCCTTCCGGACCTTCAACTGATAGTAACCCGAGCGTAGGTCGATCCTGGAAAACACTCAGCACCTTGCAGCTGATCAAACAAATCATCTATCCAAGGCAGTGGATACTTATTCTTCGCTGTGAGCTTATTCAGCTCCCTGTAATCCACACACATCCTGAGGGTCCCGTCTTTCTTCTTGACAAACAGAACAAGCGCACCCCAGGGTGAAAAGCTGGGTCGAATGAAACCCTTATCCAGCAACTCCTCAAGCTGAGATTTCAACTCTCTCAATTCAGCAGGCACCAATCTGTATGGATTTTTAGACACTGGCGCGGAGCTCGGATATACATCAATGACAAATTTGATCTCCCTGTCCGGCGGTAATCCGGGAAGATCATCAAGGAATATCTTAGAGAATTCTCTGACTATAGGAATGTCACTCGGCTTTACTCCGCTAAGCAACTGAATATCAACTACTGTGGCCAAATAAATAGAGCACTCACCTTTAAACTGCTCGTTGACCTTCATGGAATAAGAGATAGGCGATCCACTCAATCTGTTCATCGCCTGATAAGAAAACTCGGCTTTACCCGAGGGTCGAAAGGTCACAATCCCGGATCGACAATCGATGGTGGTAAAATGCTGTGACAGCCAGTCCATCCCTAAGATAAGATCGTAGATCTCTATGCCCATAACAATCAGGCGAGCATAGAGGGTACTGTTCCCAACCAAGACAACATTGCCCTGGACAACATGACTTGACTGCATGCGCTCTCCTGAAGGTAGCATCACACTATATTCGCATTCTGCTAACTCAGGCACCAGCTGCAGTCTAGACACACAAGCAGTGGAAACAAAAGAGTGCGTAGCCCCCGTGTCTATCAAAGAAAATACTGCTACGCCAATAATCAAAATAGTACCTGCTATCACTGAGGGCTGAGTCTCGTCGTCAACATCACCAGTCTCAATAAAGGCAAATATTCTCGGGGTCACTCTTCTTTGATCGGTAGCAGCCCTTGGACAGTTATGAGCAAAATCGCCGTAGTGTTCCTTCTGGCACTTAGGACACATAGGCTTCTGAGTAGCCCCTTGGACTTGCTTCCCTTTGCCTTGATCGCCTTTACCATCGTAGGGCCTTTTTGCACCCCTCTGTTGTTGTTGTGGCTGCCCCTTCGGCTGCCAGCCCCTATTCTGAGGCCGTGGTTGTATCTCCCGAAAGAACCCTCTAGCTGGCTCTCTTGGTTTAACTGAACTCTGCTCTACAGCCTCAATCTCTATTGCTCCGGCAACTATCTCATCATAGGATACATTACGCACCCCTGATATTGTAAGACTCTTCCGAATTTCTTGGCCAAGCCCCAGTACAAATCTGCGTACCTTGTCCTCATTAACGCTAACCTGACGCGGCGCGATTCGGGACAGGGCCTCAAACCTCCTCACATAGTCGACAATCGAACCAATCTTCCGCAACTGCATAAACTCTACCATCTTCGCCTCCCGCACCGTATGGCTGAAGTACTTGTCGTAGAATATCATCTTGAAACGCTCCCAACTCATAATCGTTACATCGGTGGTTGCCTTGATAGAATCTCACCAAAATCGGGCATCCAGTGCCAAGTGGTAACTCACCAATGCAACCTTCTCTCCGTCCTCTATACTTGCATAGGTCAGCATGTCCTCCATGGTTCGAATCCACTTCTCGGCTGAAGAGGGATCCGTAGACTGTCCGTTGAACACAGGAGGTTGGAGCTTTTGAAACATTTCAATACCACGATTACCAGGAGTCGCTGTCTTCCGAGCTCTAGCACCTTCACGGTCTATTAGGGTGCCCTACTGCTGGGACTGTCTCTCCATTTGTTGGGCCTGTCGCTCCATGTGTTGGGACTGTTGGGCAATAAAATCCTTAAGGTGGTCTATCGTATCGTCTCTATCATCTCGGTCATTTCCTCGACGCACTATATTTCTATAACTCCTATAAAAGTTAAAAGCTAATAACTCTAAGAAATTGAAATCAAATAAAACTTTTAAACATACTTACAGTTGAGGAAGGATGTCCGTGTAGTGGCTGTGCAGTTGAGCAGTCTACAAAACCGTTTTTAAAACCCGAGGGCTCTGATACCATAACTGTAGCAACCCCTACCCGTATCCTTATTTTCCTGTATTATTTTTTTTTATCCTTATCCTTTAAACTTGTAAACTTTTGAGCAGAAATTACAATCGTTAACTAAATTGTTAAAAACGTTCGAAACTATTTTCAAAACCAATTAAGCAAAACTTAAAACAATTGAAATAAAACAATTAAAATTAAATAATCGGCCAACAATCGAGGGACAGAAGGGACATTTGTCTCATAAAAGACAGGGGCGATCGATCGCCCCTTTGCTTGGCGATCGATCGCCCATTGCAAAACTGAGGGGCAATTGATCGCCCCTCATTGTGGCGATCGATCGCCCATATAAAACTTTAGGGGCGATCGATCGCCCCACATATGGGCTATCGATCGCCCCACTCTCTGGAAAAATTCCAAAGAGTGGCGATCGCCTGCCGATCGATGGTGATCGATCGGCAGGTTCTCTAGAATTTTCATTCCAGAGAGCCACCTCTTTCCTATTTCCTTCCTCCCCTGCACACAACTTCACAAATTTATCTTCTTCACCAATAAACACAATAACATCATAATTTAAACTCAACCGAAACGTATCCTAAACTCAAGCAACTTGCAACGAACTTTACGTAATCCAACTGCGTGGATAGCTCAAAAACTCGAGCATATCCATGCATAACCTAATACATCTCCAAACATTTCTATAAAATCCAAATAAAACTCAGTAAAACATTTTATAAAACTAGTTTATCAAAACATCAAAACATCTTTTAACTACTATCCAGAAACAATCATCCTAGAATGTTCTATCTATACAATTAAACTATCATTCTATCAGATTATCATGTTCCCAAAACATACATTCACTTCCCCACGGGTCAAAAGGCACCTCGACTGACCAGCACACTCCCACGGGCCATCCTCCATCAACTGCATCATTCCTCAGGTGGAGGAATCTCGTCCTCACTTTGCTCAATGTCACCTACACCATAAAGACATCTATGAGATAAAAATCTCAGTAAATTCTACGTAAATGCCTATGCATGATCATGTATGCTCAATGCTATAAAAACCATCCATGTCATTTCATATATCAGTACGTGTCAGTCTACGGTTATCGAAAATGCTCGACAGATAGATAGGGCACGTCAAGCGAATAGACAGCTCACACCATCTGAAGGGAGGAAAACCCACTCACTACAGAACGCCAGGTCTGAACCTTATCTCCGATAACCCCATGTCATGGTTGTTTACTGTGATACTTTACTTGCCTTTACAATGCATGTTCTTTTCATAAAATCAATGCGTAAATTCATTTTCATAACGTTTTGAAACTATGATGCATGAACAGGTCAATATAAACATACATAAAAAGCATACCATCAAAACGCTACAAATATCATCAAAACACTACGAATACTGTCACAACAATCAACCTATAAAGCAACCAAACCTAAACTACCCAACCAAGACAATTAGACGAACCAATGACCAACATGAACAATAAAAACACCAACGTATCCTCAACAACAAACTCGACTTATGGTGTAGGCCAATCGGCCACAGTAAGTCACGAGAGCTTACCTCGTGCGCGTTGAACTTCAAGCTCTGTCCATGAGCGTTGTTCACCTAATCAAATTCACAATATTTGTTGTTAAAACGAGTTTGAACCATTGACGTCCAAATTAACGAAATCTTTAACTAAGGAAATTTCTAAAATTCTAACTTAACTAATCGAGTCATTCTAACAACAAATTAACATTCGATACCTCTAAACCGCAATTAACAAGTTTTTCCAAAAACCCTAAAATTCATC
This sequence comes from Begonia masoniana, assembly GCA_022432975.1. Lineage (NCBI taxonomy): Eukaryota > Viridiplantae > Streptophyta > Magnoliopsida > Cucurbitales > Begoniaceae > Begonia > Begonia masoniana. Next base: position 19,219,612 of record CM039506.1, read on the forward strand.
AATCCCTAACATTTGTCCTAAATCGATTTAACTTCGTCCAATAACGCCCAATACGTCCTCTATATCCACAAACACGGTAAACCTATAAATTTCAAACCCTAAACGAATCCTGATCGTTTAAACTCCATAAAACTAAAAATAAACCTTCCTAAAACCTTAGAACCGTACCTAGGGTCGGGATTGGAGAAGAAAACATGAAGAACGGAGGTTGATCGGAGGGGAAACGCCGTTGGAAGGAAGAGAACGCTGATGGAGAGAAAAGTCGCCTGGAAGAGAAGGAAAAAGGAGAAAATTGTGAAAGTGAAGGAGAAGGAGAGCGTTGTGATGTTTTATTAAAATTTGACTTGCAAAATTACGATTTTGCCCTTCCTTTAATTTTCTATTTGCTTCGTCCTTTTTTTCGTTAATTAACCAACGATTCGTTTTCTCCAAATTTCCTTATTTCGCCAATAACTCCAACTCATTATCAGGGCTTTATTAAAACTGTCTATTTGCCCGTTTACTATTTTTACCAAAGTATCCTTTATATTACGGTAAACGTAATTCTCGTAAAATTAGCGTTACAACTCCTAGAATTCCTGAAATTTTCTTAAAATCCATATTAATTATTAGGACCGTAATAACGCTTTCTTTTCACGAAACCGACTTAATTCAATATAATTACTAAAATGCCATTATTCACATATATCACAAAAATCTCGTAAATCCGGGTGTTACAGGTTTGGGGTTCATTACTTGGCTCACTACTTAGCCATGTTATGGAGGTTCATCTAGGCCCACTTGTTTACCCACATTTGGAGCCACTACTTAGCCCATATTTGGAGGTACACTTGGCCCATATTTGGAAGCTTAGCTTGGCTTATGCTTGGACACATCACTCGGCCCACATGTTGGAGGCAATACCATCACCACTCGGCCCATGGAGAACCAACCCAAAGAAAGCCCAAGTTTGAAGCTTCAAAGGACATCAAGTAGTGGCCTTATGGATTGATGACATGGCGCAACACCTTCTCTTGGATCATTTTGGGGTGGCCTTTTCCTCCACCTTAAATCTATATAATGCATGCATATTGTAATGGCTTCAACTATTTGCCAATTTGAATATTGAAGTATCTATTCCATTGTTCATCCACAGTTTTCTAACCGTGTAGGGGAAAAAACCCTCTATTGCTAAACAAACTTGAAGGTGATTGATTTAGTTCTTATCTCTTCTTCTTCCTCTCTCTTAGGAGAGTCCATAGGTTGAAGAAGGTGAAAACTTCCCCACAGTGGTGGTGTTTTCTCATGGAAAATACCTTAACCAAAAAGCATAACATATGATAGCTTTTTGGGGCCTCGAAGCGGTTCTTCCACCCATGGTTTTTGCATCCATTTCCTCCACCACTTTAATCCAAAGTTTTATTTATCACTATCTCACATTCATTTTATCTTCATATTGTATCCCATTTCAAACTCATCTTCATCTCTATTTTTTTTTTCATTTCTCGGCCAACACATCTCACCTGAGCATTTGTTGTTTTTGTGGGTTTTTGAGGTAGCCCTTTTGGGTGGCTACCCTATCAAGTGGTATCAAAGCTTAGGGAAGCTTCCCCTGAGCATTTTTTTCAACAAAAAAAGTCCTTATTTTTGAAAAAACAAGGCTACAAAATTTGTTCAAAAACAAGGTCACGAAACTGTTTTTTATCCCCTATAAAATCTGCTTTGTAGTTGCTGTGTTCCCCAATTTTCAAATGAATTTTAGCATCTTTTTGTTGCTTTCTTTAGTTCATTAAGCTCAGAATATTAATATCCACTAACCTATTAAAGCTCTTTTGCAGATCCCATGAGAGTCGACTAAAGAAATCGAGAATACACTTCTTTTAGCCGCAAGTTTTGTGTTCTTCTTTTTCGACTTTTATTTATATTTTAAATCAGTTTTATTTGCTTATTTCGATTGTAACACCCGACATTTTCAGCCAGGTGATTTCCTTAACCGATTTAACTGTCACCTCTACTTTTGACCTTTTGATTTAGAATTTATTACCAAGCTTATGCAGTTTCTATTTGTGTGGTGGCAGAACCATAATAAAGTGGGATTGTTATTGGTATAAATAGAAAATGGAAACCTTAAACCCTACTTAAACCTCACTGTAGCCGACGCATTCACTCTCGGCGATTTCTCTCTTCCACAAAGCTCTCTCCCTTAGCCAGCTACAGCTCCTTTCGGCGATCGATTTTTCAGTCTCCGCCCCGACAATCCACACCCTAGGTAAGACTCAATAATGTAGTTACTGATTAGCTATTTAGAGCTCTGTTTTCCTGCTAAGCCCCGTAGCTTCGGATTCTTCTTTGGCAGTGAAATATTAGTGGCATTCGTAATATGTGACTAGTTATTAGGTTGAATCTGATTATTTCTAGGATGACTTTTGGTTAGAACTTTTAGGATTTTTATTTAATACTGTAATGCGAATTGTTTTAAGTAAAGAAGTCTGAAGTGAAGTGCTTGAGTATTGCTAAGGAAACCAGGTAAGTGAGTAAGTAAGATTTCCGGCCATTAAGGCCCTACACCTCAAGGGTACTAGGTGGAAGTTGTTTATGACGTTTAAAGGTTATTCTGTGCTAATGTCCATTTGGTCGTGATACTCGAATTGACAGTATAATCTTTGATGAATGAATGACTTGTTCCGTAGTCTGATGAATTAAATGCACTCATGCTCATGCATCATGATTATCCCTTAAGTGTATGAAAATGTTTTAAGTGCATGTTTTCTCCCACGAACATGAAACTTATGCAACAAGGATTAAGAAAGAATTGGGGGCGGTTTGGCGTATGTCACTGTCCAAAAGGAGGACCATGAATACGACCCGCAAGGGGCTATGTACACTTTCACTGCCAACCCACTTTTCGGCACAAATCCTCCCTTAACCCATATGATGAAAACGATGAATAAGAGCACGAAAAGATCATGAATATATGTTTTTCTTTAAACTGTGCATTCATGCATACATGTTAGCATTGCTCTCCTTACTAAGCATTAGGCTTATAGTTTAAACTTTATGATGTAGGTGACGAATTATCAGGTGAGGACTCCAAACTCAATGAGGATGTCTAAGATTGGTTGCTGGATGGTGCTCAAGGTGACAGTTTGTGGCTGAAAAGGCGAATAAGACCCCTGGTTACTGCTCTTATGATGTTAGTAAGGATTATGAATTTTGATGTCTAAGTAGGATGGATTTTCGGATTTGTTTGGTTTAATTCTAAGTTTGACGATAATCATGAGAACACAGAATTAACTGTTTATTTAAGTCTTCCGCTGCAAGTACCTTGAATAAGTCTATGGATTATGTCAATATAGGTTGATGATAGTCGTTTTGAGGGTTGTGAAATCCAGAATGTTTTCTATCGGATAAAGCCTACCGGGTGATGTTGTTTATTCTATCGGAATGAGTATGTATAAATCTTGTCGTTTAGCTACCGGTAGAAATAAGTATAAGGTCTATATGTCTTCTATCGGGTGATATTTAACGAGTCACGTGGGAGGCACATGTCTATCGGTAGATGTAATCAGTATGGGTTGTCGATCGGTGGATATAGACCTTGCTTTCGGATAAAGTGTGAATAAGTTTTGTCGTTTTGTGACCGGATGATGTGAGTAAAAGTGATTTGTCGTTTTGTGACCGGATGATGTGAGTAAAAGTGATTTGTCGTTTTGTGACCGGATGATGTAAATAAAAGTGAATTGTCGTTTTGTGATCAGTAAAAGTGAATTTATGTTTTGTCGTCTTGTGGGTGGGCGATGTCCAACGAGTCACGTGAGATGCTCGTGTCTATCGGTAGATGTAGATTTCCGCTACCGGTAGACGACGTTTATTACTATCGGTAAATATAGGTTTCTGCTATCGGAAGATGTGAGCTTGTGTTTTGTCGTTTTGCTAGCGGTAGACGTAAGGGAAAACTTTGTCATTTTTGAGCGGCAGACGTCGTTGATTTCCCCTTCTTCCACTGACATTGTTCAGCGGAAGATGGCCTTTTGTTTTCAATTTCTCATAACCAAATGTTTCTAACACCTTGTCTATTTTATAAACGTTGTCTCCTTATTGAGTTTTCCACTGTATGGTCGAGGATCTAAAGATAAAAATAAATAAATAGTTATATATTACTGAGAGAAAAGTCAAACTTTCGTAAAGTTTCTTAGTCCAGTCTTATGTCATGAGTAACAAATCGGTTTTGGGAGACTCGGGGTGTTACAATTATGGTATCAAAGATAAACCAGGTTCTAAAATCGATTCTGTAGACTGTCTTCCAGCACAGACCATCACATGAGCACACTCCAACAACTGTAAGTGTTTTTTATTTTAGCAATGTCCTTGGGTTAAGATGTGTTTATGATTAATTGTTTAGGAATCCCAAGATGGTAAGAGGTCAACAGAGAGATGACAATGTGGATAGCAATACTATCGCCCAACTAACAGAGTTTGTCATTCGTCAATCCCGCCAGATTGAGCATCTTGTAGCCACTAGGGAGGAACAAGGAAACTCTAGTACGAATGCAGCTCAAGATCATGGTGGCGAGCGTTTTCACCGACTTCGACCCCCGACATTTAATGGTCGAGTTTTAGACCCTGTTTATGCTGAGGAATGGATTCAGAAGATGGAAGACATGTTCAAGTATGCAAAAGTTGAGGACGGAGATAAGGTTACGTGTGCTGTCTTTCACCTGGAACTCGATGCAAGGCATTGGTGGAACTCAATCCAGAGCACCGTTAATGCAGGAACTATGACCTGGGAAATGTTTAAGACCGCCTTCTTTGATAAGTACTTTAGCCGAGCTGTTCGGGCCAGCAAGAAAATGGAATTCATGCAACTACGTCAAACCGGTTCTGTGGCTGACTACATCAGTAAGTTTGAGGCCAAGTCCAGGTTTGCACCCCATCTGGTGGATGATGAGGAAGACAAGATCCACCAGTTTGTCCATGGACTGAAGCCGAGCCTCTTCAAGGGAGTGAAGACTGCAGGAATTCATAACATACCTTATTCCGAAGTGGCTGCTAAGGCTTTAGAATTGGAAGAAGTAGAGATAACAATGCAGGGACAATGTGAGCCGCCAAGGAAGTTTTTCAAGAAGACTCAGCCACCACCGCGCCAGGGTAGAGGTTGGCAACCACAACCGAACAGAGGGCCACAGCAACATCAAATAGGTGTGAAGAGACCCTTCAATCCAAATGATGACCAAGGAAAAGGAAAGCGACCTTTAGCTCCTTTATGTTCCACCTGCCAGAAGAACCACCATGGCAAGTGCAAATTGTATTCTGGCCGTTGCTATAGATGTGACAAGGTTGGTCATGTGGCCAGAGACTGTCCCATGCCGCCGGACCCAAATCGTGCATGAGTGGCACCTAGAGTTTATGCTTTAATGGAAGATGAGGATGCAGTGTAGCATACGGTCATAACAGGTACCATTATGATTTGTGGTATTTCTGCTTACACACTTATAGATACAGGGGCCACACACTCGTTTGTATCAACCCTGTTTGTACTTAATCATAAACTAGAATTCATGTCAGCTGAGAGATCATTTAGTGTCATGTTACCAACAGGGAAGTCCTTACATTCTGAGCAGATATTGAAAGGTGATGTTATGTCCTTAGGAGATAAGAAGCTATATGTAGAACTGATCGTAATTGATATGAGGGGATATGAAGTCATACTAGGGATGGATTGGCTATTCAGGCATTATGCCACAATAAGTTGTAGGTCTGGATTAGTTAAGTTTCGACCCCCGTATGGCGATCGGTATTCCTTCCAAGCAATCCCAAAAATAAGTAAGATACCGGTTATATCCTCGCTAGAGACTCAACGGTTACTGAAAGGTGGTTGTGAGAGTTATCTAGCTAGTATAATTGACGTCCGAGTAAAGGGTAAGGTAGAACTTCAGGACATTCCCATAGTCCAAGAGTTCCCAGGTGCATTTTTAGATGACTTGCCTGGACTACCACCTAATAGAGAAATTGAGTTTGTAATTGATACATGCCCCGAGGCATTACCTGTGTCTAAGAATCACTACCATATGGCACCTGTTGAATTAAAGGAATTGAAGGTCCAACTGCAGGAGTTAGTAGACAAGGGATTTATACGCTCTAGCAGTTCCCCCTGGGGTGCACCTGTTTTATTCGTTAAGAAGAAGGATGGTTCTCTTAGAATGTGCATCGACTACAGGGAGCTAAACAAGTTGACAATTAAGAATAAATATCCTTTACCCCGAATTGATGATCTGTTTGACCAATTACAAGGAGCTAAGGTGCTTTCAAAGATTGACTTACGTTCGGGTTTCTACCAGCTGAAGGTTAAGGAGGGAGATATACCAAAGACAGCCTTTAGAACCCGCTATGGACATTATGAATTTCTTGTGATGTCGTTTGGATTGACTAATGCGCCTGCAGCTTTTATGGACTTGATGAATCGTGTGTTTCGTGAGTATTTGGACAAATTTGTGATTGTGTTTATAGATGACATCCTAATTTACTCACGGACTAAATCTGACCATGAAAAACACTTAAGAGTAGTCTTAACGACATTAAATCAGCAGCAGCTATATGCTAAGTTGTCTAAATGTGAGTTCTGGTTGGATAAGGTCAATTTCTTAGGCCATGTCATTTCTGCTGAGGGAATATCAGTAGATCCAACCAAAATTCAGGCTGTTAAGGACTGGCCACAGCCAAAGAATGTCAGTGAAGTCCGTAGTTTCCTTGGTCTGGCAGGTTATTATAGAAAGTTCATTAAGGGATTCTCTATGATAGCTAAGCCTTTAACTAACTTAACAAAGAAGGACACTAAGTACTCATGGACTGAAACTTGTGAAGATAGCTTCCAGACACTTAAGCTGAAGTTGACGACAGCCCCACTATTGACTCTCCTAACCGAAAAAGGAAAGTTTAGTGTTTATTGTGATGCATCCAAAGTTGGTTTGGGGTGTGTTTTGATTCAAGAAGGTAAGGTAGTGGCGTATGCCTCTAGGCAGCTGAAGAGTTATGAACAGAATTTCTCCACTCATGATTTGGAGTTAGCCACAGTTGTTTTTGCATTAAAGATTTGGAGAAACTATTTATATAGTCAACAGTGTGAGGTGTTTTCTAACCATAAAAGCCTGAAGTACCTTTTCACCCAAAAGGAATTAAACATGAGACAAAGACGTTGGTTGGAATTTGTTAAGGATTATGACATTGAAATCAAGTATCACCCGGGTAAGGCTAATGCTGTAGCCGATGCTTTAAGCAGGATGTCGACAATAATGCAGCCTGCATTATCAACCATGTCCGTACCTTTGAGGACAGAAGTTTAGAAGTTCGAGTTGGAGATGGTTTCTGAGTTGTTAGCCTTACTTGCCGATGTTACTATTAGACCAACTATCATGGATAGGATCAAGGAGACATAACAAAAGGATTCAAAGGAAAATAATAGCATGATGAGTAAGTTGAAGGACGTCTCCTCGGAGTTCAGTCTCTCCAGGGATGGTGTTTTGAGGTTTAGGAATCGATGGTATATCCCAAATGATGAAGAACTACGTAAGTTGATCTTGGCCGAGGCTCACTCGTCTCCCTTTTCTATAAGCCCTGGTAACACCAAGATGTATCGGGATTTAAGGTTACAGTATTGGTGGCCAAATATGAAGAGGGATGTTGCCAAGTATGTGGAGTCATGTTTGGTATGCCAACAAGTTAAGGCAGAGCATCAACGCTCAGGAGGTACCCTTCAACCCTTATCGATCCCCGAATGGAAATGGGAAAACATTGCCATGGATTTTGTTGTTGAATTACCTAAGACAATTAAAGGTCATGACAGCATCTGGGTTGTGGTTGACAGGTTGATGAAATCAGCTCACTTCCTACCTGTAAGAACGACTTATACGATGGACCAGCTTGCTAACCTGTACGTTCAGGAAATTATCAGATTGCATGGAATTCCGATATCCAATGTCTCTGATCGTGACCCTAGGTTCACCTCAAGGTTTTGGCAAAGTCTTCAAGGCACGCTTGGTACTAAGTTATCCTTCAGCACTGCATTTCATCCTCAAACAGATGGCCAATCAGAGAGGACAATTCAGACACTTTAGGATATGTTGAGGGCGTGTGCACTGGACTTTCAGACATCTTGGAGTCGATACCTGCCCTTAGTGGAATTCTCCTACAACAATAGTTACCAGTCAACTATCGGTATGGCACCCTACGAGGCACTGTATGGTAGGAAATGTAGATCACCCTTATACTGGGATGAGGTTGGCGAAGCAAAACTTCTAGGCCCTGAAATTTTACAGCAGATGTCAGACAAGATTGCCATGATTAGGAAGTGGATGATGACTGCACAAAGTCGACAGAAGAGTTATGCAGACCAAAGAAGGAGGGATCTTGAGTTTGCAGTTGGAGATGAAGTTTTTCTAAAGATTTCACCATTTAAAGGAGTTTTAAGATTTGGCAAGAAAGGGAAGCTTAATCCACGATTCATTGGACCATTCCCTGTCTTGGAAAGGATTGGCGCTACAGCTTACAGATTGCAATTGCCTCCATCACTAGAAAAGGTCCATAGTGTCTTTCATGTGTATATGTTAAGGAAATGCATACGTGATCCGACACATGTTGTTGAGCCAACTGAAATAGATATCGAGCCGACGATAATGTATGAAGAGAGACCTGTGCGAATTATGGAATCTGTAGTTAAGACCTTGAGGAATAAAGAAATCCCACTAGTGAAGGTTTTATGGAAGAATCATGGCATTGAAGAAGCCACGTGGGAACGACAGCAGGACATGTTAGACAAATATCCTGAGCTATTTGTTTGATCAATTTTCGAGGACGAAAATTTTGTTTAAGGAGGGATGGATGTAACACCCGACATTTTCGACCAGGTGATTTCCTTAACCGATTTAACTGTCACCTCTACTTTTGACCTTTTGATGTAGAATTTATTACCAAGCTTATGCAGTTTCTATTTGTGTGGTGGCAGAACCGTAATAAAGTGGGATTGTTATTAGTATAAATAGAAAATGGAAACCTTAAACCCCACTTAAACCGCACTGTAGCCGACGCATTCACTCCCGGCGATTTCTCTCTTCCCCAGAGCTCTCTCCCTTAGCCAGCTACAGCTCCTTTCAACGACTGATTTATCAGTCTCCGCCCTGACAATCCAAACCCTAGGTAAGACTCAGTAATGTGGTTACTTATTAGCTATTTAGAGCTCTGTTTTCCTGCTAAGACCCATAGCTTCGAATTCTTCTTTGGCAGTGAAATATTAGTGGCATTCGTAATCTGTGACTAGTTATTATGTTGAATCTAATTATTTATAGGATGACTTTTGGTTAGAACTTTTAGGATTTTTATTTAATACTGTAATGTGAAATGTTTTAGGTAAAGAAGTCTAAAGTGAAGTGCTCGAGTATTGCTAAGGAAACCAGGTAAGTGAGTAAGTAAGATTTCCGGCCATTAAGGCCCTACACCTCAAGGGTACTAGGTGGAAGTTGTTTATGACGTTTAAAGGTTATTCTGTGCTAATGTCCATTTGGTCGTGATACTCGAATTGACAGTATAATCTTTGATGAATGAATGACTTGTTCCGTAGTCTGATGAATTAAATGCACTCATGCTCATGCATCAGATTATCCTTTAAGTGTATGAAAATGTTTTAAGTGCATGTTTTCTCCCACAAACATGAAACGAACATGAAACTTATGCAACAAGGATTAAGAGAGGATTGGGGGCAGTTTGGCGTATGTCACTGTCCAAAAGGAGGACCATGAATACGACCCGCAAGGGGCTATGTACACTCTCACTGCCAACCCACTTTTCGGTACAAATCCTCCCTTAACCCATATGATGAAAATGATGAATAAGAGCACGAAAAGATCATGAATATATGTTTTTCTTTAAACTGTGCATTCATGCATACATGTTAGCATTGTTCTTCTTACTAAGCATTAGGCATAAAGTTTAAACTTTATGATGTAGGTGACGAATTATCAGGTGAGGACTCCAAACTCAATGAGGATGTCTAAGATTGGTTGCTGGATGGTGCTCAAGGTGACAGTTTGTGGCTGAAAAGGCGAATAAGACGCCTGGTTACTACTCTTATGATGTTAGTAAGGATTATGAATTTTGATGTCTAAGTAGGATGGATTTTGGGATTTGTTTGGTTTAATTCAAAGTTTGAGGATAATCATTAGAACACAGAATTAACTGTTTATTTAAGTCTTCCGCTGCAAGTACCTTGAATAAGTCTATGGATTATGTCAATATAGGTTGATGATAGTCGTTTTGAGGGTTGTGAAATTCAGAATGTTTTCTATCGGATAAAGCCTACCGGGTGATATTGTTTATTCTATCGGAATGAGTATGTATAAATCTTGTCGTTTAGCTACCGGTAGAAATAAGTATAAGGTCTATATGTCTTCTATCGGGTGATACTTAACGAGCCACATGGGAGGCACATGTCTATCGGTAGATGTAATCGGTATGGGTTGTCGATCGGTGGATATAGACCTTGCTTTCGGATGAAGTGTGAATAAGTTTTGTCGTTTTGTGACCGGATGATGTGAGTAAAAGTGATTTGTCGTTTTGTGACCGGATGATGTGAGTAAAAGTGATTTGTCGTTTTGTGACCAGATGATGTGAATAAAAGTGAATTGTCGTTTTGTGATCGGTAAAAGTGAATTTATCTTTTGTCGTCTTGTGGGTGGGCGATGTCCAACATGTCACGTGAGATGCTCGTGCCTATCGGTAGATGTAGATTTCCGCTACCAGTAGACGACGTTTATTACTATCGGTAAATATAGGTTTCTGCTATCGGAAGATGTGAGCTTGTGTTTTTTCGTTTTGCTAGCGGTAGACGTGAGGGAAAACTTTGTCGTTTGTGAGAAGCAGACGTCGTTGATTTCCCCTTCTTCCACTGACACTGTTCAGCGGAAGATGGCCTTGTGTTTTTAATTTCTCATAACCAAATGTTTATAACACCTTGTCTATTTTATAAACGTTGTCTCCTTATTGAGTTTTCCGCTATATGGTCGAGGATCTAAAGATAAAAAAAATAAATAGTTATATATTACTGAGAGAAAAGTCAAACTTTAATAAAGTTTCTTAGTCCAGTCTTATGTCATGAGTAACAAATCGGGTTTGGGAGACTCGTGGTGTTACATCGATTCTGTTTTTTACATTTCCAGCAAGTTCTTATTATTTTATTAACTCCTAAACATTAATATAACAAGCATATTTAAGAGTTAAATTGATATTTTTGCTGTTTTAGTTGGTTAGTACAAAACCGAGAAGGACGGTATTAAAACCCAGATTTTTCCAACTTGAGTTGATCTGTTTTGATGTTATATTTGCTCTAGTGTTTGTTTAATCTTTGTTACAGCAAGTATAAACATTCTAATATTGATCTAAGGTTCTATTGTTGCTGCTTGTTTTTGAAACTTTGGGTGTTAAGTTGATGTAAACCAAACCGCAACATGTGTAGCATCATTAGTTTTTGAACATGCAATAAAATGTGTCATCTTACTAAACTTATCAACAAAAACAAAAATACTATCATTTTCACTTTGAGTTCTTGACAAACATATAACGAAATCCATAGAAATATCAATCCAAGATTGAGTAGGTATTGGGAGAGGAGTATACATTCTCTGTGGTTTGATCTTCAATTTAACTTTTCTACACTCAATACATTTATTACAAATTAATTGCACATCATGTCTCATCTCAGGCTAATAAAAATGCTCACATAAAACATCCAAAGTTTTATTTACTCCAAAATGTCTCATTAATCAACCTTCATGAGTTTCTCTAACAAACAATTCTCTTAAGGAACACTTAGGAATACAAAGTCTATCTTTCTTAAATAGATAACCGGTGTGCCTATAATAGTCATCATATGCAACATTTTCACATAATTTCCAAATTTCACTAAAATTTGAATCCACCTCATATAATTTCTTAGTAAGTTTAAATCCAAACAATTTAGATTGTAAGGAAGTTAGAAGTAGATATCTTTGAGACAATGCATCAACCACTACATTTTCCTTACTTTTCTTATATTTGATCACCTATGAAAATGTTTTAATGAATTCCATCCATTTTCTGTGCCTTTTGTGTAGTTTTCCTTGCGACTTCTTTCTTGATTGTTCTTATTCCTTTCAATTCTACTAATGTTGGAGGTTGGAATTTTTAGCATAAAAGATTGATCTTGCTTGTTGAATATTTTCTCTTCATTAAGTTTTTACATAAAGAGTTAAAAAGGAAAATTGAGAAGTAAAAGACAAGAGGGTGAGATTATTTTGTTAAAGCCATATTTTGAGAGAAACATGAGTGAAGTGACAATTATTCGAGTGTAAACACGTGACAGAGTGAGAGAGGTCCATTTAACTAACATATTTTTTTAGTTTGTTCTTTTTTCTTTTCTTTACTTGTTGAATATTAAAAAATTTGGACCACACCATGAGTAGTGACTGAGAACATCTTAATTTTGATCCAAAGATGTTCATGAGTACTATAAAAGATCAATCTGGAGGGTGAGCAACTTATCTATAGAACCGTACATGAGATTTTCACCTCATACGACTCCTCGTTCAATTCCTTCGAAGACCAATTAGGTAGATCAAGAAAACAACAGTAGCAGCTGCCTCAGGAGCGGGTACCAACAATAATAAAAATACTAAACCTGAGATTTATAATTATAAAATCATAGATAAAATTGATATCAGATTGAGTTTTTGATCAAAAGTACTATGTGAAATCTTCATTTTTTGAATAAGAATATATACCTCGTAAACAAATAAAACTCACCAACGAACTCTTTATCCGCTCTTTTCTTTTTCCTTCTAAAGGTAAAACATCAATGGCATAGGAACGTAAGGAATCATTCGCAGATAATAATTACATAAAAGGAAGAGAATTTGAAGCAAATCGAGAAGATGAAAATCTAAGCAACATCAAATTGATAATACCTTCTTGTCAAGGTAAAATTGATCCCGAGTTATAGTTGGAATGAGAAAGGAAAGTCAATAATATATTTGATTGTCATAACTTCACCAAGGAGAAAAAGATTAAGCAAGCTAGTCACAATGGAGTTCATGGATTACACAAGCATATGATGTGATCAATTAGTAAAAACCGCAGGAGATACGATGAACAACCCATTCGCACATGGGAGGACATAAAGGTAATTATGCAAAAAAGATTTATTTCTAACCACTATTATCAAAACTTGTGTAGAAGATTACAAGGATTAAAGCAAATATTTAAAAGTATGGAAGAATATTAAAAAGAGATGGAAGTTGGCATGATAAGGGTTAACGTGGAGGAGGATGTCGAAGCCACATTGACACGATTTATTAGAAGGTTAAATCAAGACGTTGCAGATATAGTTGATTTACAACACTATGCGCACATGGAGGAGTTGTTGCACAAGCCGATCAAGATCAACCGACAACTAAGACAAAAGGGAAGTTTAATGGGAGGAATGAGAAAGCAAAACCCAAGGAAGAATTAGAGGAGAAGTCTGCGGCCCAAAACCCTACCTTTTTTAAAGGCAAGACCAAAACTTCCATGACAAGTAAGACTCATGACATAAAATGCTTTAGATGTCAAGGATTTGATTATATTGTTTTTAGTTGCCTGAATAAAAGAGCTATGATTATAATAGATAATGATGATGTAACAAGTATTAGTTCAAGTGATGACGAAATGCCACCATTGGAAGATTGTAGCCATGTGGATATGCAGAAACCCGTGAAAGGTGAATTGTCAGTCACAAGGAGAATGCTAAGTATTCAACCCATGGAAGGTGGAGATGAAGTGAAAATATATCACATTTTTCATAATAGATGTCATGTGAATAAAAAAGTATGTAGTTTGGGGTTAGAAACTAAAGCCCTCTAAACTACAATGGTTAAGTGAATGCGGAGAAGTGAAAGTGACTAAACAAGTAAAAGTTGCACTTTCAATTGGAAAATATAGAAATAAGGTTCTTTTTTATGTGGTACCGATGCAAACAAAACATATACTCTTGGGAAGATTTTGGCAATTCGATAGAAAAGCTGAATATATGGATTAAAGAATGAATACTCTTTTGTTCAAGGCAAAAGGATGGTAACCCTAACATCACTAAAACCTTGGGAGGTTAGCTAGGTTCAAGAAAAGATTGCAAAAGAATTCAAAAAGAAGAAAAATACAATAAGGAATGTGAAAAGTGTGATGAAAGTAAAGAAACAAATAATTGTACCTTTATTCAACGATGATTACTTTTTATCTAATGACCTAACCACTTCACATCCTATTGTTTTGTATGATGCAAGAGATTCGAGACCGAATCTTTTCAAGGAGGGAGAGAATGATATGAACCAAAATGAAACAAAGCCTAAAGCCAAGAAATATTAGAAGATAAAGAAGACAAAAAGTACAAAATCCAACATGGTTTGGTCATGAAAATCCAAGAGAAAGAGCTATCACAACATGAGCAAAGACCAAGAAGTTGCATGGAGATGCATGAAAATGTATGGATATGAATGGAGTTGAATGAAGATGTATGGAGATACAGGAAAGTGCAAAAATATCAAATTTGCTGTAACGCCCCTGAACCCACCCCGGCTTGGTGCGCTACTTTGCTCATCAATCCCATGTTTAAAACAGAATTTAAAATAATTTTTGATAAAATTTTTACTCAATTTTTGGGTTTTTCGAACCCTAAAAAATGGTTGGAAAACGTGCGTAAAATACGTGCAAAATGTGTCAAAAAAGGTCGGGTTAAAACATATTTGAAAAAATAAAATTAAAAAAAAAACTCAACTTACTTTATTTTTATAAAAACATAGAAACAACTCAAAGAAAAAGAAACTTTTAAAATAATTTAAATCGTTTTGAAATGCGTAGAGGAAGACTTAAATCTTGCATGGAAGCCCGACGTTTAAAAACCAAAGTCGAAACGTTAAAATCCAACCATTTTAATTCTCAAAACATATCATTTCTACTTTAAACAACTCATTTTCATATACAAAATCTTTCCACACTTCAATAGTCAAAACGTACCATATTCATTTCAAATCTATCCCTTTTTGTACAAGACATTTCTTTACATCAAACATGTTTTCATACCAAAACGTTTCCATACATTAAAACATGGTTTATCAAAACATTCAAATCTATCAATTCATTTTGCACGTATCTTAAATCAAAACATGTCCATGCACTTAAGACAAAACATACACATACTATCCCACAGGTCAAAATCGCCGAAGAACCCCATGTCACTGCCATGGACGAGCTCCGTCAACTGCCTTCTCAATCCAGACAAAGCGTAATGTTCTCACCTGTACCTCTTTTACCTACATAACGAAGTTCATCTAATGAGCCTAAAGCTCAACAAGTAATGTATGATAAATGCTCATACAGTTTGTAAAACAATGCAGTTCATTTCAGTCTTTTCTTTCTTTTCTTTTATCAACATTAGAACACGGCACTAAGGCCTCATATTATTGGGGGGCAATCAATCCCACCGAAGCTACCTTGGGGGGAATCAATCCCTCCAAGTCATACTAAGGGCAATCTGTAGCACCCGGTTCCATTGAACCAAAATTTAATTTATTATTTATGATGTACCTTTAATAGAAGGGTTGGGGGAGTCATTGATTAGGTTAATAAATGATCAGGCGAGGGCATAATGGTAATTAGAATTTTACTTAGTGGATAACGTATTTAAGTAGCCGCCACTATTCTCTATTTCCCTCTTTCAGTTTTCAGCTCGAGCAGTAGAACTCTCTAGGCGATTCTGTAACACCCCTAATACTGTACCCATTTTACCCATATAAATTTTTCATTTTATTTTTACACTTCAAATAAACTTTACGCGGAATGTAAACTGAAGTTGAAATAAGAACTGAAATCGGAATTAAAATCGGGTCCTTGAATCATTTAAAACAAAACATATAACAATTAAATAAAACTTAAAACATTTAAAATTATAATTAAAGTAGAAAACAGACGGGAGGACAAAACTGTCCAACCCGTGACAAATAAGTGCAGCGAACAGTCGCTGCAGCATGCAGCGACTGGTCGCTGCTGTTGCTGCAGCAAGCAGCGCTCGATCGCTGCATTGCTGCAGCGATCGTGCGCTGCAGTTGCTGCAGCAAGCAGCGCCTGATCGCTGCATTGCTGCAGCGATCATGCACCGCAGATGCTGCAGCAAGCAGCGATCAGTCGCTGCACTGCAGCCTTGAATCCATTGCTCCTTTAGTGTTTTACCTTACTCTTGCTCTCTGGAATTTCCCGAGAGCAATTACTTCAATAAGCTCTCTGGAAATCCGATTTCCAGAGAGCAATTGCACACCATTTACCTCATTTCATTTCTTACAACTTTCATACTTTCTTCTCACTAAAACATACAACTTATAATTTAAACTCAATCCATTTACAGCAGACTTTGCGAAGTCCAACTGCGTGGATAGCTCTAAAAACCGAGCCTATCCGTAACAACCTAAAAACATTTCAAAACATTTTCGTAACGTTTAACTAACAGATTAAACCAAAACAATTCAATATACAGTTTATAAAACAGATTTCCAAAACGTTTAAAGCATCGAATATAAACCTATCTTCTAGCCAAATCCAAACATGTCCGTCTATAAATTTGTTAAATTCCCCCAAAATACTTACACAGACATCCCCACGGGTCAAAACGCACCGACTACTCAGCACACTCCCGCAGGCATTCTCCATCAACAGCATCAAACATCGGGAGGAGGAACGTCGTCCTCACCTGGTTCTATGTCACCTAAAACGTCACCTACACCATACAGACACCTATGAGCTAACAGGCTCAGTAAATTCTACGTAAATGCAGATGCGTGCAGTGCATATGGAGTTCAGAAATCATGCATATCAGAGCGTCGCAGACAGTATATCACCGAGATCTCATCCCCCTAACCGAAGGGGGCCCATCCAGCGGTCGGACTACCCCGTGCGGTTAGAGGAGGGGGGTACACGCTTACAACACGTACAGCCGTGCCTGAGCCCCACCTCGCATGACCAGATAACAGATTACATTCATTTATTACAGTACATGAGATGTGGTATCGGCCAGACCCTTAATCGGCCCGCACGATAGATCAAGAGCCCCCAATTTCTGGGCCTCATAGTTTTCAGAAAACATCGTGCAGTGCAAAAATTCGTTTTCATGCCAAGTTAAAATACGTGATGCATGGACAGTTCAATATAAAGTAAACAAACAAGCATGCGTACCATCAAGACTGTAAATGAAATAACCTACAAAACGTTTAAACCTAACTACCCAACCAAAGCAGTTAAAACAATCAATCCTCCAAGATCCTCGACGCTAAATCGAAGTACGGTGTAGGCCAATCGGCCAGAGTAAGTCACGAGAACTTACCTTGAAGGCACTGAACCTCAAGCTTCGTCCACAGGAGTCGTTCACCTAAATCAATTTAGAATCATCGACGTTAAAACGAATTTAAGCTTCTAACGTCCAAATTGATAAAAACCTTAACTAAAGAAATTTCCTAATATTTCAACTTAACTTATCGAGCCGTTTAATCCATAAATCTACGCTCGATACCCCGAAATCCAATTTACGAGTTTTTCCGAAACCTCGAGATTTCTCAATTTTTAACATTTTCACAAATTGATTTATTTTCCTCCAATAACGTCGAATACGTGCGTTATATACTTAATCAAGGCTACCCTATTAATTACGAACCCTAATTCGCAATTTTGACAAAACCCTAACGGAAACCCTAACGTGAAATCGGTCCGAAAATTGAAAACTAACGCTATGGAGTCATAGATTCATAGCTAGGATAGCGAGAGGAGGAAAAATAACGAAGAACGGAGGAAGAACGGAGGTCGGATTGTTGGAAGTCGTCGGCGGCTCGCGTGAGAGAAAGCTCTCTGTTCGTGGATTCCAGAGAAGAGAAAGAGAGAAAGTGAGGAAAAGAGAGAAAAGTTAGGTTATTTAATAATTTGACTTGGCAAATTACCAAATTGCCCTTAGCTCTTATTTCTATTTTGTTTCGTCCTTCGTTTCGTTAATCGTCCAACTATTCGGATTCTCGAAAGTTCCATATTTTGCCAATAAGTTCAACTTATTATTCGGGATTTAACAAAACTGTCCGTTCACAATTTGGACCTCGTTTGTTATTTTTTACGAAAACGTCTTTTACATTACGAAAATTGTATTTACTCGGAATATAACGTTTAATATCCGAAAATTCCCATAATTTCCTTAAAATTCCTATTATTCGTTAGAATCGTAATGACGCTTTCTTTTCGTGAAACGGACCTAATTTGGCATATTTACCAAAAATGCCATTATATAATAAAATAACAATAAAATACATTATATCCGAAATCCGTACAAGCCGGATATTACAGATTCTCTCGCCCGATTCTCCTTCAACCTAGGTAAGTCTTGTTTTCTTGCATTTTAGTGATTAGTTTACTGAGAGAATACAATGTGAAGATTTTGAGGTTGCTGTGATGGAGGGTGGGTTCGGGTTTTTGGTGATAAATAGGAATGCACTTAGATCTGAGCTTCCAAACTGATTCCCTTAGATTCTTGGATAATTTAGAATGAAGTTTAACTAATACACTGTCTACGGTTTTAGGTTGAGCAAAACCCGGAGTGGTTAGCAACCCAATCGATCCCCAGGAAATCCAGGTAAGTGAAGTATTGTGTGTGCCTTCGGGCCTACATCACAAAACAGTAGGTTTATGCATGATTGAGTATTTTCTGTATGTTATGCATCATGTTTTTGAAAGAATACGTAAATGAACTTTCATGTATCATTATGGAAAGACAAGTACAGATTGAAATGCATTGGCGATTAAGGGAACTAATCCACCCCTTAACTGATGAAGAGGATTTATAACATTGGGAGAACTGATCCCACTCCCAAGGGAATTGAGGGATCAGAATAGCTATTAAGGGAATTCATCCACCCCTTAACTGATGAAGAGGATGTATAACATTGGGAGAATTGATCCCACTCCCAAGGGAATCCAGGGATCAGATCAGTAAACAAACGATGTGCAACTGAGATGAGAAAGTAGAAATTGCATATTCAGGATTTATGTTTCAGCATATCATTTCATTATTGCTTTACTTACTTAGCATTAGGCTAATAGATGAGTTTTGTGATGTAGGTGTTGAGGGTACTGCAGGTGAATCCCCTGAATTCACTGAAGGATAGATGGAGTTGGAGGAGCACTTCTCTGTCTCGAACTGGTATACTGATGAGGCGGGTTAACTGATGTTTGTTGGTGTGAAAGTTTAGTTGACCACATTTCAATTAAAGGATGCTGAATTTTCATGACAGTAGTAGTTTTATTGCTTTGAATACGTTTCCTTTCGAGATTTTCTGATAATGATATTTCATTGAGTTTTTAAGTATTGGTTTTCAAGGGATTCGAGTAATACAAGGATTTGAATTGTTTTCCTTTGAATGGTCCCAGTAAAGGGAATAATTCTGTGGTTAAAGTTGTATTGTATGGCAAGGAGTTGTTGGTCTGTTGTTTTGTTCACTATCGGTAGATGAAGGCTATCGGCAGTTGACAAGTCGTTGTTCTATTCACTATCGATAGAAGAAGTATATCGGTAGATGTCGAGTTACAGTTAAGCTGTCTATCGGATGATGTCCCAGTAAACTCATCGGCAGATGCGTGCTGACGTCACCGGTAGATGTAGGAAGGTTTTTGTCTTTTAGCTATCGGAAGATGTAGTTTTATTTCTATCGGAAGATGTAGTTTTATTTCTATCGGAAGATGTAGTTTTATTTCTATCGGAAGATGTGGTTTCATTTCTATCGGAAGATGTAGATAGAATTTGTCGTTTATGGACCGGTATATGTAGTTTATTTTATCAGTTGAAGTTGGATAATTGATTTATCCGGCTGACGTCATCGGTAGATGTAGTCCATCGAGAATTGTCTCTTGTTTCCAACTCTTTAGGCTGACGTCATCGGTAGGAGCGTTTCAATTTCTGTCCTGCTCCTTCCGTTGACTTTATCCATCGGCAGGTGTGTTAGACTTCTGTAACTTTTAAAGTATCTTCGTGATTTAAACTTTTATTTCTCTTGCCCGATTACTTTTAATGGTCCAACCGATTATCCAAACATTGCTTTTATGATTTTGTTTAACTCCACTTTTGCTTAAATGATTTTCCGCTGTAAGTTTTTAAAAATATGGTAGAAATTTTAGTCATGTACGGGCTTTTGTGTGACAAACCGGGTTCATAAAACTCGGGGCGTTACACAATCAATCCCACCGAAGCTACCTTGGGGGGCAATCAATCCCACAAAGTTATACTGGGGGCAATCAATCCCACTGAATCTACCTTAGTGGCAATAAATTCCACAAAACCATACTTTCATTTCGTTTCATTTCGTTTTGTTCTATCTTTCATGGAAACATATGCATCAAAACCATTTTCGTTCTTTCCTTAAAACATGATGCATGAATGCGTGAAACAAGCGCAATTCATATAATCATGAGCA
This sequence comes from Begonia masoniana, assembly GCA_022432975.1. Lineage (NCBI taxonomy): Eukaryota > Viridiplantae > Streptophyta > Magnoliopsida > Cucurbitales > Begoniaceae > Begonia > Begonia masoniana. The sequence continues at coordinate 19,240,134 of CM039506.1, forward strand.
TATCGACATTCTTATTCTCAATACAATATTATAACAAAACATATAACATAACACATCCTCAATATCAATCAACATCATAACATCACTGTAACGCCCCTGAACCAGCCCCGGCTCGGTGCGCTACTTTGCTAACCCAAACCGTGTTTAAAACGACGTTTAAAATAATTTTCGATAAATTTTTGACTCAATTTTTGAGTTTTTTGAACCCTCGAAAAATGTTGGAAAACGTGCGTAAAATACGTCAGAAAAGGTCGGGTCAAAACATTTTGGAAATAGAAAAAAAAAAATTTATTTTTTGGTGTGCTGGCGCGGTACGCGCGCACGATGCGGGGTAAGTTGACTCCGAGGTATGTTGGTCCATTCCCGATTGTGAAGCGAGTTGGAAAGACAGCTTACCAGTTGGAGCTGCCTGCTTCAATAGAGGGAGTGCACGATGTTTTCCATGTCTCAATGCTACGGAAGTGCCTGAGGGATCCATCGTACGTAGTGTTGCAGCAGGAGATATGTACAACCTACGTTATCCTACGAGGAGAAACCAGTGGAGATTTTGGATTATGCCGTGAAGAAGTTGTGCAACAAGGACATTCCACTGGTGAAGGTGCAGTGGCATAACCACAACGTTGAGGAGGCGACGTGGGAGCGACAGCAGGATATGATGGTGCGCTACCCTGAGCTCTTCAGGTACGCAAATTTTGAGGACAAAATTTTTGTGAGGGTGGATTGTAACACCCGGAATTTTTTCTAGCGTGTGTAGCCTTCGATTAGAAGTGTGTGATGACGGAAGTGTGAAGAAGGGGGTTAAGTTGTGAACAAGGCAAAATATAAAAGGGTTGAAAAGTCAAATCTGTAATGAACTAATAGAAAGTAAGGCAATGAAATGAATTACAAATGGATGGAGAGGAAGCATTCACGTTGGAATGCTTGAAACAAAAGGAAAAGTGCTTTTATAATTTAAGAAAAGTTGGTGGAGAGAAATTAAAAGTGAAATATGTATTTAGGTTAAATTGCAAGGTTTCTTCTTTCTCCCTCATTTTCTTCCACGATCTCCCTTCCCTTCCTCCATTGTTGCATCTTCTCTCCTTCTTCTCATCTAGGGTTTGGAAGGTTTTAAGGTAAAATTGATTGGGATTTTGATTTATTACATTTAGGTGTTGATTTGTGATAGTTTTAAGGTGTTTTTGGAGAGTTTGGTTAGGGTTTGGAAAACCCTAACAATGAGGTCCGAATTTTTGGGTTCACATGTTAGTTTTCTTTCCAAATTTCATGCTTTAGTTGTTGGATGGATTAGTTTAGGTGGTTTATGGAGTTAGAATGGTGATTTGGTGGAAGTTGTGAAAAACTAGTTTTGTGAAGTAAGAACACCGATTTTGTTTTGTGCAATACGACTTGGCCAAGGTACTTGGTTGGTTAATTTGATGATTTCAATGGATAGTAGACGTGTAGAGGTTTACAGATTGAGGTGGCACGTCAAAATCCGTTGAAAAACGAGGAAGTTATGGCCGTTCGAAGTTGGATGTTGTTAACTTTGGGTAAAACTCGGATTTTGTGTTTTGAGAGTGCAATTTGTTTTAGGTGTTGTTTAGTTTTAGTTAGAAAATCCCTTAGACTTTATTGGTGACTTATCAAGTTAAGTTTTCGTTATTTTAGGTCATCGAGCTAGTGAAGTGATAAGACGAAGTGAGCAATTGAAAGCCGAGCAATCAGGTAAGTAGTGGTCTGGATTCATTTCGCCTTCGGACCTACACCATAGAACGGTAGGGTTAACGGTAAATTGTTTCACGTTGTGTTGTGTTGCATATTCGTTAACATGCATCATGTTTTCAATTAAGTAAAATACGAGTTTTATTGCATGGTTTGATTGTGAGGGTGAAACGTAATCAGATAAAGTGAACGGCAAAAAAAAATTATTCTTGATTAGAGTGACTTGTCGAGAACAAGTGCTGGTGTGTAGCATCCTGAGGGGATCTGTATGAGAGATGACCGGCTACAATACAAAAAATCTTGCTTAGTGTGCCTTGTTGGGATTACGTGCTGGAGTGTAGCACCCCGAGGGGACCTCTATGAAGGATGACCGGCTAAAATACGTAAGGGTGGTTTTGGGAATGGCCGTCCTGTACGATTATAGGATGTGAGCTTACCCGACCCACATGGCTTATGAAATGATTAAGGCAACGAATGACAAATGAGCATAACTGAGTGTTAGAAACATCATGTGATAGGATTGGTTGCCTTGTGTTTTCATAGCATTCGTTATTCCCTACTTACTAAGCATTAGGCTTATGTTTTGTGTTCTATGGTGTAGGTGACGAGATTTACTCAGGTGAGGTAGATGAGACAGCCCAGGACTAGGCAGCAGTTGGTGATGCATGAAGTATGCCGGTGCGGGCTATTGTCGGAGCGTCACGACCACTTCCTCGAGTAGTTTGTGGAAGTTTGTTGTAGGTGGTTTTGTAAGTATTTTTGGATTCTTGTGATCAGTGTTTTGAGGACTGGTTTGTGTATAAATACTGGTAGTTTGAAACTATATATTTTTCGGTTTTGGTTTCTGGTTTTGGTTTTTGGAAATTTTAGGCGTTATGCCGCTTGTTTTGGTTTTAAAACAAACGACGTTGGGTTTAGTTTCTCTATTTTTTTTATTACCCATTTTAAGTTGGTTTTTCAAGATTTTTACGTGCCACGGAGTTAAGGTTGTCGGGATTGTGTGGTAAAAATTTTAGAATTTTTGAAGGTGTTTGGCTTGACAAAAAATGAAGAAAAGTGAGAAAATGTGGAAAAAATGTCAAAATGCGGCATGTAGGCGCGCTGGCACCCGAGAGGGTGCCAGCGCTGCGCGCGCGCCAGCACACCAAAAACAAAAATTTTTTTTTTTATTTTTTTCTATTTTCAAATTGTTTTGACCCGACCTTTTCCGACGTATTTTAAACGTATTTTAAGCACATTTTCCAACATTTTCTGAGGGTTCGAAAAACCCAAAAATCGAGTCGAAAGTTTATCGAAAATTATTTTAAACGTCATTTTAAACATGGTTTGGGTTAGCAAAGTAGCGCACCGAGCCGGGGCTGGTTCGGGGGCGTTACAATAACACCTAAATCTAAACATAGCATATCCTCAAATCATATAAATACATTCTCAAGGTTATATAAGCACATCCTCAAAGTTAGCATTAACAATAATAAATCAACATAACATATTTATGAACTACAACTACATCTCCAACTTAAACCATACAGAGAAAGAAAACGAATGAGCTTCAGCCAATATTTCTATCCATACCTCTTCATCCCTTGGGACGTGCCACCTGTTTTTAAATTTTAGAATACCATTATCTGAATAGTTGAAATCCGAAGAGGCATCAGATAACTTGCTCAACATATCAGTTTTGTCCTCCGTATCTGTCTTTTGAGCTTCTTTTATTCTATGCAAGATGGTTGGCCATATCGTCAGATCTGCGAGTACGGCTGAAAACTCAGAGACCATCTCTATTTCAAACCTCTGAATTTCTGTTCTATCTTTCATGGAAACATATGCATGAAAACCATTTTCGTTTATTTCTTAAAACATGATGCATGAATGCGTGAAATATGCGTAATTCATATAATCATGAGCAATCAATACCACTGAATCTACCTTGGGGGCAATCAATCCCACAAAACCATACTTTCATTTCGTTTTGTTCTATCTTTCATGGAAACATATGCATTAAAACCATTTTCGTTCTTTCCTTAAAACATGATGCATGAATGCGTGAAACATGGGCAATTCATATAATAATGAGCATATCGACATTCTTATTCTCAATACAATATCAATAAACATCATAACATAACACCTAAATCTAAACATAACATATCCTCAAATCATATAAATACATCCTCAAGGTTATATAAGCATATCCTCAAAGTTAGCATCAACAATCATAAATCAACATAACATATTTATGAACTACAACTACATCTGCAACTTAAACCATCAACAACATAAACTTCCTAGCACCTTGTGATATAGGCCAAGAGGCCAAACACATGCAATCATCACTTACCTCAAGTCTTTAGTAATTGAAATCAACTTGATCAATTCCTTTCCGTAACCTGAAAACCTAAACCACATTAACTTTTATTCCAATCCAACTATTCAAATCATAATGACAATACCAAATAAATTTAGCAATTGAAATTCAATAGCTCAACTCAAAACATCAAAACTGAGACATGCTTAGAATTTTCTAGTTTTCAACCTATAGTTTGTATAAACTTCAAAAATTCGTAACTAATTGTATATTTTTCCAAATCCAATAATTCTTAAGTCAAAAGTTCACTTAAAGAGATATTTTAACACGGTGAAATCCATTTATCAAAAATCAAACACCATAAATGGCAAAAATTTGGAAACTGCAACTGCCCAATAACCCGATTCAGATTTTTGCTTCAATTTTGAAAATCCATAACTAATTGTGTACTTATCAAAATTCAATAATTCAAAAAGCCAAAATTTAACTTAAAGAGTCTATTTTAACATGGTGAAATCCATTTATCTAAAAATCAAACACCATAAATGGCAGAAATTCGAAAACCACAACTGCCCTGTAAAATCACCATTCTTTGGACATCCATGAACATTTTGGTGGTTTTCATCCATTTATTTCCATAACCAACATTTACATCCAACTTAAACCTGAAGAAATCAAGAAAAGGAGAAGTTACAGTCATATTCGTGCATAACAAATTAGGGTTCATCACATCTCAATAAAACCCTAATAATTCATTACCCATTCGATATATGTTAACCTTTTTGCATAACTAAATCAAATATTAAACTTACCCTGGATTTTGTATGAATAAGAGAAGCTCATTCATGGGATAGGTCTTCGACAATGGAGGAGAAGAAACTTTCGTGGAGAAGAAGCTTCGAATGATGTTTATTGTAACGCCCCGAACCTGCCACGGCTCGGTGCGTTACTATGCTAAGCTATCCCGCGTTTAAAACGACGTTTAAAATGATTTTCGTAAATTTTTCGACTCGGTTTTTCGAACCCTCAAAAGTTGTTGGGAAACGTGCTTAAAATACGTCGGAAAATGTCGAGTCAAAACAATTTAGAAATAGGAAAACAAAATAAAATTTAAAAAAAAATAGGTTGGGGCGCTGTTGGGCGCCGCGCGCCCAGCGCTCGTCGTGGGCGATCAATAAGCGCCCAGCGGCGACCGATCGCCACACCCTCTGTTTTTCAGCCCAAAAACGCACCTCGTGGGCGATCGATCGGCGCCCAGTGGCGATCGATCACCACACGCTCTGTTTTTCAGCCCAAAAATGCCCAAACTTCAATTTTTCCGACTTTCTCGACTTTTCTTCATTTTTCTACAAGCAAAACACTTCCAAAAATCCCAAAATTTTAACCATACACTCCTCACACCCCAATCTTCAAGTCCCGTAAAAATTTTGAAAAACAGACTTTAAACGAATAAATAAAAAAAAAGCAAACGTAAACCCGACGTTATTTAGTTTAAAATCAAAACGGAGGGCGTAACGCCTAAAATTCGATAAACCAAAACCAGAAATCCAACTAGTTTCAAACACAATCGACTCACAAACCGTCAAAATAATTACGAAAACATTTACAAATACAATGTACCAAATACTTTCACTTTTTTAACTTTTCTCAAAACCAAAACATTACAAAAGCTTTTACAAAACTTTTACAAAAACTATCTACACCAATTCCCACAAAATACCCGAGGAAGACAGTAGCCGAGACGCCCCGATAATAGCCTGCACCAGCGCACCCCGTACTCCTCCGACTGTGGCCTAGTCCTCGGCTGTCTCATCTACGTCACCTGTAAAGAACTCGTCACCTACACCACATAACACAAAACGTAAGCATAATGCTTAGCAAGTAGGGAATAACAAATGCGACAACAATGCAATCAACCTAACACATGCAGTTTCTACCACTCAGTTGTGCTTATTTGCTGTTCGTTGCTTTAATCGTTTCATAAGCCGTGTGATTTGAGTAGGCACACATCCTATAACCGTCTAGGACGGCCACACTCAGAACCACCAGAGCAAGACCAGACAGCTCTCATCATATAACCGTCTAGGATAGCCATACATGATCTCCCTCGTCGATCGTAGAATCCTATAACCGTCTAGGAATTCATACTCACGACCTTTACGTATTTTAGTCAATATTCCTTCATAGAGACCCCCTTGGGGTGCTACACTCCAGCACGTAATCCCGACAAGGCACACTAATCCAGATTGCGTATTTTAGCTGGTCACCTCTCGTAGAGTTCCCTCCGGGGTGCTACACTCCAGCACGTAATCCCGACAAGGCACACTACTCAAGATGCATTTTACAATTTACTTATCTGATTACATTTCACGCTCACAACCCAACCATGCAAGAGACTCGTAACTGAAAACCATGATGCATGCCAACAATATGTAACACAACACGAAATAAATACCATTACCCTACCGTTCTATGGTGTAGGCCCGAAGGCGAAAGGATAGCTACCACCACTTACCTGGTGTCTCGGTACGTTCTCACTCACTCCGTCCAACCAAATTACACGCTCGATCACCTAAAATAACGGAAACTTAACTTGGTAAACTCCTAACAAACCCTAAGGAAATTCTTAAACCTAAACTAACTAAAACTATGTCACAATTCAACCTAAAACAACAAAACCCGATTTTTATACAAGTTTTACCGTCCAACTTTAAACGACCATAACTTTCTCGTTTTTCAACGGATTTTGACGTGCCACCTCAATTCAGAAATCTCTACACGTCTACTATCCATTGACACACTCAAATTATCCAAACAACACACTTAGCCAAACCGAAAATGCCAAAGACAGAATCGGCAACCAAATGTTCCTAAACCGGTTTTTGTGTAACACTCCTCCAATCTTCAATCTAACCACTCAATTAACCTAAACTAACATATTTAATGATTAAATGACCAAGAGAGGAAGAAAACCCTCAAGGAGAACCAAATTTTGGGACTCACCAATTTAGGGTTTTCAAACCCTCACTAAATCCACTTAAAACACCACAAAATCACCACTAAACTTCACTTATATATATACAAACCAAAACCCATGCATTATTACCTTGAAAACTCTTGCAAAAATGAAGGAAAGGGAAGGAGAGGAGTCAGCTATGGAGGAGAAGGAGAGAGGCCAATGAAGATGAAGAAAGAAAAAGGAAAATCACCTTTTAACCTAATCTATTTTCTACTTTTTCTTTTCCTCCACCATTCTTTTTAAAATTCCCTCACTTTTCTCTCCTTTAAAACCAACGTGAATGAACCTTTAAATTCCCACTTTTCATTCATTGATTTCCTCCTTGAATTTTCAACACCAATTTCTATTGGTTGAAATATTTGACTTTTTAACCTTTTGAATGTTCAAACTTTCTTTTTTTACTTGTCAACCCTCTTCTTCACTTTGCTTTGTTTCTAAACCTTTCATATTCGCATTTTCTTTCAATTCCACTTCTAATATCATTTCTCATATCACTCTTTCATTTCTAAACTTAGCTTCACCCTCAATTTAATTTAAGCTCCCATACATCATCTAAACTAGGGCTACGTACGCTGTAGGGAATTTCTGGGTGTTACATTTATCTTCTTCAATTAATCAAGTTTAATGGATAAAGACAAATTTTTTAATTTGGTGTCTTATTTCCATGGGAAGACAAATCATGTCTTCTCTTACCTACCCAATTCAATACTAACAATTAGTTAGGTTAAAATTAACCAAATGTAATCCATTTGGTTTCCACTTCCTTCCTTTCTCTTTTTTCATCCCACGCCAAACATCGCACATTTCTCCACCATTCTTCTATATTTCCACCACATCTCTAACTATCCAATATTTGCCCCAATTAACTTTTCATCCATCATTTAATTTAACTCCACTAAATAACATCCTCATGACTTATAATCAACTACAATCCTACTTAATTTTTATCATAGGTGAAATTTAATCGTACTGGAATCTTTCAGTTGTTACATTCCACCATCCTTAATTAAAATTTTGTCCTCAAAATTTTCTTACCCAAATAGCTTCGGATATCGGCTCATCATATCTTGTTGCCTCTCCCATGTTGCTTCTTCTATGTTGTGGTTACGCTATAGTACCTTTACTATCAGGATGTTCTTGCTAAACGAGTTAGACATTGCTAATTTTTCAAAAATCCTTCTCACCATTCACTCTACTCCTAATCACTATTGCCAATTAAACAATTTAACATTTTCATAACAATTCACAACTTCAAACATTTCCAAATTATATAACTCAACAATTAATTTTCCACTTCTTAAATCATATAACCTTCTTACTTCACAATATAACTTCTAATTATTCGTCAACACCCATTTTTTTTTCCTCACTTCACCCAATTATCATTTACATTCAATCTTCATCAATTTACCAGTCTTCCCTTTTTACCTTTCCTTATATTCAATTCTCCTCTCTCCACTTATCCTAATTCAGTCCTTCCACATACTCATTCTTAGTTCACCATATTCCTTCTCATCACAAATCATTAACAAAACCATCTATTAACATAATATTCTTATAATTAAATTTCACTTCCTTTCTCTTTATCACCAATTCATTCCATTCTTCTTTATTTCCTCTCCCCCTCTCATCATCTTTCTCATTCTTTTATTCATTTGCTTATTCCCATAATCATTTCATTCAATTTCTTATTCTCTTCTATTCTTATTTTTATTCCAAACACACTTATTTCATTATATATCTTCATAACCTCTAATTCATACACATTTCCTTAAGTGGTGATTATTTCAAACTGTACACTCAATGCGATTTTACCGTTACGATCTTCAAGTTGGCTTTTTCTTTCCTCACAAGCAGTTTTAGTAATTTCAATACTTCATCAATAAAATCTAAATTCACATACTTCCTTGGGCAGTCAAGTCATTTCATTAACTATTCAAATACAAATTTCATACCTAAAGTCCTTAATGACATATTGGGTCAACTATAGTATCAAACTATCCTCAAAATTGTAATAACTCAAATTGAGAGCCGCAGTTATCTTACCATGGTTTATTTATAAACTAAATACTAAATCTAATTTCATACTTAACTTTGGCAACTCAATTCTTAACAATGTATGTCTTCAAAACTTAAAAAACAAATTTCAATCGTTATCCATCTTTGTTGTTCATAATACAATGATCATTCTTCCTACAAAAAGTATTGGCACTCGCCACAAGGAACCTAAGGCTTTTAACCTTCTACATATTAATTTATCGAGCTATCACTTCAACTCCTTTGGAGTCGGGTTGACAGCTCTCTTTATTTTCTCTAGCTAGCTTTGATACGAGTTAAGGTACACTAAAGAAAAGGAATTAAAACATTCGGATTTTAAGTGTATAAGCGCAACATCCAACTCCAAGATCTTCATCACTTGCAACATCATTCATGAAATCAATTTAAGCTATTTTATCCTTATCTTGAAGCTTGATTACATTATAAGACAAATCAAGGAAGATAAATATTAATTGAATGTATGACAAATAAACAAGAGAAGTCAAACATTGATGTACTGACATGGCAACTCGGCATCCAAAACTCTCTTATCACCAGCTACAACATTTTCAAAATGGTAGAAAATGTAGCATGGTCGATTCAAATGGAGGACTAAAGTATAGCTTCGTTTTAATTTTGAATTCCTTTTAGTAAATTCTTAATTGCTTGGTTGTAGAAGGAATAGAAAAGGACATGAGAGTCAATTTCCCAAAGTAGAAACTTCTAGGCTTAACTTTATTTCTAGCCATGTACTTTTGTTCCCCCCTCCTGCTTTATGAAATTTCATATCCTAAATGATTGTTCCTCACAATTACTGCACAAGAGTGTAACTTTTGCTTCTTCCTCTAACGATGATCACTTCAATTCAATTGTAAATTTGAATGTAGGATCATCAACTTTTCTTTGATTGAATATACACTCCTTGAGATATACTTTTTTTCCAAGTCATAGTCAACTTCTTTTTAATTATCAGATATAGAAATATGTATTCTAAATTTCCAATTTCTATCTTATAAAATTTAACCTTTTGAGTAATGATGAATCTAATTATCCACTTTCTTATAGGAATCCACGCACTGGTCACTTTTCCTTATGGTGGTAGTCACCTCTAACGTCAACATAATGTATAATGTTATTTCTACTTTCTTAAGTCACCTAATTTATATTCACCTAATTAACTAGTTAACACTAATTAAACTCTTAAACTAGATCATAAGTCATATTCTAGCATCTTTCTTAACTCCTCTTACAATAATACTTTCCTAAATATTCTAACACAATCAATAGTAAGAAAATACTTCAAAACTAAACATAACAGAAGAATATACTTACAATTGATGAAGCATCTCCATGTAGCGACTTGTGTTGTTAGACAGTCGACATAATCGATTTTAAAACTCAGTATCTCTGATACCATAACTGTGACGACTCGTAATTTGGTAGTCCTTAAATCTTAACTTACTTTATTTTTATAAAAACTTTGAAAGAACTCAAAGAAAAAGAAACTTTTAAAATAACTTAAATCGCTTTAAAACGTATAGCGGAGGACTTAAATCTTTCATGGAAGCTCGTCGTTTAAAAACCAAAATTGAAACGTTAAAATCCAACCATTTCAATTCTCAAAACATATCATTTCTACTTTAAACGATCCATTTTCATATCCAAAATATTTCCACACTTCAATTGTCAAAACGTACTATATTCATTTCAAATCTATCCCTTTTTGTACAAGACATTTCTTTACATCAAACATGTTTTCATACAAAAACGTTTCCATACATTAAACGTGATTTATCAAAACATTCAAATCCATAAGATCATTTTGCACGTGTCTTAAATCAAAACATGTCCATACACTTACGACAAAACATACACATTCTAGACCACGGGTCAAAATCACAGACCAACCCCAAGTCACCGTCATGGACATGCTCCATCAACTGCCTTCTCAATCCTGATAGTGCGTAAGGTCCTCACCTGTACTTCTGTGACTTACATCACGAGGTTCATCTAATGATTCTAAAGCTCAGCAAGTAATGTATGAAAAATGCTCATGCAGTTCGTAGAACGATGCAGTTCATTTCAGTTTTTCCTTTCTTTTCTTTTATCAACATTAGAACATGGCACTAAGGCCTCATATTATTAGGTGCAATCAATCTCACCGAAGCTACCTTGGGGCAATCAATCCCCCTGAAGCTACCTTGGGGACAATCAATCCCACTTAACCTACCTTGGGGGCAATCAATCCCACCAAGCTATACTTTCGTTTCGTTTCGTTCTATCTTTCATGGAAACATATGCATGAAAACTATTTTCGGTATTTCCTTAAAACTTGATACATGAATGCGTGAAACATGCGTAATTTGTGTAATCATGAGCATATCAACATTCTTATTCTCAATACAGTATCATAACAAAACATATAACATAACGCATCCTCAATATCAATCAACATCATAACATAACACCTAAATCTAAACGTAGCATATCCTCAAATCATATAAATACATCCTCAAGGTTATATAAGCACATCCTCAAAGTTAGCATCAACAATCATAAATCAACATAACATATTTATGAACTACAACTACATCTCCAACTTAAACCATCAACAACATAAACTTCCTAGCACATTGTGTTGTAAGCGAAGAGGTCAAGCACATGCAATCATCTTTTACTTAATGTCCTTATCAATTGAAATCAACTTGTTCAATTCCTTTTCGTAACCTGAAAACCCAAAGCACATTAACTTTGATTACAATCCAACTATTCAAATAATAATGACAATACCAAATCAGTTTAGCAATTGAAATTCAATAGCTCAACTCAAAACATCAAAATCGAGACATGCCTAGAATTTTCCAGTTTTCAACCTATAATTTGTGCCAACTTCAAAAATTCGTAACTAATTGTATACTTATTCAAATCCAATAATTCCAATGCCAAATGTTCACTTAAAGTGTCTATTGTAAAATGGAGAAATCTATTTATAAAAATCAAACACCATAAATTGCAGAAATTTGGAAACTGGAACTGCCCTGTAACCCAATTCATATTTTTGCTTCAACTTTGAAAATCTATAACTAATTGTATACTTATCAAAATCCAATAAATCCAAAGCCAAAATTTAACTTAAAGATTCTATTTTAACATGGTAAATCCATTTATCCAAAAATCAAACATCATAAATGGCAGAAATTCAAAAACCGCAACTGCCTTGTAAAATGACCATTCTTTGGACATCCATGAACATTTTGGTGGTTTTCATCCATTTATTTCCATAACAAACATTTAAATCCAACTTAAACTTCAAGAAATCAAGAAAAGGAGAAGTTATAGTCATATTCGTGCATCACAAATTAGGGTTCATCACATCTCAATAAAACACTAATAATTCATTAACCATCCGATATATGTTAACCTTTTTGCATAACTAAACCAAATATTAAACTTACCTCGGATTTTGTAGGAAAAAGAGAAGCTCTTTCGTGGGATAGGTCTTCGACAATGGAGGAGAAGAAGCTTTCGTGGAGAAGAAGCTTCGAATGATGTTTATCTTCTTCAATTAATTAAGTTTAACGGATAAAGACAATATTTTTAATGTGGTGTCTTATTTCCACGGGAAGACAAATCATGTCTTCTCTTACCTACCCAATTCAATCCTAATAGTTAGTTAGGTTAAAACTAACCAAATGTAATCCATTTGGTTTCCACTTCCTTCCTTTCCCTTTTTTCATCCCACGCCAAACATCCCACATTTCTCCACCATTCTTCTATATTTCCACCACACCAAACTATCCAATATTTGCCCCAATTAACTTTTCATCCATCATTTAATTTAACTCCACTAAATAACATCCCCATGACTTATAATCAATTATAAATCCTACTTAATTTTTATCATAGGGTGAAATTAAATCGTACTAAAAATATTTTCGGTGTTGCATGAATAGATCCTAGTGTCAGAAACTTATTGTTCCATGCTCATATCTCTCTCGATCTCTTTCTCTCTCTCTCTCTCTCTATATATATATTAAATAAATAAATCATTAAATCCCGAATTCATGAGAATCTAAACTTTATGTAACGAACCCTTTTCCCAGAAAGATATTGTCCGCTCTAGGGATTGGGCCGTAGCCCAATATCCTCCCCTCACGGCTTTGTTTGGCGAGAACTTCCCGGAAGGTCACCCAACCTGGAATTGCTGTCGCCGAAGCACTTTTAACTTCAGAGTTCTTATGGGATCCGTTGTCAATTGTGCTCCAAAACGCGTCTTGCTATCTTGGGAGAGTCTCTTTACATATGTTTCATTTCCACATACTTCCCTAAGTGATATGGGATTGTGACGACCCTCTTTTTACGACTTGTCACCTTCCGGTTCACCCACGTGGACGTACCGCCATCTGGGTTCCGGTTCGTGCAGCCATCGTACCATACGTGCACATTCGGATCATCACACTTTAAGCCAAAATTTCTCAAACCTAACAGAGGAAAAATCTAATTTCTATACAAAACCTCACTCGCAACAAAATTTATTTACTTGACAAAATTTTGAAACTTGAATACACGGAACGTCAAAATCCACCAATAGCTCAAACGCGACAAGAAATGCCTCAAATAATCTCGAGGAAAAATGTTAATTTACCTAGCACGAAACTTCAGAATTTTTCCACGCAAGATTTGAAAGCTATCGGTTTGACCCATTTGACCAAAAGTTACTCATGGGCAAACACTAATGAATCAAAACAATTCGAGTAAATACAAATGAAGTTAATCTCGAAAGCGTGAAAAATTGACACAAAAAATTAATAAATATAAAAGTAACGGATATTCCACTCTTCCTTTAAGCATAAAACACTATCTTGTTCTAGCATTGAATTTGAATATGGAAGTATTGCAGATGAGGCGACCAAAGTTCTTTAGATTGATTCCTAACTCTCTGAACTGGGTGTGCAGTCTTCCTCTCCCCACCAGTTACTATATGATAACGTTAGTGCTATGTACTTAGCATCTAAAATAATTTTTCACTTCAAGGAAAAGTAAGTTGAACTAGATTTTCACTTTGTTCGAAAAATGGTTATCTTGAAATCAGATTTCTATCTCGTTTGTTCCATCCTAATTTCAACTAGCAGACAACTTGACTAAACCTCTTCCAATGGCACTCTTCGAATTATCTAGATCCAAGCTTTGTGTCAGACCGCTTTGAACTTGAGGGGGCTGTTAAGTCGAGCATTCTCTCCTCATGCTCACGCCTTATGCATGATGTTTGTCTCTCTTTTCTTGTAGAGCTCAGCGTGAACAATCTACTAAGATTTAAACTCAAACAAGATGTCAGTTTTGAAGGGGCTGTTTTGAACAAGAATTGGAAGGCTTAACAACATTCATTTTTAACGTATGAAGATTTGAAGCCCTGGAAGTCTACGTTCGAATGATTTAAGTTTCAAGTCGTTTGAAGTTCTCTAGAAGAAGTTATAAACGTTTTAGTAATGAAGGATCAGGAGTAAATGTAATGTTTGGTATTCCATTTTTTTTAAAGTATATTTATTGTATGAATGTCAAGAGTCAAGCATGATACTATAAATATTGCAATATGTTTCATTAAAATGTGTGAGAGAAGAAGTAGAAATACATTTAAGAAGATTGTTGTTTAGTGTCCATCTTTCTTCCTCTCCAAAACAAACACTAATTTGATTGTCAAATTGGTATCAGAGCCATGTCTGACTACAAGAGAACACCGTTGGGACATGTGGTTGCCACGACTCACCAAGATGAACTATGACAATTGTAGTATTCAAATGTGTGCGCACACAAGACGCATGGGAAGTTGATGCAAACTGCTTCACGGTGGCGGTAGCTATTGATTTCTTAACGGAGAATCAATTAAAAGCGTTGAAAGAAACACGAGTGAAGAACAAGGCCGCTACCTATATTTTGTTTCAAGCAGTAGAGGAGTCGAGTTTTGAGAAGATTTCCGGTGCATCAACTTCGAAGAAGCATGAGATACTTTGCAAAAGTTGTACAAGGGTGCCAACCGAGTTAAACAACTTCGGCTTCAGACTCTTTGAGGCGAGTTGGAGGCTATGAAAATGAAGGCGACGGAAGACATATCAACCTACATAACACGTGTGCAAACGGTGGTGAATCAACTCAAACGCAATGGAGAAACCCTCACAAATGCAAGGGTCTTGGAGAAAATTCTTCAGTCATTAACAGAGAATTTTAAGAATGTTGTATGTGCAATCGAGGAATTGAGAAACTTAGAAGAAATGACTGTAGATGATCTCGCTGGTTCCCTTGAGGCACATGAACAACGAAAGATCAATAAGAAACAAGAGGTCTTGGAAGAGGCCTTACAAACAAAGATGACTATCAAGGAGGACTATCAAGGAGGACAAGCAAATGAACATGCATAATCGAGGAAGAGGACGTGGTTGTAGACATTGTGATTTCGGTCGTGGTGGAGGCCGCGGTTGCAGAAACAATGAAGAAGAAAAGGCCAAGTGAGGTCAACAAAATTGGCGTGGACAAGGACGCAATCATAAGAAAGGTGGCCCATCGAATCGCTCAAATGTCGAGTGTTACAACTGCAATAAGTATGGACACTACGTAAAGGAGTGTTATTCCTAGAAGAAAGCGGACGAATATGCGAAGATGAGACGAAGGATGACGGTGTTCCCATGATGGCTCAAAAGCGTTCCACTTCAGATAACGACACAGTATGGTATCTCGACACCGGTGCGAGTAATCATATGTGTAACGTCCCTCTTTTTCTTTACCTTAAAATTCTCATAATTTTTTTTTGACTTTATTTAATGACTTTATTCATTTCCTCGAGCGTCATCGTTTAAAATATTAAACCTTGGTAGCAGAAGACTATCGTGCGTGGAAGACTCATTATAAAGTAAAATTAACCAAAATCCCAAGTTTAATACAATAAAAAGAACCTCAGTCGACCCTCAAAGCTTTCAGTCGACACTTTATAATAGTGGTCGACCCCTCCTAATAGGGGTCGACACCCCATTTGTCTCTGATTTTTTATTCTACTTAGACCGGTCGACACATTGCAACAGTGGTCGACACCTTGTCTGGCAGTGGTCGACACTTCATTTGCCTTTGATTTTTGTTTGTACTAAAACCGGTTGACACCTTGTCTGGTAGGGGTCTACCCCTGCAAGAACAGGTCTACCCCTTATCTGATAGTGGTCGACCCTTGCAAGCACAGGTCAACACATCAATGGCAAAATGCCATCCCTCTACACCTAACACTTCACATTTTACCCACTTATCCCCTTTTTCTTTTACTTACTCATCACCAATTCACTTCCTTTACTTTCTAAACCCCCTTCAACATCCAATACACTCTTAAATATGCTATAAGCTCAACGATTATACTTTAATAACAAAATAATTTATCACCATATCTGCACCATGAGTACTTAGCGGAATTCTAGAAACGAACTGCATGGTTACGTTTAAAATGAATGTATCCGTACATATGAAAACAAAAAGACTCCCCAACATCTCAAATCTCCTCCATACTTAACCAACTCTACATACTCAATATCAATTCACTCCCCTTTCCTCATTAAGCATCAAATTTACATTTTCTTTAAAAAAAATGGACATCATAACCCTATATTTACTCTAACCAGAATTTACTTAATCAACCATCATCCATAAATTTCATTATCATATAACTATTTAACAGCATCCAAAATACCTTACAAGTTTTCTAATTAAATCCTATACGTCTATCATGTCCTAATTTCTATACATACTCTAAAATACATATACTTCCCCCACGGGTCAAAATCGCTTAGACAGCACAGCGCACTCCCACGGGCATCCTTCTTCAGTCCAAACGTTCATCCTGTTGGGAAATATTTTCCTCACCTTCTTCAAGTTCACTTACACCAAAGAAACGCCCATGAGATAAAACTCAATAAGTCTACGTAAATGTCAATGCATGACGTGCATATGAAGTTTTATAAATCCCGTGCATTCATTCATTTATCAGTCCATGATAGTCTTTGGTTATTAGAGCATCACTCAGCAGATAGATAGGGCATATCTAGCGATTTGATAGCCCGCATCACTCATCATCTGAAGTGAGGAAAATATGCTCACCACGGAACGCCATGTCTGAACCTCTCCCCGATAACCACATAGGGGTTGTTTACATAATACTTTCATGCTTACCATTCTTTTCATGAAATCAATACATAAATCATTTTCATGTCATTTCATAAATTAGTGATCCGTGAACAATCAAAATTCATAACATAAAAACATAAATAACGTAGTACCATCAAAGACAATACATAACCTACAAAACAACTAACCCTAGGTTACCCATTTTAAAACATATAAAATACAATACTCCAAGTTCCTCAACAAACATGTCCGACATATGGTGTAGGCCTATCGGCCATAGTAAGCCACGAAAGCTTACCTCGCATCCTAATCACTTCAAAAGCTTGAGTCCAACTACTTTTCCTTGTTGATTACACAATCTTAACAAAAAATACAAGTTCACAATATAAACTTCAAGTATCAATTCAAAATTTCAGAATTACACACAAATTGACTAAACTTCAATCGTCTATAACTCACTCGATTCATAACCATTTCAAAAGATCCAATATGTTCCACAAACCTTATAACATCTAGTTTCACGAGGCATTGATCAAAATAGAATTGACCAAAACCGAACTGCCAGCACATAACTCTCATCGGATTTCAAACAGATTTTTCATCCAACTTCCAATGGCCATAACTTTCTCAATTCTTAATGAAATTGAGTGATTCAAGTTGCTATGAACTCCTTTAAGAGTCCTCTATCAAATGAAACAATCTATTTAACCAATAAGAATCACGGGATAGGTCATTTTATTCAGAAATTGAAAGTGCTCTGTTTTGTGCATTTTTCAAAACTAGTTTTCTAAACTTGTAATTCCAAGCACTAATAATCTATTCCATCCAATACAAATTCTTTAAATTTTTATTTAACAACTTAAACTCACTAGACAATCAAGAACTTGGCTAAAAATTTTGGAGATCTAGGGCTTGCAAACCCATGTACAAAAACTCCACAATTCATGGCTAACTAACACTAGTTATTAGAGAGAGTATGTTGCCCTGGGGCTCTCCCATCTTATTTGCCAAGAAGGCAGATGGATTGTTGAGGTTGTGTGTTGATTATCGGAGGCTGAACAGGGTTACTGTGAAGAATAAGTATCTGCTGCCACGTATTGATGATCTCTTCGATCAGCTCGGAGGTTCACGGTATTTCTCGAAGATTGATTTGAGGACAGGATATCATCAGATAAAGATTTGTGGGACAGATATACCCAAAACTACTTTCCGAACTAGATATGGGCACTTTGAATTCTTAGTGCTACCGTTCGGGCTGACTAATGCCCCAGCAGTGTTTATGGATCTCATGAACCGGATCTTCCGATCATATTTAGACCGGTTCGTGGTAGTCTTTATCGATGACGTCTTGATTTATTTGAAGAATTGCCGTGAACATAGTGAGCACCTCCGTATTGTCCTGCAGACTCTGAGGGAGCACCAGCTATATGCCAAGCGAAGTAAGTGTGATTTTTGGTAGACTAAGGTAAAATTCTTGGGTCATGTGGTTTCGCGAGAGGGTATTTCAGTGGACCCTATGAAGATTGAGGCCGTAGTCGATTGGCAACCACCCAAGAACATTTTCAAGATTCGCAGCTTCCTTGGTCTGGCGGGATATTATCGGCGTTTTGTGGAGAATTTCTCTTCTATTGCCGCGCCTCTTACCAAACTCACTGGCAAGGATGTGCGGTTTTTTTGGGATGGTGATTGTCAGAATGCATTTGAGGATTTGAAGCGGAGATTGACCAGTGCTCCGATTTCGACAGTTCCCGATGGGGACGTTCCATATGCAGTCTATACGGAAGCTTCAGGTGTTGTCCTGGGTTGTGTTCTTATGCAGGAAGGCAAAGTAGTGGCGTATGCTTCCCGACAGTTGAAGCCCCATGAGCAGAACTATCCTACCAACGACTTAGAGCTCGCCTCTATTGTCTTCGCTTTAAAAATGTGGAGGAGTTATTTATATGGAGTCAGCTTTTAGGTTTCTCCGATCATAAGAGTCTGAAGTACTTATTCACTCAGAAAGAGCTCAACTTAAGGTAGCGCAGGTGGATGGAGTATTTGGAGGATTATGATTTTAGTATGAAGTATCATCTTGGCAAGGCTAATGCTGTTGCTGATGCATTGAGCCGATATCCTCGTGTTTCCATAGCAAGTTTGATTCGAGATGAGTGGAAGAGTTCGGTGACCATCGGATATTTCGAATTTCAATATCATGATTCTGGGAGTACGGCTTATATATACCATGTAGTGGCTACACCGTCGATGCTTATTAGGGTGAAGCAACTACAGCAGCAAAATGAGGAACTTGTAGCAAAAGTGGGATAGTTTAAGAATGGGGAACAGCTTGAGGGTTGGTCAGTGAACGCCGATGGTGATCTGTTCTACCATGGTAAGGTAGCAGTTCCCAATCTCGTCGATTTGAGACAAGCCATCCTGGATGAGGCTCATAGATCCTGTTTTGCTATTCATCCGGGCAGTACAAAGATGTATCATGATCTGAAGTGCCAATATTGGTGGGTTGGCATGAAGAGAGAGCTTACCGAGTTTGTGGATCGGTGTATGACATGCCAGCGAGTCAAAGCTGAACACCAGCCAGCAGGGTTGCTCCAGCCATTCCCTATTCCAGAATGGAAGTGGGAGGGAGTCACCATGGACTTCGTTACTCATCTTCCGATGACTCCTCAGCGTCTGGATGCTATCTGGGTTATTGTGGATCGGTTGACAAAGTCGGCACATTTCATTCCCGTTTGAATGAATTTCCCAGTTGCCAAGCTCAGCCAATTGTATGTGCTGCACATTGTTCGTCTTCATGGGGTACCTTTGAGCATTGTGTCTGATCGTGATCCTTGCTTTACTTCGGGGTTGTGGAGAGGATTACAGAAGGAGATTGGTACGAAGACTAAGTTCAGCACTGTACATCACCCCCAAACAGATGGGCAGTCAGAGAGGACCATTCAGATATTAGAGGACATGCTGAGGTCTTGTGTTTTAGATTTTGGTAACAGTTGGATCAAGCACTTGCCACTGGTAGAGTTTGTGTACAACAACAGTTTCCAAACCAGCATCGGAGTCTCTCCGTTTGAGGCATTGTATGGCCGGCCATGTCGTTTTCCCCTGTGTTGGGCAGAAAAGGAGGAACGACTTTCGCTTGGGCTTGATATTATCCGAGAGACCACTGAGAAAATCCACCAGATTCCCGATAGATTAAAGATTGTGCAGAGCAGGCAGAAAAGCTATGCCGACCTTAAAAGACGTGAGATGGAATTTGATGTTGGGGACTTTGTCTTTATGAAGGTTCATCCTACCCGTGGTGTCAGCAGGTTTGGGGTGAAAGGGAAGTTAGCCCCAAGATATGTTGGGCAATTTCAGATTACTGAGAGGATTGGAGTGGTTGCTTACAAGTTGGATTTGCTGCCTCAGTTGGGACATGTGCACGACGTATTCCACATATCGCAACTGAGGAAGTACATTCCAGATCCGTCTCACAGTGTTTCGTGGGGTGAGGTGCCCGTCCGGGCTGACACGACGTATGATGAGGAGCCAGAGCGGATTTTGGGACGTGAGCTTCGGTTGCTACGTCGTCGAGAGGTTCCATACGTTAGGGTGCTGTGGAGGAACCACACAGAGAGGGAGGCTACTTGGGAGCTGGAGTCCGAGATGGCAGAGAGATACCCTGATTTGTTTTATGATTAGTAGTTGAGGTGAATTTCGAGGACGAAATTCATAAAAAGGGTGAAAAGATGTAAAATCCGCCAAATTCTAGTGAATGAAATTTTTCTGAATAAATTTTTCGCGATTTTTGAGTGGAAATTTAGGCTCGAACGCTCAATCTTTTAGAAGCGTGCGAGGTACAAGTTTTTGGTCACGTGTGGCACGTATGTAAGATTTACGGAATTAAATTAAGTATTAGATGTTGACATTTGCGCAATTTAAGTGGATTAAATTCACGAGGGTAGAATATTCAAAAATTATCGAACAAAGTTACTCGAGAGTTTTATTTTAGAAATTAAAAATCTATTAAATGGTTATAATAGATTTAATGTATAACTTAAAAGAATTAAAATAAAATTTTAGTAAATCAAATTAATTGAAATAAAAGAAAAGAAGAAAATAAGGTTAAGAAACCTTAACCTTATTTTCGTTTAGCAGAAGCGAAACAGAGAGCGAGAGAGTGGGAAACGGCTGCGAAGAGGAAAATCGGCCGACGAGATTTTGACTTCCGTTCGGCGCAATCTTAGTGTCAAAACGTTCGTCTCGAAGAGTAGATCAACGTTGGTGAAGAGCGATTTTGAAGGTAAGCCCTCTATCTCTCGATTTTCACCTGAGAAAGATCGGGTTTTTGGGGTTTTCTTGATCTGTGTTTTGAGGTCCGATTCTTTGGTGTTTTAGGCATGATTTTGATGGAAAGGAGATAAGAAATGTGTTGGAATCAAGTTTCGTTGAAAACAGGTTAGAAAACGCTATTTTTCGGCATCGGGAGGTTGACGGCATGTAGCCGACGATATGCTGTCGACGGCCGAGTCAACTCAGGCACTGGGTCGAGTTGACTCAGGCCCAAGACCGAGTTGGGCGCTGGGCTAGGTTCAGGCCGAGCTCGACCTAGGTTCGGGCCAGGACCAGCTTTATTCGGGCCGGGTCCGACCAAGACCCAGCCCCAACCTGCTGGCTCTGAACCAAACCGGTTGGGTCGGGTTTGTCTGGATCGGACCACTCTGACTCGAATCGACTCGACCCGAACCAAACCGGTCCAACCTGACCAGTCAGACCTTGACCGTTGACCAGTCAAAGTCAACTATTGATCGTTGACTTTTTGACTGTTGACCAGTCAAAGTCAACAGCTGCCTTTGACCGATCGTTGACTTTGGCCAAATGTTAACTTTTGACCAAAAGTCAACTCGAGTCCTAACCAATTAGGTTTACGACGAAACCTAGAAATTGATCACTGATCCAACTGGAATACCTCTACAGGATAGACCTCAACAGAAAACTGAAGAGTAACGGCAGCAAGTGATTGAGTTCAGTAGTTCCTCATATCAAATTATTGACTCTAGAGATATAGTAATATGGAGAAGACAAAATTGTTTCAAGCACCGACAGAACCAGAAGCGCCCCTTGTTTCAAAGAGAGGAGGACGGGTTATTCACATTTCATTTGATGGTCAGAGGCAAATTGAAAGCTAAGCAGTGGTAATTCTAAGGATTCCCGGGGGGAAAATAGAGATGTCTCCTACGTTACCCGTAATATGTGGAAGTATCGACGTAATTTCATAGAGTCATTCGGTCTGAATGCTACATGAAGAACATAAGCCAGATGAAGGAACGGGAAGACCTAGGATGTAGAAGATCATAACATGAGTGATTCGGCATCCTATATATCCACTCATGTGGTACTTCATTATACGATATAGATAAGAATTATACGATATATATAAGATCCATATGTATCGATATCATCATCTACATCCAGAAAGCCGTAGGTTCGCAGTTTATATCGTTTATAACCCCAATTAGATTTTAACGGGGTTCTTTTCTTGTGTTGACTCCCAGATTCGGAGGACTTTGCAAACCTTGAGATGATCGCCGAGGAGACACGGACCACTGAAGTTAGGAGGACTCGCCTCGGTAGTATGGGTTATTATATTTACTGCGATATACTTACATAACATGCATATATGTATTATTGTGGTGGATTACTCTTGATATTGATGTCGGTTGTTTTAAAAACACGAGCATATTGCATTAAATAGGCATGTATACTTTTGACTTGATTTGACTGCTTACTGCCATGTTTGCTTGTCTTGCCGACGAGTTTGAGTTGAGATTGATCATCATACTATGCTGTTGTGTTTTATTGTGGATTGGTTTTCTGATGCATTGCATAGTTTTCTGTATTGCCAGTTGGAGTTGATTCTGGAGATAATCGTTTGACACTATTAGCGGGACCCAACTAAGAGTATCAAGGGATTTTGTCCAGATGCACCCGTGATTGAGGGTTGCCGTGGTACTCCCCACAATCGTTTGGATAGGGCTCCGGGACGAGTGGTTGTTGATTCCCTTCGGGTTGAGTTCCCTCTCGTTAAACTCCTTACATGTGGTTGTGGGCTCGGAGCTTTGGTTAGTCCTGGGTTTTGAGCTATGCTAGCCTTGTTACCGGACCTAATTAGTATTTGTTCGTTGTTAACCCAGTATGATAAGTCCCTTGTGCGGTGTTCCCGAGGGCTCAAGGTAGAGTGATCGTTGATTCCCTCTTGGTGAGCTACCGTGTGATCTACGAGGCCCAGGGTATGCCGACCGATCGAGAGTGATCGTTGATTCCCTCCTGGTGACCTACCGTGTGATCCACGAGGCCCAGGGTATGCCGACCGTGATTCCCCTTGTGGTTGACTATATCTATTTTCATTATGAGGTTTTGTCTAATGTTATTGTTGCCTTGCTGTGTGGTGTGTTTCGTAGGATCCTTGTGTGGTCTTCTTTTTCACGGTGCACTTGACTATGTAGTACGGTATGGATAGTGAGGGCGTAGTTAGTGTACACTTTACTTTAAAAGCTAGCCCGATTAATCTATCTAAAAAAAATGAGAAGAGATTCAATAACATAGAATTGGTTTTGAGAGTTGATACTCATTTATTGATATTATAATTGGCATGCATTATAACATGAGTGGTAGGTATAACATCCTATACTGAGTTTGTCACTCACCCCAACGACTTCCCCCTCCTCTACAGGTAAAGGAAGAAAGAAGCAGATGTAACGACCCGAGGAGGATCATCACGTGTCATGACTTTCCTTTAAACTTATCCGTACTTTTATACCTCTGTAATCGGTGTATATATTTTTTTTTTCTCAGACTTATATCATATCTCATCTTAACTTAAATTCGCTGAATAACCGCGTTTAGCTTTCACTCCTGCCGATCGCTAAACGACAAACATCTAGTTGTTCTACCGGTCAGCACGTGCATCTCACATGATTCATTAAACATCTATCGGCAGGCACACATATTTGCATCTGCCGACAGTCACGTGCAACTCGTGTGACCAATAAAAACACCGTTCAATTATACAACGGAAGTCACCTACATCTGCCGATGAGAGAACAATAGACGATGCTCTCATCTGCCGATGGCAAATACTCTATATCTGCCGATGACGTGGCATCACATCTTCCGGTAACTTAACTCACTACTCATACCGATCGCCAGATAACAGACATTGTCGTCATCTGCCGATGGCTTAAGACAACTACATCTTCCGACAGATTAACTCACCATCTGCCGATGATACGTCCCATGTCTGCCGATGAGAGAACCATAAGCGAGGCTCTCATCTGCCGATGGCAAATACCCCTTATCTGCCGGTGACGTCAGCCGGAAGACAAATACTCTTCCTCTTCCGATGACGTTCTCCGGAAGTCAAACTTACCCGACTCCCATCACAACTCTCCTGCCGATGACGTCAGCCGGAAGACAAATACTTTTCCTCTTCCGATGACGTCCTCCGGAAGTCAAATTTACCCGACTCCCATCACAACCCTCCTGCCGATGACGTCAGCCGGAAGACAAATACTTTTCCTCTTCCGATGACGTCCTCCGGAAGACAGACTCATTTCCTCCATCATCCCTTGGCATCAGACATCCCCCTTTTTTTTTGACTTCTATCTAGATAAATGTAAACCTCATATCTTAAATCTTAATGGCCAAAACTCATCAGAATAAATCGTGAACTCATTCAAACTCACACAGCGGAAGACTTAATTAAAATAGTTCATTTGATAACTATAGCTATATCTTCGGACTCTGAAATTAAGACAGGCAGTTTCTAAAATCCCAAATTGTTAAATAATCCGAACCTACTTGACTTGGCTTCTTAAAAACTTCATTAAAACTTATACGAGCTTTAACCAGAATTCCTCATTCGCCACCCAGCCACAGATTTCACACTGATCACCTCCAGCAACCGAGCTTAGACATTTTCATCAACTTTGAATTCCTCACCTGATATTTCTTCACCTACATCATAAGGTGTAACTGTAAGCCTAAGGCTTAGTAAGGAATGCAAACTATTATGAGTTCATGAATGCATAACTTGGAGAAAAACATGCTCATAAGTCTTTTCTTTTCATGTACTTATCTTAATCATCATTCATAATCGTATCTCGTATTCATTGTTCATAATCATCATTCGTAGACATGCTCATATTCATCATTCCTTTCATCATTTCATCATCATATTCTTCATTACATTATGTGGTTTAAGGGAGGATTTGTGCCGGTAAAGGGGGTTCGACAGTGAGTTTGATCATGGTCCCTACTGCGGGTCGTATTCATATGTCCTACTGCGGACTGTGACATACGCCGAACCACCCCCAACCCTCACTTAACCACGTTGCATAAGTTTTATCTTCTTATTTTATTCATGAGAAAACATATTTCAAAACATTTTCATATGCTTGAGAAGTAAAACATGATGCATAACATAAATGCACTTAATCATCGAACTAAGACAGGGGAGAACATCAGAATAACAGAACCATATCCATCGACATTTCATCAAACATATAGCAGACAATGTTCACTAAATCTAACTTAATCCTTTGATGTAGGGCCCTATTGGCCGGAAACTTAATACATTCACTTACCTGGATTCCTTAGCAACTTGAATCACCTTCTCTTCAACTTCTTCACCTAACACATTTCACATTACAGTAGTTAAAATAAAGTCCTAAAAGTTCTAATCGAAAGTCATCCTAGAATCTAACAGCTAAGGTTCTCTGTGCAGTCTGAAATCCAAAACCGAAACAGCTAGATATAGCTATCGATTAAACGGGGTCGGTTATATAAAAGGTCCAGAATCGATTTAAGGGTGACATTACCAAATGAAGATAAAGAACGATAACCAACTGACTCAGCCATTGAAGAGCCCGAAAGTACAAGTTCAACTGAAAACAGAGTTCTAAGTGACTACCCAGCATCTACATTGTCAAAATCTTACCTAGAATGCGGGTTATCGGAGTGGAGGCTGAAAAACCAGTTGCTGGGGAGGAAAAAGGCTCCAGAGAAGAAGGGAGTCGCCGAGAGGAAATGTCGGCTGCAGTGAGGTTTTAAATGAGATTTAAGGTTTCCATTTTCTATTTATACCTAATCCTTCAATCTTTATTACAAAATTGCCACTCAACCTAGTTTTACTCAACTTGTAATGAATTTGCCTCAACGTTAAATTTAATCATAAAGGTTAAATAAGGGTAACAATTAGAATGGTCAGAAAAATTCACCTGGCCGAAATGTCGGGTGTTACAGCAGAAGTGAGCTGGATCGGCATCAATCGATTAGGAGTAGTGTTTATTTTTATTTTCAGCATTTCGTGAAATGTAAGAACATATTTTGGATATTGCTATATATTTGGGTTTGTACTATCTTTATTAATTCCAGTTTTTCTGTTATTGTTCGTTTCTCATATTTGTTACATTGAGGAGTCTTGGATCATTGCAAAAAATTCCGCACTCAGCCTTAGGCTAGACGGTGGACCTCCCCGAGGTTGATCGTTTAGCTTAGCGTTTCTGTCCGGCCCCCTTTTGGGTCGTGACATTTAGGGCTTGCAAACCCATGCACAAAAACTCCACAATTCATGGCTAACTAAAACTAAATTGCATAAAAATGCATAATCATTCCTTCTCTTACCTTAAATCTCTCTTTAAGAGAGTTTTGTAACACCCGAGTTTTTCGGGTTTTCGCTCCAAGGATATTTTCGTAAATAAGAAATATAGGTCCGTATAGCGAGCGAGAGGTGTTATTAGTGTCCTAGGGATTTATGGGGATTTTTAGAAGAATAAATAAATGTTTAGAAACCCATATCGATAGTGTAACGTTAGAGTTCCGTTTTTGGCCCTATAATGTTTCAATTGGTAAAAATAGTAAATTAGATCCGATTGTCAAATAGAGAGTTTTGTTAGAACCCTAAGAAAAAGTTGGAATATTTGGAGGAATAAGGGAGTTTCGGGAAACCAAACCAATAGAGGAATTGTTAATGAATTAAGGGAATTGAACTAAGGGCAAAATGGTAATTTAGGAAGTCAAATTTTTATAAAACCTAAAACTCCTCCTTTTCTTTTCATTTCCCTCTCTCCAGACGTTTTTCTCCTCCCTCTCTTCGCGATTTCATTTCTCCTCCATCGCCTATCACTTACGTTTCGATTCCCGGCGAGTTTCTCTTCAGATTTTTTCAACAAATCAACCCTCTAGGTAAGTTCTTTACCTTGGGCTCGCTTAGTTGTCGTTTTAGGGCACTATTCGGTTAGGGCTAATTCGAGTTAGGGTTGAACAAATGGAGGTTTTGGTAGAAATCGATAGTTTGACAATATTAATGCCCAATAATGTTGTATTTATGATTGTCATGGTGGTTGGTGTGAATTAATGGTGTGGGTTAGTGTTTAAGGATAAGTTTTGGTTGTTGGAAGGTTGTTGGAAGCCATTAATGGAGTTTTTGAGCTAGAGAGCATAATGTGCTCGACGAAATGCCCGAACGAAGTGAATAAGAGTTTTAGGGAAAATTGTCTTAGCTCGGGATTTCGTTTAGTTTTGATTTTTATAACATAGGGTCGATACTAACGACGTGTTATGAAACGCCTTAGGTAACCCAAGCTCTCAAAGGACGGTGCTCGGCATAGCTAGGACTCCAGGTAAGTGGGTGTTAGGTTTCCGGCCCTTCAGACCCTACATTGTATCGATGTTAGGTTTTATGATGTTTTTTGATTGTGGGGCTTAACCTAGCCGGGTAGCCTAGGATGTTCCCTATTAGTACTCAGTTAGGTTTGTATATGAGTAAGATTCGTTTAAGTGTGCTATGAACGGTTAGATGATTGTTCGGAGTCTCTTTCTTCACGCATCATGTTCTTCCCTTATGATTTAATGAAGTGTTTTGCATGCACGTTTTCAAGTAACGAAGTAAAGTAAATGATGTTAAATGAAGTTGGAGGATGAGTAGGACACGGGGCACGTAAATGGCAACTCAGGGCATGATAATATGTTAATGGCAACTCAGTGCAAGTGTTGGTCTACTGGGTAGACGGGTGGTGCCGGTGCCTACTCATGCCTAATGATATATATGTATATGTTATGTAAAGTAAATAAATGAAAAACGAACATGTTTTGAAAGACCATGCATTATGTATTCTCATGTTTTAGTACACCTCCTTACTAAGCATTAGGCTTAATGTGTTTATCGTATGATGTAGGTGACGAGCAAGAAGGTGAGGAACCTCTTCCTGATGATCACGCATAGATGGTCGGTAGATTGAGCTCGTGGCGACGGGGCGTGTTTTGGTTAGGCTGGATGATCCGTGGGTATACTCCGAGCGCTTTGTGGTAAATAGGTGTGTTTTGGATTGATTTTGGATGATAATTTTAGGACATATAGAGAGGTTTGATATTTTGGTAATTGTATAGTGGATGTAAGCTTGGAGTAAAGTCGTTTAGAATGATTCGA
This sequence comes from Begonia masoniana, assembly GCA_022432975.1. NCBI lineage: Eukaryota > Viridiplantae > Streptophyta > Magnoliopsida > Cucurbitales > Begoniaceae > Begonia > Begonia masoniana. The sequence continues at coordinate 19,268,808 of CM039506.1, forward strand.
GGAACGTTATTGTTTTGATAATACTTTATGGAATTTCCGCTTTTATGTTTAACTTTGGTGTTATGAATTAGATAGAATGATATTTGATGATTTTTAGGTATTTTAGGTTGTATGGATTAGCTCGGTTTTTAGAGCGATCCACGCGGTTCATTTTCATGAAATTTTAACACGGATTTAGGTACGTTTGAGTCGGGTTTTTCGGGAGATTGAAGTATGGTGTGTTTAACGTGGTTGGGAATGTTTTTGGTGGGTTAAATGTGAAGAGGAGGTGTTAGAAAAGGGAAAGAATTGGTTAAGTGTAGAAGTGGAGGGGAAGTGTAGAAGTGGAGGGGGAGGGGCGCAAGTGGGCGCGCGGCCAGGCGCTGGTGCGCGCTGGCCAGGCACGCGCGCGGGGTGCTCGCGCCAGGAAGGTGTCCTGGCAAACGATCGCCTTGGGTGGCGATTGTTCGCCACTCGTGGCGAACGATCGACTCTGTCGCATGCCGTGCGTGGTTGCACGCTGGGCGCTCGCGATCGCTGAGCATTCGCGATCGCTGGGCGATCCTACGGGGTGAATGATCGCCCCAAATTTGGGCGATCGATCGCCCCTCGTTTTTCCTTCTCTGGCGACTGATCGCCAGTAAGGAAGGGCGATCAGTCGCCCCTCCTATGGCTGGCTTTTGACGGTTTGCCTCCTCTATTTTTATTGAGTTTAATATTTGGTTTTTTTTAGTTTGTTAAAGTGTTTAAAAAAAAAACAGAGAGAAACTTGGTACGTCTAATTGAGGGTTTAACGTTAAGATTACGTAATGATCTTTCCGTGGCGGCCCTGACCTGGTTGGGGTCGTCACAAGTTTGGAGCTTGAAGGTTGGCTTCAATGGTGGATGGCGCCGTGAGGAAGAAAGGAAGAAGGAGAAGGCTAGATTTAGTTTTTAGTTTTTAATCTTATAAACTTCAATTTATGCCTAATTACCTAATTTGGCACATATATCTTTCTCTTTCTTAAAATGCCCCATATCTTTAATCATCTTATTTATATATACTTTAAAGTTCGTACAATAATTTAGAGACAAAATGTATAAAATTTATGGGTATTACAATCCACCATCCTTAAACAAAATTTTGTCCCCAAAATTTGCTTATACAAAAAACTCAGGATATCTATTGATCATATCTTGTTGTCTTTTCCACGTGGCTTCCTCCACACCGTGATTTTACAACAAAACCTTCACTAGTGGAATCTTCTTGTTGCGTAGCACTTTGATTAAAGATTCGAGGATCTTGACTAGCTTTTCATCATATGTTAGAGTCGGTTGAACTTCAATTTCTATTGTCTCTACAACGTGAGATGGATCCCATATACACTTCTGGAGCATAGATACGTGAAATACATTGTGAATTCCATCCATGGATGCCGGAAGTCGTAACCTATAGGCCATCTTCCCAATTCTTTTCACAATGGGGAAAGGTCCCACGTAACGAGGACTAAACTTCCCTTTTCTTCCAAATTGCATAACTCCTTCGAATAGAGATATTTTTAGAAATACCTCGTCTACTTCATTGAATTCCAACTCCCTTCGCATTTGATCTGCATAACTTTTCTGACGACTTTGAGTTGTCTCAATCTGTTGTTTGATAATGGCAATCTTCTCCGTAGTTTGTTGTAGAATATCAGGGCCAATTAAACTAGTTTTGCCAACTTCATCCCAATACAGAGGAGACCTACATTTTCTTCCATATAATGCTTCATAAGGAGTCATACCGATTGTAGCTTGAAAGCTATTGTTGTACGAGAACTCGATTAGTGGTAAATACTTACTCTACGAACCTTGAAATTCCAACACACAAACTCTAAGTATATCCTCCAGAATTTGATTTGTTCTTTCTGTCTGTCCATCGGTCTGAGGATGAAAAGTATTGCTGAAATTCAGTTGAGTTTTCATAGCTTTATGCAGACTTTTCCAGAATTTAGAAGTGAATCTTGGATCCCTGTAAGAAACAATCGAAACAGAAACCCCATGCAGCCTGACAATTTCCTAAACATAAAGCTTTGCAAGCTGATCCATGGAATACGTCATCTTGACTGGTAGAAAATGGGCCAACTTTGTCAAACGGTCCACTATAACCCAGATTCCGTCGTGCCCTTTCGTAGTTCTAGGCAGTCCTACAATGAAATCTATAAAAATCTATTCCAATTTCCATTTTGGAATCGGCTGGGGTTGTAAAGTTCTTGCTGGCCTTTGGTGCTCTACTTTAACCTGTGGATAGATTAAACAAGTTTCCACGTACCTAGCAACTTTTCTTTTCATATTAGGCCACCAGAAGTGCTGTTTCAAGTCTCTATACATCTTTGTGCTACCAGGATGTACAGAGAACATCGATGAATGAGCCTATGATAAAATCTCATTCTTTAGAGATATTATCAGGAACGTACCACTTATTCTTGAACTTTAGAATTTCATCACCCAAATAACTGAAATCAGAAGAAGCCTCCCTCATATGGCTCAGTATCTCACTCTTTTCTTTTGAATCTGCCTTCTGTGCTTCCTTTATTTTATCTAGAAGGGTTGGTTTTAGTGAAATAGCCATAAGCATAGCTAACAATTCTGTAATGATTTCCACATTGAATCTTGAAATCTCCGATTTCAGCATTACAGACATTGTTGAAAGTGAAGGTGGACTCATCGTAAGCATTCTACTTAAAGCATCTGCGACCTTATTTGCCTTTCCTAGGTGATATTTTATCTCAAAATCATAATCCTTGACAAATTCTAACCACCTTCGTCATCGCATATTCAACTCTTTATGCGTAAACAAATACTTCAGGCTTTTATGATCAGAGAACACCTTGCATTGTTGACCATATAAATAATGCCTCCATATCTTCAACGCAAAGACAATTGCTGCTAATTAAAGGTCATGTGTCAAATAGTTCTGTTCATATGTCTTCAATTTTCGAGACACGTACGCAATAAATTTCCCTTCTTGCATTAGCACGCATCCCAACCCGATCTTAGAGGCATCGTAGTATATACTGAACTTATCACCTTTAACTGGCAGTGTTAAAACTGGAGCTGTAGTTAATTTTTGTTTAAGCTCTTGAACACTCTTATCACACTAAGTTGACCAAATAAACCTCACATTCTTCCTTGCAAACGTGATAAAGGAAATGCAATTCTTGAAAATCCTTCTATGAACTTCCGATAATATCTAGCCAATCCTAGAAATCCACGTATTTCTCGTACATTTTTAGGCTGCGACTAATCTCTAACGACCTGAATCTTGGTCGGATCTACAGAAATTCCTTCTTGAGATATAACATGACCAAGAAAATCGATCCTGTTCAGCCAAAATTCACATTTGGAAAACTTCGGGTATAGTTGATGTCGCTTCAAAATTTTCAAAATAATTATCAATTGCTCCTCATGTTCCTCCTTCGTTCTTGAATAGACCAAGATGTCATCATTGAAGATGACGACAAACTTGTCTAAATACTCCTTAAACACTCGATTCATCAGGTCCATGAAGGCTGCAGAAGCATTTGTAAGTCCAAAAGTCATTACTAAAAACTCAAAATGCCCAAACCTCGTACGAAATGTCGTCTTTTGGATATCTTCCCTTTTAACTCTCAACTGAAAATAACTCGAACGTAAGTCGATCCTTGAGAATACTCAGGCACCCTGCAGTTGATCAAACAAGTCGTCTATCTGTGGCAGGGGATACTTGTTCTTTACTATCAACTTGTTCAACTCTCTGTAGTCGATATACATTCTGAGAGTTCCGTCTTTCTTTTTGACAAAAAGAACTGGCGCTCCCCACGGAGAAAAACTAGGTCGGATGAATCCCTTGTCCAACAATTCTTCTAACTGAGATTTCAACTCCTTCTGTTTGGCAGGCGCCAATCTTGTAACGCCCAGAAACTTTGGCTATGGGTTTTGAGCCTATGGTTTCCGGGTTGTTAATTTTTAAGTCTTATAAAATTTTAATTCGTAGAAATAATAAATTAAGTCCAAATGGTGAACGAGAAGTTTTATTAGGACCCTAGGGATAAATAGAAATATTTGGTGAAATAAAATAATTATGGAGAAACTAAATTGATAGGTTGATTTAAAGGATTTAAGCAAGGAAATAATAAAAGGGCATTTAGGTAATTTGTTTAAATCAAATTCTTATTTAATAAGAAAACCCACTATTTTCCTCACTTTTCTCTCCCTCCTCACTTTTCCCTCTCCCTCGCGATCTCCCTCTCCTTCATCGCCATCTCCAACGATCGACCAACTCCTCCATTGTTGGCGGTTTTTCCTTCAAGTTTCTTCAACAAATCAACCCTCCAAGTAAGCTCTATGCTTTAGTCAAGTTAGTAGTCGTTTTTGGAGTGGTTTTGGTTTAGCGTTTGTGAAGAAATTTAGGGATTTCGTTAGAAATCGATAGGGCTGTTAATTTATTACTCATTGATGATATAATGGTGGTTATTTAAGTGAGTTTGTCAAATTTATGATGTTTGTAGTTGATTAGAATTAATGTTGGTTGTTGAAGGTGGTTGGAGAAAAACATTAATGGAGTTTTTGAAGTTAGTGAGCACCAAGTGCTCGATGAAATGCCCAAATGATGTGGATTAGAGTTTTTGGAAAATTTACCTTAGCTCGGGATTTTGTTTAGCTTTGAAATTAACGATTTAGAGTTAATACTAACGACGTGCTATGAAACTGCTTTAGGTAACCCAAGCTCAAGGACGGTGCTCGACATATTTAGGACTCTAGGTAAGTGAGTGTTAGGTTTTTCCGGCCACTAAGGCCTTACGTCGTAACGATGTTGATAATGTTGGTTGTGATGAAGTTAGGTAGTTACGGGGGTTGGTGGTAAGATGGGTAGCTTAGAGTAGTGCCCTAGCGATTAGTTAGTGGTCGTTTGATAGGTGTTTTCTTCACGTATGTCACTCTTCATGCATCATGTTTTATTAAAGTGCATACGAACTATTTATGAGCATGTTTTATGAAACGTCGAATTAAAGAACGATCATGAATTCTGATTGATGTATGTTCTCACGGGGCAAGTCATGTGTTCTCACGGGGCAAGTCATGTATGTTCTCACGGGGCAAGTCAAGTATGTTCTCACAGGGCAAGTCATGTGTGTCTTACGGGGCAAGTTCTGATTCTCACGGGGCAAGAAAATGGGTTAACGAAACGAAACAAAGTTGTTTTACAAATGTCATGCATATATGTAATGTTAAGTATAGTACACTCTTTACTAAGCATTAGGCTTAATGTATTTATCGTATGATGTAGGTGACGAGAACGAAGGTGAGGAACCTCTTTACGATGGTCAAGCGTAGTTGGCCGATGGACGGAGCTCGTGGCGGCGGGGCGTGTTTTGGCTAGGCTGGTTGACTCATGGTTAGACATTTTTGAGAGTTTTTGGTGATGTTTGGGGTAATGGTGAATTAGATAGATTTATCGTAGAATTTGATACGTTTTAGGATGTTTGATGACTGAACCGATAGTATATTGCATTTTGTTTTACTTTGGACGTTTTTTGTTCAAACAGGAAGGAAATGTTAAACTTTTAAACGGAACCACGCTGTTTGTTTTTATGAAATTTGAGTACGTTTAAAGTAAATTGTGTCGGTTTTGAGCATTTGGGTAAATGTTATGTTTGAAGTGTATTTATGGGATGTAAGTAAAGATTGTGTGAAGAAGTAGTGAGAAAAGTGAAGAGCTTGTGTGTTGTATGTTTTAGTGTTAAGAATGTGGCGTGCAGGGCGTGGGAAGAAGGAAAGAAGAAAGAAGGGGGGGGGGGGGGGGAGGAAAAGCTATGCTCTCTGGAGAAATTCCAGAGAGCATGGCGATTGCTCGCCTCTCCCCCTGCCTGGCAATCGCCAATGGGCGATTGCTCGCCAGGGGCAATCGCCCAATGGCGATCAATCGCCAGTTTTTCTGGCGATTGATCGCAACCTGTTCTGTCGCCCTTTAAAAAAAAAAAGAATAAGAATAAAGATTTTAATTATATTCTTTTAGTTTTTATAGTTTAAGTTAATGGTTTTAAGATTAATTTAGATGGTTTTTATAATAATTTTTAAACGTCGTTAACATTTTCAATTCCGACTTTAAAAGTTTTATTTCCGCTCAAAAGTCAGATTTAGAGTTTGTAGGTATATAAAAAAAAAAATTAGTTCGAAAATGAATAAGGGTACGGGTAAGGGTTGTGACAGTTATGGTATCAGAGAGATGGAGTTTTAAAAGCGATTTTGTGATTTGCTTGCCAAACACACCGCCGTACGGGAACTCTCCATCGACTGTAAGTGTTTAAGTTTAAGTACGATTCTTAGATATTTATTGTTTTGTACTGTTAATGTGTTTAGGAGTAAGAAAAAAATGCCGAAAGCACCTAGACCACCTCCAGAGAACCCTATGTGTAACAACCCCAAGGGGATTGCCACATAATTCATAACTCAACCTCTTAATCATCTTATTCTTACCTTCTGTACCTTGATCACTATTAGTATCATCATTATTATTACCCCATTTTTATTTTTTTCATAAACATATCTCTTAAACTGCATCTGCCGATAGAATAGTAAACTCGCATCGGCTGATGGTCACGTGCCCACCACGCGACACCCGTTTCCCCATCCAGTAGAGGTCATCTACCAATCACTAGACGACAAGCAACATTACTGTCAAGCATTGAACTCGCTTCTGCAGATGACTTTTGACAGTAAACATTACATAATCACTTGCTCCTGCCGATCGCTAAACGACAAGCATTGAGCTCGCTCCTACCGATGACTATTTGACAATAAACATTACACAAACTCTTGCTCCTGCCGATCGCTAAACGACTAGCATTGAGCTCGCTCCTACCGATGACTATTTGACAATAAACATCACACAAACTCTTGCTCCTGCCGATCGCTAAACGACAAGCATTGAGCTCGCTCCTACCGATGACTATTTGACAATAAACATTACATAAACTCTTGCTCCTGCCGATCGCTAAACGACAAGCATTGAGCTCGCTCCTACCGATGACTATTTGACAATAAACATCACACTGATTTTTTCTTCTGCTTGTATTTGTGAATGTATTTTTTTGTGGGGGCTAATTGAAAAATTGTGAGAAGAGGATAAGTGGTGAGGACATAGGAAGGCACATGATCTGAATCAAAAATATAAATTTGTTATGAAATATTTCTAGGAAGCTAAATGTGATATGAAATTTTATACATGTGCTGAGGACTATATTTGTGATATGGAAGTTATAATCGATTTTCTTATACTCTAAAAAAGTTATCAATGTGTTAATGCAATTATGTCGGGAAAGTTTCATTTTCGGAAACTAATAACTGATTGTTTTCCCATAATTTTTTCTAGGAAAAGTTCACTTAGCCATTAAGTATGGGGTCAGTGGTCATTTGTCCATAACTATTTTTTACCTCAAAGACCTATCGTATCATGTTGCAATTCAACCCTCACGTTAAATTTTTCGTTTAAATTGACACGGTGTTCTGCACATTCTGCACTCCTAAAACCTAATAAAAAAGACCTCATTCCTCCGGAAATCTTTAAATGTAAAAAGTTGACCTTGGTCCGCCGAAATCCCTACGTAAATTCAAAGTGGAAAATTTTTGAAAGCAAAGTCTTGTTTGGCGCCAAAAGAGCAGAGAAAGAAACTGTAATCTCCGCTTCCAAATGGGGGATTTGCATGACTTGTTTGGAATATGGGAGGAAACGCGAAATTCTAGGGATTTTTCCAATTGTCGAACCTTGATGGAGCTGGAGGCGAGTTTTGTAAAAAGGCTCGAAAAATAATGATTGTTAACGCTCGCCATTTTGCTTACATTGGCTCTTCTTCTTTCTTGTGCAAGTCCTTTCATCGCTGTCAGGGGGGTTTTGCGTTTGCTACTCTGTATCATGCCCTCTATGACCTCTCTACTTCTACTCAGAAGCGCAATG
>CM039506.1:19276840-19330013 GCA_022432975.1 Begonia masoniana
TCGACAATATGCACCTGTTGAGAGGCACAAGCAAACCAAGCCCCCCGCAAGCGAACACGCCCGCCATGACAGAAGGCACTCCACCATTGGTCATGCGAGATCACCCATTGCCCCACGTAGGCACATATGGCCGCCGATCACGAAAACCAAATTTTTTTTTTTTTTTTTTTTTTTTTTTTATGAGTGGTAACGTTAAATTACGAGAATTACGTTTCTCGTAATATAATGGACATTTTAGTAAAAATAGTAAACGAGGTTTTTTTTGTGAACAGACAGTTTTAATGGAACCCTAGTGATAAGTTGGATTTATTGGTGAAATGAGAAATTTTGGAGAAACCGAATCGTTAACTAATTAACGAAATAATTGGACGAATATATAGAAAATTATAAGCAAGGGCGAATAGGTAATTTTGTAATCCAAAATTTATAATTAAAACTTAACTTTACTCTCCCTCCCTCAACACTCACGATTTTCCCTCTGCTATTCCCTTCTCCCAGGCGATTTCCTTCCTCCGTCGACGTTCTCTCCTTTCGGCAACCAACGCTTCTCCAATCAACCCCCGTTCTTCACGATTTCTTCTCCTCTCGCAACCCTAGGTAAGATTCTGTGATTTTTTCAGACGTTAGCTCTCGATTTCTAAGTCGCTAAATAATTAGGGTTTCGTAGGAATTTCACGAAAATAGTCGGGTTTGTTAGAAAACATTCGATAGGGTTGTAATTACGATTATTGAGCGTTATTTGGGGAAATAAAGGGTGTATTCGAAGTTTGGGTTGAAATGTCGAGTGAAGCTTTGTAAAACCTCCATTAATAGAATGTAAGGATTTGTGAGCGTAAATTGCTCGATGAAATGCCCGAGAGAAGTTTATTAGAATTTTAGGAAATTTCTTTTAGTTAAGAGTTTCGTAAAATTCTGAAAGTTTATGTTTAAGCTCGGTTTTAACAAAGGACGTTATGGATTGACTTAGGTGACCAAGCTCGGGACGAGGAGCTCGGTGTGCAACGGACGTGAGGTAAGTTCTCGTGACTTACTGTGGCCGATTGGCCTACACCATAAGCCAGAGTTTGTTTTCGAGGATACGTTGGTGCATTGTTTGTTTAAGTTGGTCATTGTTTCGTTAATTGTTTCGGTTGGGTAGTTTAGGTTCGGTTGTTCTATAGGTTGTTTGTTATAGTGTTTTGATGGTATTAGTAGCGTTTTGATGGTATGTTCTTTATGTATGTTTATATTGAACTGTTCATGCATCATGGTTTTAAAAATGACATGAAAATGAATTTACGCACGGATTTCATGAAAAGAACATGCATTGTAAAGGCAAGTAAAGTATCACAGAAAACAACCATGACATGGGGTTATCGGGGATGAGGTTCAGACCTGACGTTCTGTGGTGAGCGGGTTTCCCTCTCTTTAGATGGTGTGGGCTGTCTAACCGTTGGACGTGCCTTATCCATCTGTCGAGCGTTTTCGATAACCATAGACTGACACGTACTAATATATGTAATGACATGGACGGTTTTCATAGCATCGAGCATACATGATCATGCATTAGCATTTACGTAGAACTTGCTGAGATTTTTTATCTCATAGGTGTCTTTATGGTGTAGGTGTCTTGACGTAGGTGAGGACGAGATCCCTCCACCCGAGGAATGATGCAGTTGAAGGAGGATGGCCTGTGGGAGTGCGTTGGGCAATCGGTGCGTTTTGACTCGTGGGGATGTGTGTATGTATTTTTGGGATTTGATGGTTAGTATAAAAATGTATAGTTAGATCATTTTAGGATGTTTGGAACCTGATTAGTTGATAGGTTTACGTTTTGATATTTTTAATTGTTTTAGAAACTATTTTATGAACTGCTTGGTGATTTTAGCAGGAGGAAATGTTTAGTTTTTAAACCGAACCACGCAGTTTGTTTTTACGAAATCGGGTTATGTTTTAATTGTGTTTGAGTCGTTTATTTTGGGTGAGGTCTGAGCGATCGTATGTTACGTGTTTATGGAATAGAGTACGTTGAAGTTTTAGTGTAGGTTATATGTTATGAATGCAAGGGAAAAGAAAGAAGAAAAGAAGATGGGAGGGAGGAGAAGGAAAGGAGAGGAGGCAAAACACTTGGCGACTGATCGCCAAGAGGGGCGATTGGTCACCAAGGAGGATCGCCACTCCCTGGATTTTTCCAGGGAGTGTGGCAATTGATCGCCACAGTGAGGGGCGGTCATTCGCCCCTTCAATTTTTGGTGGTGGCGATCGATCGCCCCTCTCCTTCTTTTAGTCGATTGACATTTTTGTCCCTCCCTCTTTGGCCGATTGTTTATTCATTATTTTGAATTGTTTTAAATGTTTTTAATTGTTTTAAACATTTGTTTAAGTTTTATTCCAATTTTTTTAAGTTTATTTAAGTTGTTTTACAAATAGTTTTCGAACGATTTTAATGATATAGTCTACTTTTAAATTTCGCTCGAACGTTAGGTTTAAAGTTTTAAGTATAAAAAAATAATAATAATACTGGAAAAATAGGAATAGTGTAAGGGTCGCTATAACTTATGGTATCAGAGCCCCCGGGTTTTAAAAACGGTTCTGTTGACTGCTCGATTGCACAGCCACTACACGGACGTCCTTCCTCATCTGTAAGTATGTTTAATGCTTTATTTGATTTCGATTTCTTAGAGTGTTTTAACTTTGATATAGGAGTTATAAAAAAAAAATGGTGCGTCTAGGGAATGACCGAGATGACAGAGACGATACAATAGATCAACTTAAGGAATTCATTGCCTAATAGTCCTAACACATGGAGCGACAGGCTCAACAAATGGAGAGACAGTCCCAACAACTGGGCACCCTAATAGACCGTGAGGGCATTAGAGCTCGAGAGACAGCGACTCTTGGTAATCGGGGGATGGAGAGGTTCCAGAAGCTCCAACCTCCCATGTTCAACGGGCAATCTACGGATCCCTCTTCAGCCGAGGAGTGGATTCAAACCATGGAAGACATGCTGGCTTACGCAAGTATAGATGATGGAGAGAAGGTTACGTTGGTGACATATCACTTAGCACTAGATGCCCGATTCTGGTGGAATTCTATCAAGGCAACCACCGATGTGACGATTATGAGTTGGGAGCGTTTCAGAATGGTATTTTATGACAAGTACTTCAGCCATACAGTACGGGAGGCGAAAATGGTAGAATTCATGCAACTGCGGCAGGTTGGTTCAATTGCCGAGTATGTGAGAAGGTTTAAGGCCCTGTCCCGATTTGCACCACGCCAGGTTAGTATTAATAAGGACAAGGTACGCAGATTTGTACAGGGGCTTGGCCAAGAAATTCGGAAGAGTCTTACCATATCAAGGGTGCGGAATGTGTCCTATGATGAGATTGTGGCCAGGGCATTTGAGATTGAGGCTGTTGATCAGAGTTATGCCAAACCGAGAGAGCCAGCTAGAGGGTTCTTTCAGGAGATACAACCACGGCCTCAGAATTTGGGTTGACAACCGAAGGGACAGCCACAACAACAACAGAGGGGTGCAAAAAGGCCCTATGATGGTAAAGGCGATCAAGGCAAGGGGAAGCAAGTCCAAGGGGCTGCTCAGAAGCCTGTTTGTCCTAAGTTCCAGAAGGAACACTATGGCGCTTGTCGATTGGGCACGAACAGTTGTTATAGATTTGGAGAGGTTGGCCATTTTGCTCAGAACTGTCCAAGAGCTGCTACCAATCAAAGAAGAGTGGCCTGAGAGTATTTGCATTTATTGAGCCCGGTGACGTCAACAACGAGGCTCAGCCATTCGTTATAGCAGGTATTATTCTAATCACTAGTGTTGCAGTATTCTCACTGATAGATACGGGGGCTACACACTCTTTTATTTCGACCACGTGTGTATCTAGATTGGGGTTAGTGCCGGAGTTAGCAAAGTTAGGAGTAATAAGTGAGTAGTAGACGCTTTGTGCATTGGGAAGCGTTAAGTGGAGGTTATGAAGCAGAGGCCTAAGAACTACGAAGAACTTAGGAACACAAACGTGATAATTACTGAAAGAAAAGTTTAGCACTCTAAATCAGATGTCGTGTTTCGAAGTTTAAGGTAACTAGTATAACCATAGAGGAGATTGAAATCGAGGGCGTAAACTTATCCGCAACAAGTTTTCAAACAAGAAAACCATTGGAATGAGTCATGGATGGTACAGGAGCCAAGTGGAATAATTAGAACCCGACTAGAAGGAACAAAAGGATATGGACCATCGGGTAACATGAGAGAAGTCCATGTGCGATATTTGAGATAAGTGCGGGGGATTGTTAGATTCAATGGGGAATTAAGATTAGAAGTTTAACCCAGTGGTTAGTACCGTATGAATAATGGAATTCGCAATTTCAATGGTTCGACTCGTATTTGACAAGTCGAGACCAATTGATACATAGATAACTCAAGGTTAGAAGGAATAATTTAGAGCAATTCCATGGCGAGACTTAGGGACTTGACTGTGCTCAAAGTTAATGAAGAGTTAAGTTAGACGAATGAGCATATTGTAGATAGTATAAACGTTTCAGTTAGGACATAACGAAGAAACTCCTTAACGTGACTTAGAGGGAAATGTGAGATTTATAGGACCTAATTTACAAGTGAGCCAGTCTTAAGATAGTAGCAACTTAAGCTCTCAGTTAAAACTGTTGAGGCCTTGAACGTATTTTCGGGGGTGTAGTTGGTGAAAAATAGCAATGGAAAGAGTTAAGTTGTAAGAACCGCATTGAAACAGGGATCGAGGTTGGTGAGTTACTCGAGGAAGGATGTGACGTAGGATATTATTGATGGGATACCTTGCGAAATATAGAGAATGGAATTCTAGTTAAGAAGCTCATATGGAAATAGTTATTAAGACCCGTGAAGTGTCCAAGGAAGGGAACAATTGGAGTACCGTTGACGAAGAAGTTACACAGGAGCATTACTAGAGAAATGTAGACTCGGATGGTTGTGGTAGTGACTAAGGTTAAGGCCAACAAACTTATACCCGAGTTTAGTGTACAGCTCCGATATACATATAGAAATTGTTATACTCGATAGGTGGATAAAGTCGTAGTATAGTTGAGATTTAGCATTGGAGTAAGTAATTTAAGAAGGCTTTGAGAGCTTGAAGTGGTTAGGTACGTATTTGATAGGCATAGGATTAAGAAAGTTGGGAACTAAATGAACTCAGTTCGAGAAGTCGGAGTTAAAATAGAGGGGAGTTCGGATGACAACCTGGGTGTTGTTAGGAATCCTTGAACGATAGTCAACTCAAATGACGTTAGAAAATTGAAGTTATTTTGAGGATTGAGGTTACGAGTTAATCTTTAGGGAGAAAAACCCTAATCAGGAGGCCAATTGATAAGTTGGAGAGTTTAACATTTTGGATGATTAAATATAGACTAACGCGTGCTCGAGTCGATAGGTGTCAAGTACACAGTTAGAGATCGTTGATGGACGGCTTAGAGAATTTGGCAAGGTTGATGCGTAAGTAAGGACGTGCTTAAGCCAATTGAAAGTAAGGATTATGGTTAGGAGATTTATGTGAGAATTGAGTTGGTGTACATACCAACTGCGGATGGAGTCGATGAAATTATGTTAAGTTTGAGTTACAGCCCAGGAGTTGGAAGAAATTCTTGGCATTTAATCAGGCTGACGTTAGGGAACCTTAGCATAGCTCTGATCTAAAGGGACAGAGCTAAGGAAAGACGTCGATGAGAAAGAAGATTGAAAAATTAAATTACTAGGATATCTAATCGTGAGTGATTAAGTAAAAGACGACGCTTACGCAAGTATTAAGGTGACAAAGTATGCCGTCGGATAAATTGATTTGAGATTTAGAAATTGTTACACTCAAAGGATGAATACGATTCAATTGAGAGTAGGAAATATAAAGAGTGACCGTAAGTAGGGATAGAGTCGAAACCTTTATTTGGAGAGATAGAGGAAAGAAGCTTGAAAAGAACGGAGCAATTGTGAATTAAGGTATAAGATCGCAAGACATGAGGCAATAATGCCAAGGACTGCAAGCGAAGTCAAATTTTGAGGACAAAATTTAAATAAGGTAGATGGAATGTAACACCCGGTTTTACGGGATTTTGTAATTCCAGAATATAATGGCATTTTTGTAAATATGTCAAATTAAGTCTGTTTTGCGAGCAAAGAGCGTTATTATAATTCTAATAATTAATATGGATTTTAAGAAAATTTCAGAAATTTTAGGAGTGGTAACGTTAAATTACGAGAATTACGTTTCTCGTAATATAAGGGAAATTTTAGTAAAAATAGTAAACGAGGTCTGTTTTGCGAACAGACAGTTTTAATGGAACCCTAGTGATAAGTTGGATTTATTGGTGAAATAAGAAATTTTGGAGAAACCGAATCGTTAACTAATTAACGAAATAATTGGACGAATATATAGAAAATTATAAGGAAGGGCGAATAGGTAATTTTGTAATCCAAAATTTATAATAAAAACTTAACTTTACTCTCCCTCCCTCAACACTCACGATTTTCCCTCTGCTATTCCCTTCTCCCAGGCGATTTCCTTCCTCCGTCGACGTTCTCTCCTTCCGGCGACAAACGCTTCTCCGATCAACCTCCGTTCTTCACGATTTCTTCTCCTCTCGCAACCCTAGGTAAGATTCTGTGATTTTTTCAGACGTTAGCTCTCGATTTCTAAGTCGCTAAATAATTAGGGTTTCATAGTAATTTCACGAAAATAGTCGGGTTTGTTAGAAAACGTTTGATAGGGTTGTAATTACGATTATTGAGCGTTATTTGGGGAAATAAAGGGTGTATTTGAAGTTTGGGTTGAAATGTCGAGTGAAGCTTTGTAAAACCTCCATTAATGGAATCTAAGGATTTGTGAGCGTAAATTGCTCGATGAAATGCCAGAGAGAAGTTTATTAGAGTTTTAGGAAATTTCCTTTAGTTAAGAGTTTCGTAAAATTCCGAAAGTTTATGTTTAAGCTCGGTTTTAACAAAGGACATTATGGATTGACTTAGGTGACAAAGCTTGGGACGAGGAGCTCGGTGTGCAACGGACGTGAGGTAAGTTCTTGTGACTTACTGTGGCAGATTGACCTACACCATAAGCCGGAGTTTGTTTTTGAGGATACGTTGGTGCATTGTTTGTTTAAGTTGGTCATTGTTTCGTTAATTGTTTCAGTTGGGTAGTTTAGGTTCGGTTGTTCTATAGGTTGTTTGCTATAGTGTTTTGATGGTATTAGTAGCGTTTTGATGGTATGTTCTTTATGTATGTTTATATTGAACTGTTCATGCATCATGGTTTTAAAAACGACATGAAAATGAATTTACGCACGGATTTCATGAAAAGAACATGCATTGTAAAGGCAAGTAAAGTATCACAGTAAACAACCATGACATGGGGTTATCGGGGATGAGGTTCAGACCTAGCGTTATGTGATGAGCGGTTTTCCCTCCCTTCAGATGGTGTGGGTTGTCTAACCGTTGGACGTGCCTTATCCATCTGTCGAGCGTTTTCGATAACCATAAACTGACACGTACTGATATATGAAATGACATGGACGGTTTTCATAGCATCGAGCATACATGATCATGCATTAGCATTTACGTAGAACTTGCTGAGATTTTTATCTCATAGGTGTCTTTATGGTGTAGGTGTCTTGACGTAGGTGAGGACGAGATCCCTCCACCCGAGGAATGATGCAGTTGAAGGAGGATGGCCTGTGGCAGTGCGCTGGGCAGTCGGTGCATTTTGACCCGTGGGGATGTGTGTATGTATTTTTGGGATTTGATGGTTAGTATAAAAATGTATAGTTAGATTATTTTAGGATGTTTGGAACCTGATTAGTTGATAGGTTTACGTTTTGATATTTTTAAATGTTTTGGAAACTATTTTATGAACTGCTTGCTGATTTTAGCAGGAGGAAATGTTTAGTTTTTAAACCAAACCACGCAGTTTGTTTTTACGAAATCGGGTTATGTTTTAATTGTGTTTGAATCGTTTATTTTGGGTGATTGGTGAAGTGTGAAATGGCTGAGGTCTGAGCGATCGTATGTTACGTGTTTATGGAATAGAGTACGTTGAAGTTTTAGTAGGTTATATGTTATGAATGCAAGGGAAAAGAAAGAACAAAAGAAGATGGGAGGGAGGAGAAGGACAGGAGATAAAGAAAAAAAAGGAGAGGAGGCAGAACACTTGGCGACTGATCGCCAAGAGGGGCAATTGGTCACCAAGGAGGATCGCCACTCCCTGGATTTTTCCAGGGAGTGTGGCGATTGATCGCCACAGTGAGGGGCGATCATTCGCCCCTCCAATTTTTGGTGGTGGCGATCGATCGCCCATCTCCTTCTTTTAGCCGATTGACATTTTTGTCCCTCCCTCTTTGGCCGATTGTTTATTCATTATTTTGAATTGTTTTAAATGTTTTTAATTGTTTTAAACATTTGTTTAAGTTGGTGCATTGTTTGTTTAAGTTGGTCATTGTTTCGTTAATTGTTTCAGTTGGGTAGTTTAGGTTCGGTTGTTCTATAGGTTGTTTGCTATAGTGTTTTGATGGTATTAGTAGCGTTTTGATGGTATGTTCTTTATGTATGTTTATATTGAACTGTTCATGCATCATGGTTTTAAAAACGACATGAAAATGAATTTACGCACGGATTTCATGAAAAGAACATGCATTGTAAAGGCAAGTAAAGTATCACAGTAAACAACCATGACATGGGGTTATCGGGGATGAGGTTCAGACCTGGCGTTATGTGATGAGCGGTTTTCCCTCCCTTCAGATGGTGTGGGTTGTCTAACCGTTGGACGTGCCTTATCCATCTGTCGAGCGTTTTCGATAACCATAAACTGACACGTACTGATATATGAAATGACATGGACGGTTTTCATAGCATCGAGCATACATGATCATGCATTAGCATTTACGTAGAACTTGCTGAGATTTTTATCTCATAGGTGTCTTTATTGTGTAGGTGTCTTGACGTAGGTGAGGACGAGATCCCTCCACCCGAGGAATGATGCAGTTGAAGGAGGATGGCCTGTGGCAGTGCGCTGGGCAGTCGGTGCATTTTGACCCGTGGGGATGTGTGTATGTATTTTTGGGATTTGATGGTTAGTATAAAAATGTATAGTTAGATCATTTTAGGATGTTTGGAACCTGATTAGTTGATAGGTTTACGTTTTGATATTTTTAAATGTTTTGGAAACTATTTTATGAACTGCTTGCTGATTTTAGCAGGAGGAAATGTTTAGTTTTTAAACCAAACCACGCAGTTTGTTTTTACGAAATCGGGTTATGTTTTAATTGTGTTTGAATCGTTTATTTTGGGTGATTGGTGAAGTGTGAAATGGCTGAGGTCTGAGCGATCGTATGTTACGTGTTTATGGAATAGAGTACGTTGAAGTTTTAGTAGGTTATATGTTATGAATGCAAGGGAAAAGAAAAAACAAAAGAAGATGGGAGGGAGGAGAAGGACAGGAGATAAAGAAAAAAAAGGAGAGGAGGCAGAACACTTGGCGACTGATCGCCAAGAGGGGCAATTGGTCACCAAGGAGGATCGCCACTCCTTGGATTTTTCCAGGGAGTGTGGCGATTGATCGCCACAGTGAGGGGCGATCATTCGCCCCTCCAATTTTTGGTGGTGGCGATCGATCGCCCATTTTGGGCGATCGATCGCCCCTCTCCTTCTTTTAGCCGATTGACATTTTTGTCCCTCCCTCTTTGGCCGATTGTTTATTCATTATTTTGAATTGTTTTAAATGTTTTTAATTGTTTTAAACATTTGTTTAAGTTTTATTCCAATTTTTTTAAGTTTATTTAAGTGGTTTTACAAATAGTTTTCGAACGATTTTAACGATATAGTCTACTTTTAAATTCCGCTCGAACGTTAGGTTTAAAGTTTTAAGTGTAAAAAATAATAATAATAATACGGGAAAAATAGTAATAGTGTAAGGGTCGCTACAGGTTCAGACCTTGGTATACATCAATTACAAATTCTATCTATCTGTCTGGCGGTAATCTGGGAAGATCATCGAGTAAAATCTCTGTAAAATCTCTAACAATTGGAATGTCACTTGGCTTTTCCTCGTTGAATAATTGAGTATCAACCACTATGGCAAGATAAACTGAGCAGTTATCTTTAAACTGCTCTTGGACCACCATAGAATAGGAAGTATGTAGTCCACTTTTCCTTATCATCACCTGCAAGGTAAACTTTTCTTTGTTCGGGGGACAAAAAGTCACTATCTCAGACCTGCAGTCAATAGTGGCGAAATGGTGGGACAACCAGTCCATTCCCAAAATGTGATCATATCGCTTTATGCCCATAACTATCTGACTAGCAAAAAGAGTATTATTCTCTACGGAAATAACATTGCCTTGAAATACTCCATCTGACTGCATACATTATCCTGAAGGTAGCATTATGCTATATAAAAAATCTGCCAACTCTGGCATTAATTTCAACCTAGCTACACAGGTAGTTGAAATAATAGAATGTGTAGCCCCTATGTCTATCAATGAAAAGACTGCTATGTCGATAATCAAGACGGCACCTGCAATAACAGAAGGCTTGGCATCATCATCAATGTCGCCATGCTCGATGAAAGAGAATATCCTCGGTGTAACTCTCTTCTGATCAATAGTCATCCTTGAACAATTTTGAGCATAGTGGCCTACCTCCCCGCGTTTAAGACACCTGTCCGTACCCAGTCTACAAGCACCAAAATGAGCTTTCTGGCACTTTGGACATACAGGTTTCTGAGTAGGTTCCTGGATTTGTTTTCCTTTTCCCTAATCACCCTTTTCGTCATCTGGCCTCTTTACCCCTTGTTGATGTAATTGTTGTTGTCCTCTCGGTTGCCAGCCTTTGTTCTGAGATTGAGGCTGGATCTCTCGAAAGAATCCTCTGCTAGGCTCTCTTGGTTTAACATAGGTTTGTTCTGTAGCTTCGAACTCCAGAGTTCTGGCTACAATACCTGCACAAGGAACATTCAAAGTTCCTAATATAATAACACTTTTTCAAATTTACGGCTTCAACCCTTGCATAAACTGGTGCACTTTGTCCTCATTCTCGCTCACCAAGCGTGGTGCAAATCGAGACAAGGTTTCAAACTTTTGAATATACTCAGCAACCGAACCAGTCTGTCGTAGCTGCGTAAACTCCATCAATTTACCCGTTCACACTGTACGACTGAAATACTTGTCATAGAACACGGTTTTGAACCGTTCCCAAGTCATTGCTGCTACATCGGTAGTTACATTGATGGTGTCCTACAAAAATTGAGCATCCAATGCAAAGTGAAAGGTAGTACATGCGACTTTTTCCCTGTTCTCAATCTTTACGTAGGCTAGCATATCCTCCATAGTTCGAATCTACTCCTCAGCAGCAGTGGGATCCAACAATTAACCATTGAATAGTTGAGGTCGCAACTTTTGAAATCACTCCATGCTGTGATTATTAGGAACAACCAACTCTTGGGTTCTAAGACTCTCTCGGTTTATCAATGCCTCTAGCTGATGAGACTGCTTATCTATATATTACGCTTGTCGATCAAGATGTTAAGCATGTTGGGCAATGAAATCCCTCAATTGGTCTATGGTATTGTCCGTTTCATCCCTCTCATTTTCTCTTCTAACTATTTTGTTAATCCTATAAAATTTAAAGACAAATAACTCTAAGAAATTGAAGAAATCTTATAAATGTACTTACAGTTGAGGAAGTATGTCCGTGTAGTGGCTTGTGATGTCGAACAGTCTACAGAACCAATTTTAAAATCTGTTTGCTCTGATACCATACTGTAACACGTCCTTCTTTTTCTTTACCTTAAAATTCTCATAATTTTTTTTTGACTTTATTTAATGACTTTATTCATTTCCTCGAGCGACATCGTTTAAAATATTAAACCATGGTAGCGGAAGACTATCGTGCATGGAAGACTCGTTATAAAGTAAAATTAACCAAAATCCCAAGTTTGATACAATAAAAAGAACCCCAGTCGACCCCCAAAGCTTTCAATCGACACTTCATAATAGTGGTCGACCTCTCCTAATAGGGGTCGACACCCCATTTGTCTCTTGTTTTTTTTTTCTACTGAGACCGGTCGACACCTTGCAATAGCGGTCGACACCTTGTCTAGTATGGGCCTACCACTACAAGCATAGGTCTACCCCTTGTCTGGTAGTGGTCGACCCCTACAAGCATAGGTCGACACTTCAAAGGCAAAATGTCATCCCTCTACGTCTAACACTTCACATTTTACCCACTTATCCCCTTTTTCTTTTACTTACTCATCACCAATTCACTTCCTTTACTTTCTAAACCCCTTTCAACATCCAATACACTCTTAAATACGCTATAAACTCAACGATTATACTTTAAAAACAAAATAATTTATCACCATATCTACACCATGAGTACTTAGCGGAATTCTAGAAACGAACTGCATGGGTACATCTAAAATGAACATATCCATACAGATGAAAACGAAAAACTCCCCAACATCTCCAATCTCCACCATACTTAACCAACTCTACATGTAACGTGTAACACCCGGAATTTTTCCTATATAGTACATAACCCTAGGTTAGGTTATGCCATGGGAGTTTAACATTAACCTAGGTTTGAGTTGTATTGTTGACTTAAGGAAGTGACATAAACATAGGAGGGTTTGAAGAGAAGGAATCACGGTGGAAATGAGTAGGAGGCAAAGGAAGAAAAGGGTGTTGGTAAGTCAAAATTTAGGGGAAGAAGAGAGTTTGAAAAAGTCAAAAGAGTAAAGGGAGTTGAAAAGTCAAAAAAGAATTAACCAATGGGAAGAAATATGTGGTGAAAAGGAAAGAAAGTGTGGGGTTTCCACGTGAGGAATGAAGTGGAATGAAGGAGAAGGAAAAGAGTGGGGAGTTTTATAATTTATGAAACTTTGGTGGATAAAGCAAAAAGGTGAAAAAGATGGTTTTTATAAATTAAAGGAAAGTGAAGGAGAAAAACATCAAAACCTCTTCTTCTTCCTCTTGCCCTTCACGGTTCCTTGCAGCCATTGAAGCCCCTCTAAATCTTCATTTCATCAAGAGTTTTCAAGGTATTTTGAGATAAATTGAGTGGGTTTTACTTTTCTACCATTAGGTGTTAGTATGTGGTGTTTTTATGGTAGTTTAGTGAGGTTTGGTTAGGGTTTGGAAAACCCTAACCATGGGGTCCGAAATTTGGGGTTTAAATGGTGGTTTTCTTCCCTAATTGCATGATTAAGAGGTTAGATGAATTTAATGGGTTGATTTAGGGATAGATTGGAGATTTGAAAGGTGTTATGCAAAAATCGGTTGTGTGGAGTATGAACACCGGTTCTGTTTTGTTATTTTCGGATTTTCCCTTGTGTTGGTTTGGTTAATTTGAGTGTTTCAATGGATAGTAGATGTGTAGGGGTTTATAGATTGGGGTGGCACGTCAAAATCCGTTGACAAACGAGTAAGTTATGGCTGTTCGAAGTTGGACACTGAAAATAGTTAGAGAAAAGCGGGTTTTGTGGTTTTAGGTTGAATTGTGGTGTAGTTTTGGTTAGTTTAGGTTTAAGAATTTCTTAGAGTTTTATAAGTGAGTTACTGAGTTAAGTTTCCTTATTTGTTAAGTAATTGTGCACGAGTAAGTTAGCGGTACTGTAATACCCGGCTTGTACGGAATATTAATATTATATTATGTGATGACATTTTTGTAATTATATCAAATCAAGTCTGTTTTGTGAGCGGAGAGCTTTATTAGGATCCTAACGATTAATAGGAATTTTAAGGAAATTACGAGAATTTTCAAAGTAATAACGCTATATTTCAAGTAATTACGTTTCTCGTAATATAAAGGACGTTTTAGTAAAAATAGTAAACGTGGTCCGATTTGCGAACAGACAGTTTTAATAAATCCTAAATAATAAGTTGGAGTTATTGTTAAAATAAGAAAATTTGGAGAAACCGAATAGTTAGCCGATTAACGAAACGAAGGACGAAACGATTATAAAAACTAAGGAAGGGCAAAACGGTCTTTTGCAAAGTCAATTTTTAATTTAAAACATCACACTTCTTCTTCCTCCAGAGAACTTCACGATTTCTCTGCTCCTTTTCTCCTCCAGGCCACGATCTCCATTCTCCCTCACGCAACTTTCCATTCCGACCTCCGATTCGTCTCCCGATCGTCTCGTTTTTTTCATGTTTTCTCCTCCTCTTGCAACCCTAGGTATGAATCTATGGTTTTAGAGTGTTAGTTTTCAATTTCTACGAAGTTTAGCGTTAGGGTTTTCGTTTAGGGTTTTGTTAGAAATCGAGATTTAGAGTTCAAAATCGATAGGTTGTTGTAGTTTATGAATGTATAAAGCGTATTGAACGTTGTTGGACAAATTTAATCTATTTAGGACAAATGTTAGATTTTGTGAAAATTCGAGATTTAAGAAAAGCTCGTATTTAGGGATTGGAGGTGCCGAGCGTGTAATTGCTCGATGAAATAGCTCAATGAATTTGATTAAAGCTATAGGAAATTTCGTTAGTTACGGTTTTGTAATTTGGATGCTTAGTAGCTTAAATTAGTTTTAACGGCGAATATTGTTTTTTGCATCAGACAAACAATGCTCGTGGACGGAGTTTGAGCTGCAACGGACACAAGGTAAGTTCTCGTGACTTGCTTTGACCAATTGGTCTACACCGTACGTCGAGGTCGTATCGAGGAATTTTGGTGACGTGCTTGTTTAACTGCTTTGGATGGGTAGTTAGGTTTAATCGTTTTATAGGTTATGCTTTTACAGTCTTGATGGTACACATGATTGCTTGTTTACGTTTATATTGAACTGTTCACGCATCACGTGTTTTAAAAGAACATAGAAAATGAATTTCCGCACGATGTTTTAAAGAAAATGGCGATGTGGCCTGGAGAGGGGCTATTGATCTATTGTGAAGATCGACTACGGGTTTGTCACAATACCACATCTATTATGTACTCATACAGTTATACAGTTATAGGTCATGCGAGATGGGGCTCAGGCACGGCTGTACGCGTTGTAAGCGTGTACCCCCCTCCTCTAGCTGGAAAGAGTAGTCCGACCGTTAGATGTGCTCTCTCCGGTTAGGGGGTTGAGATCTCGGTGACACCCACAGAGTAAAGATAAAGAAAATGCTGCATGATTTCTGAACTCATATGCATAGCATGCATGTACATTTACGAGAGCTTGTTGGGATTTTTATCTTATAGGTGTCTGTATGGTGTAGGTGACTTCGACATAGGTGAGGACGAGATCCCTCCACCTGAGGAGTGATGCAGTTGACGGAGGATGGTTGCGTGAGTGTACTGGCGCAGTCGATGCTTAACCTGACCCGTGGGGATGTATGTACGTGTTTTGAGGGTATTGGGTTATTTTGAGTAAAATATGTATAAAGATATAACATTTTAGGATATTTGGATCTGATAGTAGATAGGTTTATGTTTGATGTTTTAAACGTTTTTGGAAATCTGTTTTATAAACTGTTTTTGTAAAGTTTTCATTGGAACTGTGTGGTAATTTAAAACAGGAGGGATTGTCAATTTTTAAACATATCCACGCAGTTCGTTTTTACGAAAGTTTACTACGTTTTTAAATAGGTTCTGGGATATGTTTCCGGCTGATTTATTTGGTAGTTGAGGAAGTGAGTAAATGTTTTGAGGATTTCTTGGTTATTCTGGTGTTTCTGTAAATTTTAGGTAAGAAGTGAATTCCAGAGAGGAAGTTAAGCTCTCTGGAAATCTGTTAAGTAGTTGGAATTTTATAAGTTTATGGATGTCGTCCACGGTAGTAGTTCATTCTGTCTTCAAGGATTTTTATGAATTTTGGTTAAGTGTTCTGTGAAACGTCGTCCACGAAGCCTTCTAACTTCGTCGTCCATGATGTCTTCTGTTCTGTTGTTCACAGCCACTGTACTTCTGTTGTCCACTGCCACTGCAGTCCTGTTGTCCACAGCCACTGCAGTTCTGTAGTCCACAGCCACTGCACTTCTGTTGTCCACAGCCACTGCACTTCTGTTGTCCACTGTCACTGCAGTTCTGTTGTCCACAGTCACTGCACTCATGTTGTCCACAGCCACTGCACTTCTGTTGTCGACAGCCACTGTACTTCTGTTGTCTACTGCCACTGTACGTCTGTTGTCCACAGCCACTGCAGTTCTGTTGTCCACAGTCACTGCACTTCTGTTGTCCACAGTTTCTATTTTTAAATGTTTTAGATATTTTTAAAAGTTCAAAAAAATAAAAAATAAGTTTAAAATAAAAATAAAATAATAAGATAATAATATAAAGTGCGAGTAGCACTAGAGGATTGAACGCCTCGTCGTTAAAGTGCGAGTAGCACTAGAGGATTGAACGCCTCGTCGTTAAAGTGCGAGTAGCACTAGAGGATTGAACGCCTCGTCGTTAAAGTGCGAGTAGCACTAGAGGATTGAACGCCTCGTCGTTAAAGTGCGAGTAGCACTAGAGGATTGAACGCCTCGTCGTTAAAGTGCGAGTAGCACTAGAGGATTGAACGCCTCGTCGTTAAAGTGCGAGTAGCACTAGAGGATTGAACGCCTCGTCGTTAAAGTGCGAGTAGCACTAGAGGATTGAACGCCTCGTCGTTAAAGTGCGAGTAGCACTAGAGGGTTGAACGCCTCGTCGTTAAAGTGCAAGTAGCACTAGAGGATTGAACGCCTCGTCGTTAAAGTGCAAGTAGCACTAGAGGATTGAACGCCTCGTCGTTAAAGTGCGAGTAGCACTAGAGGATTGAACGCCTCGTCGTTAAAGTGCGAGTAGCACTAGAGGGTTGAACGCCTCGTCGTTAAAGTGCGAGTAGCACTAGAGGGTTGAATGCCTCGTCGTTAAAGTGCGAGTAGCACTAGAGGGTTGAACGCGTCGTCGTTAAAGTGCGAGTAGCACTAGAGGGTTGAATGCCTCGTCGTTAAAGTGCGAGTAGCACTAGAGGGTTGAATGCCTCATCATTAAAGTGCAAGTAGCACTAGAGGATGGAACGCCTCGTCGTTAAAGTGCGAGTAGCACTAGAGGATGGAACGCCTCGTCGTTAAAGTGCGAGTCGTCGTTAAAGTGCGAGTAGCACTAGAGGGTTTAACGTCTCGTCGTTAACGTGCATGAGTAAGAAGATAGCAGAGTGAGTATCATTGGCATGTGTTAGGAGGCGGTGTGCGCATTGTGTTTGTTTACATTCGTGTTATTCATTACTTGCTAAGCGTAAGCTTACGTGTGTGTGTGTGTGTGTGTGTTCTGTGGTGTAGGTGAAGAAGACAAGAGCAGGTGAGGTAGATGTGACAGCCGAGGACTAGGCCGCAGTTGGAGGAGTACGGAGTCCGCCGGTGCAGGCTGTTGTCGGGGTGTCTTGGCCACTGTCTTCCTCGGGTAGTGTGGGAGGTGAACATTTTGTGGTAAATGGTTTTGTAAATGTTTTGTAAGAAGTAGAAGTTTTAGTACATTGAAGTTGTCAATGTTTTCGTAATGATTTTGGAAATTTTTCGAGTCAGTGGTGATGTTTGATTGGTGATAATGATCGTAAATATTTGTGGGTTGAAACTATATGTTTCTGGTTTAATTGCAGGTTTTGGTTTAAAGAAATTTAGGTGTTACGCTGCTCGTTTTGATTTTTAAAATAATAACGTTGGGTTTATGTTCGCTATTTTTTCCATTATTCGTTTTAAGTCGGTTTTTAAACTTTTGAGGGACTTGAAGATTTGGGTGTCGGGAGTGTGTGGTTAAAATTTCAGAATTTTTGGAGGTGTTTTGTTTGGAGAACAATGAAGAGAAGTCGATAAAGTCGGGAAAAAGTCAATTTTTGGCGTTTTGGGGTGAAAAAAACAGAGCGTGTGGCGATCGATCGCCACTGGGCGTCGATCGATCGCCCACGGTCGCATTTTCGGAGGAAAAACAGAGCGGGTGGCGATCAATCGCCGTCAGGAAGGCGATCGCTCGCCCATGGCACGCGCAGGGCACGCGCGGGGCGCCTAGCAGCGCCCCAACCTAAATTTTTTAAGTTTTTTTTTTAATTTCCTAATTCCAAATTATTTTAACCAGATATTTTCCAACGTATTTAGACACGTTTTCCAACAAAAATTGAGGGTTTGAAAAACCCGAAAACCGAGTTAGAAAATTTACAAAAATTATTTTAAACGTCGTTTTCAACGCGGGATAGCTTAGCAAAGTAACGCACTGAGCTGGGTCGGGTTCGTGGGTGTTACATAACGCCCCCGAATCCACCCCGGCTCGTTGCGTTACTTTGCACAACATTATAACATTAAAACAAAATTAAAATATTTTTTCGATAAAGATTTGAATCGATTTTCAGGTTTTTTGAACCCAAAACATGGTTTAAAACGTGCGGAATTGTCAAAACGTGTCATAAATGGCTGGTTTTAAAACTATTTGAAAGGGGTAAAATTTGAAAAAGAAAAGAAAAAAACCAATGTGGCCCACCTGGGCGACGCGCGCGCACTGGTGCACCCATCGCCCAGGCAGCGCGCCCTGGCGCGGTGCGCGCAGATATTTCCAAACCAACCTCGACCGATTTCTGCACTAATCGGTCAACATCACCACACCAACTTCGACCGATTTCTGCACTAATCGGTCAACATCACCACACCAACTTCGACCGATGGTTGAATATTGTGTGAGTGGCATGCGAATGTTTAAGCTATGAAAAACGTTTTGGGTCCCGCATGAGTGATGTGAGCATGAGGTGAATGGTGGGCATGGAAACTTTAGAACAGTACACTATAGGTTTAATGTCCGCATTAAGTGCAAGTAGCACTAGAGGATTGAACGCCTCGTCGTTAAAGTGCGAGTAGCACTAGAGGATTGAACGCCTCGTCGTTAAAGTGCGAGTAGCACTAGAGGATTGAACGCCTCGTCGTTAAAGTGCGAGTAGCACTAGAGGATTGAACGCCTCGTCGTTAAAGTGCGAGTAGCACTAGAGGGTTGAATGCCTCGTCGTTAAAGTGCAAGTAGCACTAGAGGATTGAACGCCTCGTCGTTAAAGTGCGAGTAGCACTAGAGGATTGAACGCCTCGTCGTTAAAGTGCGAGTAGCACTAGAGGGTTGAACGCCTCGTCGTTAAAGTGCGAGTAAAAAAAAAAAAGCACTAGAGGACTGGACGCGTCGTTTTAAAAAGGTCGAGTCGTCGTTAAAGTGCGAGTGCATAGGGGTTTAAGTCTCCGTCGTTAACGTGCTGAGTAGAAGATAGAGAGTGAGTATCATTGGCATGTGTAGGAGGCGGTGTGCGCATTGTGTTTGTTTACATTCGTGTTATTCATTACTTGCTAAGCGTAAGCTTACGTGTGTGTGTGTGTGTGTGTGTTCTGTGGTGTAGGTGAAGAAGACAAGAGCAGGTGAGGTAGATGTGACAGCCGAGGACTAGGCCGCAGTTGGAGGAGTACGGAGTCCGCCGGTGCAGGCTGTTGTCGGGGTGTCTTGGCCACTGTCTTCCTCGGGTAGTGTGGGAGGTGAACATTTTGTGGTAAATGGTTTTGTAAATGTTTTGTAAGAAGTAGAAGTTTTAGTACATTGAAGTTGTCAATGTTTTCGTAATGATTTTGGAAATTTTTCGAGTCAGTGGTGATGTTTGATTGGTGGATAATGATCGTAAATATTTGTGGGTTGAAACTATATGTTTTCTGGTTTAATTGCAGGTTTTGGTTTAAAGAAATTTAGGTGTTACGCTGCTCGTTTTGATTTTTAAAATAATAACGTTGGGTTTATGTTCGCTATTTTTTCCATTATTCGTTTTAAGTCGGTTTTTTAAACTTTTTGAGGGACTTGAAGATTTGGGTGTCGGGAGTGTGTGGTTAAAATTTCAGAATTTTTGGAGGTGTTTTGTTTGGAGAACAATGAAGAGAAGTCGATAAAGTCGGGAAAAAGTCAATTTTTGGCGTTTTGGGGTGAAAAAAACAGAGCGTGTGGCGATCGATCGCCACTGGGCGTCGATCGATCGCCCACGGGTCGCATTTTCGGAGGAAAAACAGAGCGGGTGGCGATCAATCGCCGTCAGGAGGCGATCGATCGCCCATGGCACGCGCAGGGCACGCGCGGGGCGCCTAGCAGCGCCCCAACCTAAATTTTTTTAAGTTTTTTTTTTTTAAATTTCCTAATTCCAAATTATTTTAACCAGATATTTTCCAACGTATTTTAGACACGTTTTCCAACAAAAATTGAGGGTTTGAAAAACCCGAAAACCGAGTTAGAAAATTTACAAAAATTATTTTAAACGTCGTTTTCAACGCGGGATAGCTTAGCAAAGTAACGCACTGAGCTGGGTCGGGTTCGTGGGGGTTACATAACGCCCCCGAATCCACCCCGGCTCGTTGCGTTACTTTGCACAACATTATAACAATTAAACCAAAATTTAAAATGATTTTCGATAAAATTTTGAATCGATTTTCAGGTTTTTTGAACCCTAAAAAATGGTTGGAAAACGTGCGTAAAATATGTGCAAAACGTGTCAGAAATGGCTGGGTTAAAACATATTTGAAAGGGGTAAAATTTGAAAAAGAAAAGAAAAAACCAATGTGGCCCACCATGGGCGACGCGCGCGCACTGGGTGCACCCATCGCCCAGGCAGCGCGCCCTGGCGCGGTGCGCGCAGATATTTCCAAACCAACCTCGACCGATTTCTGCACTAATCGGTCGACATTACCACACCAACTCCGACCGATTTCTGCACTAATCAGTGGATATCTCCACACCAACTTTGATCAATTTCTGCACTAATCGGTTGACATCACCACACCAACTTCGACCGATTTCGCACAACTCAGTCGATATCTCTTCTTCAACGTCGATCGATTTCTGCACTAATCAGTCAACATCACCACACCAATTTCGACCGATTTCACATAACTCAGTCGATATCTCTACACAACCTTCGACTGATTTCTGCACTAATCGGTCGACATCACCACACTAACATCGACCGATTTCACACAACTCAGTTGATATCTCTTCACCAACTTCGACCGATTTCCGCACTAATCGGTCCACATCACCACACCAACTTCGATCGATTTCGCATAACTTAGTCGATATCTCTACACCAACTTCGACCGATTTCTGCACTAATCGGTCCACATCACCACACCAACTTCGACCGATTTCTGCACTAATCGGTCCACATCACCACACCAACTTCGACCGATTTCTGCACTAATCGGTCCACATCACCACACCAACTTCGACCGATTTCTGCACTAATCGGTCCACATCACCACACCAACTTCGACCGATTTCTGCACTAATCGGTCCACATCACCACACCAACTTCGACCGATTTCTGCACTAATCGGTCCACATCACCACACCAACTTCGACCGATTTCTGCACTAATCGGTCCACATCACCACACCAACTTCGACCGATTTCTGCACTAATCGGTCCACATCACCACACCAACTTCGACCGATTTCTGCACTAATCGGTCCACATCACCACACCAACTTCGACCGATTTCTGCACTAATCGGTCAACATCACCACACCAACTTCGACCGATTTTACCTTTTCCATCTTCATTATCTTCATCAACATTTTACCTAAAAACCCACACAACTCATCTTTCAATATTTTAAATTTCTAGACACAATAAAACCCCTAAAACTTGACTCGCACACATAAACAGAAACGTAAAAGTTTGTAAAAACTAAACATCATTTCTTTTATGAAAAACCAAGCAGCATAACGGCTAACTTTTCGAAAACCAAAAATCCTGAAAACCAAAAATTTAAACATAAACTCCCAAAACAACATCCAAAAGAGTTTTAAAACCATCGTTATTTACACAATCAAATCCCAACAAAATTACCCACTACCACAGCTCCCAGTCACTCCATGGTAAAGACGCCCCGATAATTGCCCGCACCAGCATGCCACGTACGTCGCCGACTGCGTCCTAACCCTGGCCTCCCTTGACTAGCTCACCAGATATCTCGTCGTCACCTACACCACATAACACAAAACGTAAGCCTAAGCTTAGCAAGTAGGGTGTCACGACCCTAGTATTGCACCCGGTTTTCCCGTACTATTTTTTTTTTATCACAATACTTTAAATACACTCTAAGCAGAACCTAAATCGAAATTGAAATCGGAATCGAAATCAGAATTGTAAGTCGTTTAAAACAAATACTAAAACAATTGAAATTAAAAACAATTAAAAATAAACAAATTAAAAACATACAGGGGAGGGCAAAAAGGGAATGCATGGGCGATTGATCATAGCGATCAATCGCCACACTCCCTGGAATTCCAGGGAGTGGCGATTTGAGAGGGGCGATTGATCCCCTCCTCAGGCGATCAATCGCCACCCTCTCTGCCTCCCTTCCACTTTCGTGCCTTTTCTTTCCTCCTTCTTTCCCCCTTCATTCTTTCTTTCATTTTTCTCCTACGCCAACTACAACTACACAAATACAACTTAACCAACACAATATCATCAAATAAAAACTCACTCAAATCCTCATTCTTTTTACACATCACCGTTCACCCAATAAACGATTCGAAATACATTTTAAAACTAAGTACATTTTCATGAAAACGAACTGCGTGGATATGTTTAAAACCTAAACAAATCCACCTGTTTTTGAAATCACCCAAACGGTTATCAAATTAGTTTCCAAAACATTTCAAACATCAAACCTATTCACTAACAGATCCAAACATCCTAAAATGTCTATCTATACAACCATCAATAAAAATCATCCCAAAAACTCCAAAATCTATACATACGTCCCCATGGGTCAGGTAAGCGTCGACTGCGCAACACACCACCGCAGGCCATCCTCCGTCAACTGCGTCACTCCTCAGGTGGAGGGATCTCGTCCTCACCTGTCTCCTTGTAATCACCTACACCATACAGACATCTATGAGATAAAAATCTCAGCAAGACTCGTAAATGTAAATGCATGCTATGCGTGTGAATTCGTAAACCATGCGTTATTTTCTTTACTTTATATGCACGGTAGGTGTAACCGAGATCCTATCCCCCTAACAGGAGAGAGCTCATCCATTGGGCGGACTACTCTTTCCAGCTAGAGGAGTGGGGTGCACGCTTACAACACGTACAGCCGTGCCTGAGCTCCACCTCGCGTGACCTGTAAACTGTATGCCTTGCGGCCTATAAACTGTATGCCTTACGGCCTTTGTCTATGCATTAACTTTAAAACACCGTGCGGAAATTCATTTTCATGCTTTTCTTTAAAACACGTGATGCGTGAACAGTTCAATATGACATAAAGTAAACAATCACATATATACCATCAAGACTATAAATGCATAACCTATAACCTATAAAACAACTAAACCTGTCTACCCAACCAAAGTAAATAGACATACGCATCTCCAAAACTCCTCGAGACGACTTCGACGTACGGTGTAGGCCAATCAGCCAGAGAAGATCACGAGAACTTACCTCGTGTCCAAAGAAGCTCAAGCTTCGTTCACGAGCGTTGTTTGTCTGAGGCAAAACACAACATCGACGTTAAGACTAATTTAAGCTTCTAAACGTCCAAATTAACAAAACCTTAACTAAAGAATTTTCTTAAAATATTAACCTAACTAATCGAAGTATTTAAACCACGATTAACTCACGATAGTTTAAAAATCACGATTAACGAGTTTTCCTAAAAACCAAAAAATTCTCAAATTTTAACTTTTTCACAAATTAACCTAACTTCGTCCAATAACACTCAATACGTTCATCACATCTAGAACAATGGTAAACCTATGGATTTTGAACCCTAAATCGCGTTTTTAACGATAATCTAAACGAAACCCTAATCGTTTTAACTTAACGAAACTCAAAATCTAACGCTCTAAAACTTTAGAATCATACCTAGAGCGTCGATTGGAAGAGAAAGCACGAAGAAAACGGAACGATTGGAGGACGAATCGGAGGTCGGAATGGGAATCGCCGTGAATCGCCAAGGAGGGAGGAGAGGAAATCGCAGCAGAGAGAGGAGTTCGCGTGGAGAAGAAGAAGGCAATTCAATTTTTAATAAAAATTGACTTGGTAAATTACTGTTTCGCCCTTCCTTTGTTTTCTATTTGTTTCGTCCTTTATTTCGTTAATTGTCTAACGATTCGTTTTCTCTAAATCTCCTTATTTCACCAATAACTCAAACTTATTATTTGGGATTTATTAAAACTATCCGTTTGCAATTCGGACCTCGTTTACTATTTTATCTAAAACGTTATTTATATTACGAGAAACGTATTTTCTCGAAATATAGCGTTATTTCTCCGAAAAATCTCGTAAATTCCTTAAAATTCCAATTAATAATTAGGATCATAAAGGCGCTTTCTTCTCGTAAAACGGGTTTGATTTGACATATATACAAAATGCCCATATATATACTATAATATAAAATTCCGTACAGGCCAGATATTACATTCCACCCACCTTATTTAGAATTTTGTCCCCAAAATTTAACTACACAAATAGCTCAGGATACTTAGTCATCATATCCTGCTGTCGCTCCCATGTAGCTTCTTCCACCTCATGGTTCCGCCACAAAACTTTAACTAGCGGAATCCCTTTGTTGCGCAATACCTTGATGGAAGATTCCAAAATACGAACCGGCCTCTCCTCATAAGTCAAGGTAGGTTGTACCTCGATCTCTGTAGCCTCCACGACATGTGATGGATCGCTTAAACACTTCCGAAACATCGATACGTGAAATACATCGTGAATACTCTCCATAGAAGCTGGAAGCTGTAGTCTGTACGCCAACTTCCCGATCCTCTTCAGAATAGGAAAGGGCCCCACATATCGAGGGTTTAACTTGCCCCTCCTTCCGAATCTCATAACGCCTTTAAACGGAGAAACTTTAAGATTGACCTCATCGCCTTCTTCAAACTCTAGCTCTCTCCGTCTCGTGTCAGCATAGCTCTTCTGTCAGCTCTGAGCTATCTCAATACGCTATCGGATAACGGCAATCTTCTCTGTCGTTTGCTGTAGAATCTCTGGACCAACGATGCTGGCCTCGCCAACCTCGTCCCAATATAACGGAGACCTACACTTTCGTCCATACAACACCTCATACGGAGCCATGCCAATCGTAGCCTGGAAGCTGTTGTTGTACGAGAACTCAATCAGTGGCACATATCGGCTCCACGAGCCCTGAAACTCCAGCACACAAGCTCTGAGCATATCCTCCAAAATCTGATTCGTCCTCTCTGTCTAACCATCAGTCTGAGGATGGAATGCAGTGCTAAAATTAAGCTGAGTCCCCATAGCTTTATGCAGGCTCTTCCAGAACTTTGAAGTAAATCTCGGATCTCTGTCTGAGACAATAGAAACCGGCACTCCATGTAATCTGACAATCTCCTGCACGTAAAGCTCGGCGAGCTGATCCATCGAAGAAACCATCTTCACAGGCAAGAAGTGAGCCGACTTTGTCAATCGGTCCACGATCACCCAAACACCATCATGGCCCTTCGTCGTCCTCGGGAGCCCCACAATGAAATCCATAGAGATGTGCTCCCACTTCCACTCCGGAATCGGCAGTGGCAATAATGTTTCGGCCGGTCTCTGGTGCTCTGCTTTCACCTGTTGACAGACTAGACAGGTTTCAAAGTACTTGGCGACCTCTCTCTTCATATTCGGCCACCAGAAATGTTGCTTCAAATCCCGGTACATCTTAGTACTTCCCGGGTGCACAGAATATGCCGAAGAATGTGCCTCGGCCAATATCTCTCTCTTCAGATCCTCGTCGTTAGGCACGTACCACCTATGCCTAAACCGTAGAATACCATCATCTGATAAATGAAAATCCGACGAATCATCTAACAACATGCTCGATCGAAGCTCAATACACTCCGCATCGTTCTACTGAGCCTCGCGTATACGATCCAGAATGGTCGGCCTGAGAGAAATGTTGGTGAGCATACTGGACAACTCTGCCACTATCTCCACGTCGAATCTCTCAATCTCAGACCGCAGCGTAACTGACATCGCTGCCAATGAAGGCTGACTCGCAGAAGGCACTCTACTCAAAGCATCAGCAACTTTGTTCGCCTTCCCTGGATGGTACTTGATATCAAAATCATAATCCTTGACGAACTCGAGCCATCGTCTCTGTCGCATGTTCAGCTCCTTTTGCGTAAATAAATACTTCAAGCTCTTGTGGTCGGAAAATATCTCGCACTGTTGCCCATATAAATAATGTCTCCATATCTTCAGTGCGAAGACCACAGCTGCTAACTCAAGGTCGTGCGTAGGGTAATTCTGCTCGTACGGCTTTAGCTGCCGAGAAGCATAAGCAATAACTCTACCCTCCTGCATCAATACACAACCGAGTCCCACTCCAGACGCGTCACAATAAATACTGAACTTGTCACCTTCAACAGGTAGCGCCAATACTGGAGCGGTGGTCAATCTCTGCTTTAACTCCATAAAACTGTTATCACAAGCAAACGACCATATAAATCTCTCATTCTTCCGAGTCAATCTCAAAAGAGGAAATGCGATCTTCGAAAATCCCTCTATGAACTTCCGATAATAACAAGCTAATCCAAGAAATCCACGCACCTCACGTACGTTCTTCGGTTTTGGCCAATCTCTGACCACCTGAATCTTGCTCGGATCCACAGATACTCTGTCCTGTGATATGATATGGCCGAGGAAGCTTACACTATCTAGCTAAAATTCGCACTTCGAAAACTTTGGATACAGCTGGCGTTGGCTCAAAACCTGTAAAACAATCCTCAGATGGTCATCGTGTTCTTCCTTCGTCTTAGAGTAGATCATAATGTCATCAATGAAAACCACAACAAACTTGTCCAGATACTCCTTGAAGACACGGTTCATCAAATCCATGAACGCTGCAGCGGCATTAGTAAGTCCAAAAGACATGACAAGGAACTCATAATGCCCATACCTCGTTCAGAATGCCGTTTTCTGAATATCTTCCCTCCGGACCTTCAGCTGATAATAACCCGAGCACAGGTCGATCCTGGAAAATACTCGAGCACCCGTAGCTGATCAAACAGGTCATCAATCCGGGGCAACGGATATTTATTTTTCACCGTCAATTTGTTCAACTCTCTGTAATCAATGCACATCCTGAGGGTTCCGTCTTTCTTCTTGACGAATAGAACAGGCGCACCTCAGGGTGAAACACTGGGTCGAATAAATCCGTTCTCTAACAACTCATCAAGCTGAGTCCTCAACTCTCTCAACTTAGTTGGTGCCAACCGGTACGGGTTCTTAAACCTTGGCGCGGTATTAGAATAAACATCAATAGTGAATTCAATCTCCCGGTCTGGTGGTAACCCGGGAAGATCATCGAGGAATATATCAGAGAACTCTCTAACTATAGGAATGTCGCTCGGCTTCAATCTGCTGACTAACTGAATATCAAAAACTGAGGCCAAATAAATAGAGCACGCACCTTTAAACTGCTCGTTGACCTTCATGGAATAAGAAATAGGCGAGCTACTCAATCTGCTCATCGCCTGATAAGAAAACTCGGCTTTACCCGGGGGTCGGAAGGTCACAATCCCAGATCGACAATCGATGCTGGCGAAGTGCTGTGATAGCCAATCCATCCCTAAGATAAGATCATAGTGCTCGATGCCCATAACAATAAGGCGAGCATAGAGGGTATCGTCTCCAACTGAAACAATATTCCCCTGGACAACTTGACTAGACTGCATACGCTCTCCTGAGGGCAGCATCACACTATACTCGTACTCTGCCAGCTCTGGCACTAACCTCAGTCTAGACATGCAAGCAGTTGATATAAAGGAGTGCGTAGCTCCGGTATCCACCAAAGTAAACACAGTTGTGCCCATAAGCAATATAGTACCTGAGATAACAGAAGGTCGAGCCTCGTCGTCAACATCACCAGGCTCGATAAATGCGAAGATCCTCGGCATAATCCTCCTCTGATCACTGCCTGACTGATCTCGACCCTTCTTCGGGCAGTCTTTAACAAAATGGCATGCGTCTCCACACCAATAGCACACATCCGTGCCCACTCTGCACTGGCCATGGTGTTCCTTCTAACATTTAGGGCAAAGAGGTATCTGAGGAGCCCCCTGTACCTGCTTGCCTTTCCCTCTATCATTGCCTCCCTCTAGAGGTCTTTTAACACCCCTCTGCTGCTGTTGGGGCTGTGCTCTAGGCTGCCAACCTCGTGACTGAGGGCGAATCTCTCGGAAGAAGCCCTTAGCTGGCTCCCTCGGTTTAATAGAATCTCTCTCAACTGCCTCAATATCAAGCGCCCTAGCCACTATCTCGTCATACGATACATTACGTACCCTTGATATAGTAAGGCGCATCCGGAACTCCTGACTAAGTCCCTGTAAAAATCGGCGTACCTTGTCCTCGTTTACGCTGACCTGACGTGGCGCGAATAGAGAAAGGGCTTCGAACTTCCTCACATACTCGACAATCGAACCTACTTGCCGTAACTGCATAAACTCAACCATCTTCGCCTCTCGTACAGTATGGCTGAAATACTTGTCGTAAAACAACTCTCTAAATCGTTCCCAACCCATAACCGTAACATCGGTGGTCGTCTTGATGGAATCCCACCAAAATCGGGCGTCCAATGCAAAGTGGTAGGTCACCAATGCAACCTTCTCTCCATCCTCAATGCTAGCATAAGCCAGCATGTCCTCCATAGTGCGAATCCACTCCTCGGCTGAAGAGGGATCCATAGACTGTCCGTTAAAAATGGGGGGCTGGAGCTTCTGAAATCTCTCCATCCCACGATTACCCGGAATGGTGGCCTCCCGAGCTCTAACGCCCTCTCGGTCTATCAAAGTACCCAGCTGCTGAGACTGTCTCTCCATCTGCTGAGCCTGTCGTTCCATATGCTGAGACTACTGGGCAATAAAATCCTTAAGGGTGTCTATTGTATCATCTCGGTCGTCTCGGTCATTTCGTGGACGCCCATATTTATAAAATTCCTATACAAAAGTTAAAACACAATACTCTAAGAAACTAGAAATCAAATAAAGCTATAAACGTACTTACAGTTGATGAAGAATGTTTGCGTAGTGGCTGTGCAGTCGAGCAGTCTACAGAACCGATTTTAAAACCCGGCGGCTCTGATACCATAATTTTCACGACCCTAGTACTGCACCCGGTTTTCCCGTACTATTTTTTTTTATCACAATACTTTAAATAAACTCTAAGCGGAACCTAAACCGAAATCGAAATCGGAATTGTAAGTCGTTTAAAACAAATACAAAAACAATTGAAATTAAAAATAATTTAAAACATTTAAAAATAAACAAATTAAAAACATACAGGGGAGGGCAAAAAGGGAATGCAGGGGCGATTGATCATAGCGATCAATCGCCCTTTGGCGATCGCAACAGGCGAAGTCGCCTATTGCGAATCGCCATACTCCCTGGAATTCCAGAGAGTGGCGATTTGAGAGGGGCGATTGATCCCCTCCTCAGGCGATCAATCGCCACCCTCTCTGCCTCCCTTCCACTTTCGTGCCTTTTCTTTGCTTCTTCTTTCCCCATTCATTCTTTCTTTCAATTTTCTCCTACGCCAACTACAACTACACAAATACAACTTAACCAACACAATATCATCAAATAAAAACTCACTCAAATCCTCATTCTTTTTACACATCACCGTTCACCCAATAAACGACTCGAAATACATTTTAAAACTAAGTACATTTTCATGCAAACGAACTGCGTGGATATATTTAAAACCTAAACAAATCCACCTGTTTTTGAAATCACCCAAACGGTTATCAAATTAGTTTCCAAAACATTTCAAACATCAAACCTATCCACTAACAGATCCAAACATCCTAAAATGTCTATCTATACAACCATCAATCAAAATCATCCTAAAAACCCAAAAATCTATACATACGTCCCCACGGGTCAGGTAAGCGTCGACTGCGCAACACACCACCGCAGGCCATCCTCCGTCAACTGCGTCACTCCTCGGGTGGAGGGATCTCGTCCTCACCTGTCTCCTTGTAATCACCTACACCATACAGACATCTATGAGATAAAAATCTCAGCAAAACTTGTAAATGTAAATGCATGCTATGCGTGTGAGTTCGTAAACCATTCGTTATTTTCTTTACTTTATATGCACTGTAGGTGTCACCGAGATCCTATCCCCCTAACCGGAGAGAGCTCATCCATTGGGCGGACTACTCTTTCCAGCTAGAGGAGTGGGGTGCACGCTTACAACACGTACAACCGTGCCTGAGCCCCACCTCGCGTGACCTGTAAACTGTATGCCTTGCGGCTTGTAAACTGTATGCCTTGCGGCCTGTAAACTGTATGCCTTGCGGCCTGTAAACTGTATGTCTTACGGCTGTTTTTCTATGCATTAACTTTAAAACACTGTGCGGAAATCCATTTTCATGCTTTCTTTAAAACACGTGATACGTGAACAGTTCAATATGACATAAAGTAAACAATCACATATATACCATCAAGACTATAAATGCATAACCTATAACCTATAAAACAACTAAACCTGTCTACCCAACCAAAGTAAATAGACATACGCATCTCCAAAACTCCTCGAGACGGCTTCGACATACGGTGTAGGCCAATCAGCCAGAGAATATCACGAGAACTTACCTCGTGTCCAAAGCAGCTCAAGCTCCGTCCACGAGCGTTGTTTGTCTGAGGCAAAACACAACATCGACGTTAAGACTAATTTAAGCTTCTAAACGTCCAAATTAACAAAACCTTAACTATAGAATTTTCTTAAAATCTTAACCTAACTAATCGAAGTATTTAAACCACGATTAACTCGCGATAGTTTAAAAATCACGATTAACGAGTTTTCCTAAAAAACCCAAAAATTCTCAAATTTTAACTTTTTCACAAATTAACCTTACTTCGTCCAATAACACTCAATACGTTCATCACATTGAGAACAACGGTAACCTATGGATTTTGAACCCTAAATCGCGTTTTTAACGATAATCTAAACGAAACCCTAATCTTTTAACTTTACGAAACTCAAAATCTAACGCTCTAAAACTTTAGAATCATACCTAGAGCGTCAATTGGAAGAGAAAGCACAAAGAAAATGGAACTATTGGAGGACGAATCGGAGGTCGGAATGGGAATCGCTGTGAATCGCCAAGGAGGGAGGAGAGGAATCGCAGCAGAGAGAGGAGTTCGCGTGGAGAAGAAGAAGACAATTCAATTTTTAATAAAAATTGACTTGGTAATTACTGTTTCGCCTTTCCTTTGTTTTCTATTTGTTTCGTCCTTTATTTCGTTAATTGTCTAACTATTCATTTTCTCCAATCTCCTTATTTCACCAATAACTCCAACTTATTATTTGGGATTTATTAAAACTATCTGTTCGCAATTCGGACCTCGTTTACTATTTTTTGTAAAACGTTATTTATATTACGAGAAACGTAATTTCTCTAAATATAGCGTTATTACTCCGAAAAATTCCGTAAATTCCTTAAAATTCCAATTAATAATTAGGATCATAAAGGCGCTTTCTTCTCGTAAACGGGTTTGATTTGACATATATACAAAATGCACATATATATATTATAATATAAAATTCCGTACAGGCCGGATATTACACAGGGATTATTGCATGCAACAAAAACACAATGCAGACTAATCTCAGAACACATGCAGTTTCTAACTCTCTGTTGTTCTCATTTCATTTTCATTGTATTAATTTTTCATAAGCCGTGTGGATCAAGTAGGCGCACATCCTATAACTGTCTATGATGGCCACACATGATCTATTTCCACATCGATCGTAGAATCCTATAACTGTCTAGGAGTTCATACTCACGACACATTACGTATTTTAGCAGTACATTTCTCTTAGAAGTCATCTGGGGTGCTAAGCACTCTTCCCGACGAGGCAGCTTTACTCAAGACCAAAGTTGCAGTTCTTTTATCTTGTTACATTTCACGCTTATATCTCAAACCATGCTAAAACTCATATTTTTCGTAGTTCAAAATCATGATGCATGGCAATAAAATGCTCAAACACAAAACAAATAACTGAACAATCAAACACCCTACCGTTCCATGGTGTAGGCCCGAAGCAAACACACACATTCCTCTACTTACCTGGCTACTCCGCACGTACTTACTCACTTCAGTTATGTCAATGTCAAACGCACGACTCATCACCTAGCATAAACAGGGAATGCACTTAGTTGAGATGCAACAATTAGAGGCCATGGACGTGGTCGTTCAATTAGCCCTTACGGTGGAAAGACAACTGAAGAGAAAATGAAAGACCAATTTTTCTAGCAAATTTCCACCTAGACATTTGGACCAAGACAAACCAAAGCCTCCATGGAAAAATGATGAGAAAAGACCAATCAACCTTATTTGGACCCTGAAAGCACCAATCAACCATAACAAACCCCCCTCCAATGGACAAGAACCAAGCAAATCCATCCAAAGGACAAAGAGCATGAGATGTTCAATGCTATAAATGTCTAGGCAAAGGACATTACGCTAATGAATACTCTAACCGTCGAGTGATGGTAATCAAAGAATCAACCAGAGAATAGAAAAGTGAAAATGACGAAGGACAACACCTCGAGAAAGAAGAAGAATAGGTAGAAGAAGAAAGTTAACATGAATCGAATGATTGCATAGCTCAAGAATGACCCCTTTTGATGGTTTATACGGCGAGCCTTAATTTCTAAGAATGTAAAAGGAGGACTGCCAACGTGAAAACATTTTCCAAAGTAGATGTGCAATCAAGGATAAAGTTGCTCAATTATCATTGATGCTGGAAGTTGCATTAACGTAGCTTCCCAAGAAATGGTGAGTAAACTTGGATAAGAAACTACCAATCACCCTAAGCCTTATAAGTTACGATGGCTTGATGATAGAGATGACATCAAAGTAACAAAGCAAGTGACCATAAACTTCACTATTGGGAAATATAAAGATTCGGTACTTTGCGACATTGTTCCGATGAATGCCAATCATCTTCTATTAGGACGACCATGGCAATACGACCGGAGGGTGACCCATGAAGGATTTCTCAAGCAATATACCTTAAAATTTGGTGGTCAAATCATCAATTTATTACCTATGACCCCCTAGCAAGTGGCACATGACGATGTAGAGAGGAAAGAAGATAAGATTAAGGAAAATCTTTTCTTAACAAAACGTAGATTAAGAGCTGCAGTACCAATGGAGAGACCTTGATCTTAGTACTCTTTACAGACCGTATTATGAAACTAGGAGAGATACCTTTATCGGTCCAAAATGTGTTTAATTCTTTTCAAGATATCTTTCCTGAGGAATTGCCACTGGGCTTACCACCTATTAGAGGTATTTGAGCATCAGATAGACCTCCAGCCTGGAGCCATGTTACCGAACAGAGTGGCCTATAGGATGAGACCTGAAGAGGCTAAGGCATTACAAGAACAAGTCCAAGAGTTCCTAGGAAAGGGTTACATTAGAGATCCATGAGTTCTTGTGTCGTACCTACGTTGTTAGTACCCAAGAAAGATGGCACAATGAGGAAGTGCGTCGATAGTCAAGCTATCAATCAAATCATTATCAAGTATAGATACTTAATTCCTAGGCTCGAAGACATGTTGGACGAATTAAGTAGAGCAGCCATCTTCTCCAAAGTTGATTTGAAGAGTGGTTATCACCAAATACATATGAAAAAGGGTTATGAATGGAAAACCGCCTTCAAGACCAAGTACGGATTGTTTGAGTGGATTGTTATGCCATTCAAATACTAATGCCCCGAGACCTTATGAGGTTGATGCACAATGTTCTAAGACTATAACTCCATAACCTACCTATAAAACACAAACCTTTCGACCCACCAAATTAATAACCTACGCATCTCCCAAACTCCCGAACGGCTTTTCGAATCTGTAGGCCACAGCCAAGAATATCAAAGAACTTACCTCGGGTCCAAAGCAGCTCAGCTCCGTCACGAGCTTGTTTGTCCTAGCAAACTCCCATTCGTTAAGACTAATTTAAGCTTCTAAACCCAAATTACAAACCTTTGACCTATAGAATTTTTACTTAACATCTAACCTAACCTAGTCGAAGTAGTAAACCACAATACGCGCGATAGTTTTAAAAAATCACGATTAGATTTTCCCTAAAAACCCCCAATTCTCAAAATTTTAACTTTTTCACACATTAACCTTATATGTTTAAAAACTTCGTCCAATAAAACTCCATACGTTCTCACATTGAAACCACGTTAAACTCTGGATTTGAACCCTAAAATCGCGTTTTTTAACGATACTAAACGAAACCCTAATCTTTTTGAACTTTACGAAAAACTCAAATCTCACCTCTCCCTACAACTTGAAGATCATACCTAGAGCGTCAATTGGAAGAGAAAGCACAAAGAAATGGACTATTGAGGACAACCGGAGGTCGGAATGGGAATCGCTGTGATCGCCAAGGAGGAGAGCAGGAATCGCAGTCAGATAGAGGAGTCTCCGGTGGAGAAGAATATACAATTCATTTTTAATACAAATTGACTTGTAATTACTGTTCGCCTTTCCGTTGTTTTCCTATTTGTTCGTCCTTTCTTTCGTTAATTGTCTAACTATTCATTTTCTCCAAATCCTCCTTATTTTCCACCATAACTCCACTTATTATTGGGATTTATAAACTCGCTGTTCGCAATTTCGGACCTCTTTACTATTTTTTGTAAAACCGTAGTTATATGACGGAAACGTTATTTCTCTAAATTAGCGTTATACTCCGAAAATTCGTAAGATTCCTTAAATATCCAGTAATAATTAGTATCATAAAGGCGCTTTCTTCTCGTAAAACTGGTTGAATTTGAACATATATACAAAATCACTATATATATGATAATATAAAATTTCCGTACAGCCATCCGGATATTACCACAGGATTAATTGCCTTCACAAAACAACAATGCAGACATACTCTCAGAACACATCCTTTCCAACTCTCTGTGTTCTCATTTCATGTCATTGATTAATTTTCATCAATCGTGTGGATCAAGTAGGCTCACATCCTACCTGTCTAGGATGGCCACACATGATGCTATTTTCCCATCATCGTCGACTCCTATACCTGTCTAGAGTTCTACTCACTAACACATTACGGTATTTAGCAGTACATTTCTCTTAGAATCATCTGTTGCTAAGCCCCTTCCCGACAGGCCAAAAAAAAACCAGCTTTACCTCAGTACCAAAGTTGCAGTTCTTTTATATCTTGTTACATTTCACGCTTATATCTAAAACCATGCTAAACTCTATATTTTTCGAGTTCCAATCATATGCATGGCAATAAACGGCTCAATACACAAAACCAAATAACTGAACAAATCAAACAACCCTACACGTTCCATGTTGTAGGCCCGAAGGCAAAACACACCATTTCCTCTACTTACCTGGCTACTCCGCCCGACTTACCTACTCACTCAGTTATGTCAATGTCAAACGCAACGACTCATCAACCACAGAAACAGGAATGCACTTATTGAGAATGCAACACTTAGAGCCATGGACTGGTCGTTCATTCTCCCTTACGTGGCAAGGCCACCGACGAGAAAATGAAGTACCAATTTTCTAGCACATTTCCACCTAGACATTGGACCAAGGCAAACCAAAGCCTCCAATGGAAAAGATGTAAAAGACCAACTCAACCTTATTTGGACCCTAAATGCCAATCAACCAAACAAACCCCCCTCCAATGGACAAGAACCAAGCAAATCCATCCAAAGGCAAAGAGCCTGAGGTCGATGCGATAAATGGTCCCTTAGGCAAAGGACATTACGCTAAGGAAAGCTCTACCGTCGAGTGATGGTAATCAAAGAACAACAGATAATAGAAAAGTGAAAATGACGAAGGACACACCCTCTATAAAGAAGAATAATATGTAGAAAAGAATTTACATGATCGATGATTGCCTAGCTCAAAATGACTCCCTTTTGATGGTTAGAACGGCGAGCCTTAATTTCTAAGATGTAAAGAGACTGCCACGTGAAAACATTTTCCAAAGTAGATTGGCCGCAAGGATAATTTTGCTCATTCTCATGATGCTGGAAGTTGCCTTAACGTAGCTTCCCACGAAATGGTGATAAACTTGGATACGAACTAACCATCCACCCTAACCTTATAGTTACGATGGCTTGATGATAGGAGCCATCAAGTACAAAGCCAGTGACCATAACTCACTATTGGGAATAGAAGATTCGGTAC
Organism: Begonia masoniana; assembly: GCA_022432975.1. Taxonomy (NCBI): domain Eukaryota; kingdom Viridiplantae; phylum Streptophyta; class Magnoliopsida; order Cucurbitales; family Begoniaceae; genus Begonia; species Begonia masoniana. The sequence goes on from CM039506.1 coordinate 19,312,999, forward strand.
TTTGCGCATTGTTCCGATTAATGCAATCACTCTATTAGGACGACCATGCAATCACTGAGGGTTACCATGAAGGATTTCTAAGCAATATAACTAAAATTTTGGTGGTCCAAATCACATTTATTAAACCCCCTAAAAAAAAAAGGACCCCCCCCCCCCCCTAGCAAGTGGCACATGACTATTCGAGAGGAAAGAAGATAAGATTAAGGAAAATCTTTCTTAACAAAACGTAGATTAAGACTGCGTAGCCAATGGAGAGACCTTGAGCTTAGTACCTTTCAAGACGTATTTGAAACTAGGAGAGAGTACCTTTATCGGTCAAATGTTTTTAAATTTCTTTTTCAAGTATCTTTCCTGAGGAATGCACTTGGCTTACCACCTATTAAGTATTTTGAGCATTCAGATAGACCCTCCCTCCAGCTGGAGCCATGTTACCGTGAAACAGGTGGCCTATAGGGAGACCTGAAGAGGCTAAGGAATACAATGAACAAGTCCAAGAGTTGCTGGAAGGGTTTAATTAGAGAATCAGAGTCTTTGTGTCGTACCTACGTTGTTATTACCCAGAAGATGGCAAATTGGAATGCGTCGATAGTCAGCTATCATCAAATCATTATCAAAGTATAGGTACTTAATTCCTAGGCTCGAAGACGGGTTGGACGAATTAAGTAGAGCATCCATCTTCTCCCAAATTGATTTGAAGAGGGGTTATCAACACCAATACATATGAACAAGGGGTATGAATGAAACTCCTTCAGACCAATTACGCGGATTGTTTGATGGATTGTTAGCCATTCAAATTTACTAATGCCCCGGGCACCTTCATGAGGTTGATGGCACCATTTTCTTAAGGACTTATTACTAAAGGGTTGTTTGTCGTTTATTCTTGAGATCTTGGTGTACAGCCCCTACATCTAAAACATGTCAACCATCTCAGGATGCTTTTTCAAACTCTCTGTAAGCTAAATGTTTGGAAATTTGATAATGCGCTTTTTCGGGGCCAAAAAAAGGTTTATTTTCATTGGTTTATCATTTCAAAAGATGGTTAAAAGCTGATGAGGATAAAGTTAGGCCTTCAGGATTTGCCCACACTCCATCCATCACTGAAGCCCGTAGTTTTCACGATTAGGCTCTTTTATAGGAGTTTATTAGAGACTTCACACAATTCAAAGTAAAACCATAATGTGAAATGGATAACTTAGTTCTAAAACCACAAGTCATGTAACCCTCAACCCTCATTGGCTTGATTTTACGTTCACACTTTTTGAACATCGATTGAAGTGAGTTTCTTATGCTTCATCAACGCTTACAATCTTAATTACTCGTCCAGGAAGGGTGTTTGGGGTCCGCAATACACGTCGTCTATCAACTTCATGAAAACCTTGAATATGAAATTATACTTAGGTTCATAAACCACAAGGTCATGTAACACTCAACCCCTCATTTCTTGAATACATTCAACTCTTTTGGAACAATTGATGAAGTGGAGTTCTTATAATCTTTCATCAAACCATTACTAGTCGTAATTACTCTTCCGAGTTGTTGGGTCCTCAATACACTCGTTCTCGACCGACTTCAATTAAAAAAACCTTTATGTGAAATGCTAACTTAGAGTCGAACCACAAGTCATGTTGCATCACTTCATTTGCTTATACGTTCAACACTTTTTGAACAATCGATTCAAGTGAAGTGTCTTATGCTTCAATCAAACGCTTACTAAGTCTTCCTATGCGTCGCAGATGTTGTTGGCTACTCGAATACACAGTCATTCTCATCCTTCAGTTAACACCTTGATTGACAGGGATAGACTTATGGTCTAACCACGTCACTTTGCACTCAACCTCATTTGCTTGATACTGCACTATTTTGGAACAAATCGATTGAAGTGAAGTCTTATACTTCCTCAAACCGCATTACTAAAGTCGAATTATCCGCGTCCATGAAGGTTGTTTGGGTACTCAATAACGTCGTTCACATCTCCTTCCGTTAAACCTTGAATGTGAAATGATAACTTAGTTCTAACCACAAGTCTTTAGCACTCAACATCCCATTTGCTTCATGCGTTCAACGTTATTGAACACTCTAGTGAAGTGAGTTGTCTATACTTCATCAACGTATTACTATCTTAATTAGCATCCATGAAGTTTTTGGTCCTCAATACACGATTTCAGCATACGTCGAAGTTACAACCTATTAATGTAAATGGAGAACTTAGTTCTCCCCACAATTCCATGTAACACTCAACCTCCTTGCTTGACACGTTCCAACTCTTTTATGAACAAAATCGATTGAAGGTGAAGTTTCTATGCTTCATCAAACGCATTACTAATTCTTAATTTACCACGTCCATGAGGTTTTTGTTGGTTACTCATCACTTCGTTCTCATCACGTCCAATTAAACCTGAATGTAAAAGGATAACTTAGGTTCTAACCCAAGTCATCTAGCACTTCCACCTCATTTGCTTGAAACGTCAACTCCTTTTGGAACAAATCGTTGAATTGAAGTTTCTTATGCTCATCAAACTCATTACTAAGTCTTAATTACCTCGTGGTCTCCGAAGTTTTGGGTCCTCAACCACGTCCTTTCTCATCACTTCAGTTAAAACCTTAAATCTGAAATGATAACCTTTGTTCTACCACATCCATGTAGCACCTCAACCTCATTGGCTTATACGTTCAACTCTTTTGGAACAAATTGATTGAAGTGACTTTCTTATTCTTAAGAACAACGCATTCTAACTTCTTAATTACTCGTCATACGATGTTTGGTCCTCATAACGTCGTTCTAAACACGGCAAGTTAAAACCTTGAGTGAATAGATAACTTTGGGTTTTAACCACAAGTCATATAAACTCAACCTCATTTGCTTGATACTTCAACTCTTTTGGAACATATCGTTGAAGGGCCTTCTTAGGCTCGCAAACGCATTACTAGCTTGAAAAAATTGCGCGTCATGAAGGTTGTTGGCGTACTCCCTCCATATCGTTCTCCTCCTTCATTTTAAAACTTTGAATGTGAATGGATCGTCGTTCTAACCGGAAGTCATTTAACACTCAACTCCTTAAGCTTGATACGTTCAACACTTTTGCACAAAATCTATCGAGTGAAGTGTCTTATGCTTATCAAACGCATTACTAAGTCCTTAATACGCGTCCATGAAGTTGTTGGGTACTCAATACCGTCTTCTCCACTTCAAGTTAAAACCTTGAATGTGGAAATGGATAACTTAGGTTCTAACCACAAGTCATGTAGCACTCAACTTCATTTGCTTTTATCCGTTCACACTTTTGTCACAAATCAATTGAGTGATTGCGTATCTTCATCAAACGCATTACAAGTCTTAATTACGCTTCCATGAAGTTGTGGTAACTCATACACTTCCGTCTCCTCACTTCAAGTTAAAACCTTGAATGGAAATGGATAACTTAGGTTCTACCACACGTCAGGTAGCACGTCAACCTCATTTGCTTGCTACGTTCAACTCTTTTGGAACAAATCTATTTAAGTGAGTTTCTTATGCTTCACAATCATTACAAGTCGTAATACGCGTCCTAAGGTTGTTGGTACTCATACACGTCCGTTCTCATCACTTCAGGTTAAGACAATTGAATGTGACAGGATAACTTAAGTTCTAACCACAATTCATGTATCACTCCACCTCAGTTGCTTCATACGTTCAACGCTTTTGGAACAAATCGATTGAAGTGAAGTTTCTTATAATCTTCATCAATTGCATTACTAAGTCTTAATTAACGCGTCCATGAAGTTTGTTGGGGTCTTCAATACACGTCGTTCTCAATCACTTCAAGTTGAAACCTATAATGTGAAATGATAAACTTAGGTTCTAACCACAAGTCTGTACACTCCCTCATTTGCTTGATACGGTCAACCGCTTTTCGAACGCAATTCGATTGAAGTGGAAGTGTTCTTATGCTTCTCAACTCATTACTAATTCTTATTTACACGTCCATGAAGGTTTTTGGGTACTCAAATACAGCGTCGTTCTCCTCACTCAATTAAAACCGTGATGTGAAAATGGAGAACTTAGTTCTAACCCCAGTCATGTAGCCCTCAACCGTTTGCTTATACTTCAACTCTTTTGGAACATCGATTGAATGAAGTTTATTATGCTTCATCCAACGCCTAACTAGTCTTAATTATTCTCCATGAAGTATTTGGGTCCTCATCACATTGTTCTCTCACTTCAGTTGAAAACCTTGAATGTTAAATGATAACTTTGGTTTCTAACCACAACCATGTCGCACGCACCCCATGCTTGTATACGTTCACTTTTTGGCATAAATCTGATATGAACCTACCATATTTAGAGATCTAGACCCAACACGCATCCGGAATTTCAAAGGGATATGCTTTATTGATTCGAAAGAATAAGAAGAAGGCCTTGACCCCTATCGTAATCGCGAGGAACCAAAGTTATCCGAAAAATCGTCTAACCCAAACCAAACTCGTTGGTTTGACCTAAGGCTATCTGTTTCATCTTTTCAGAATACACGAAGAGTCAAGTTCTAATGCCAAAGAACTCAAGAAGAGAATATAAGGATCTCACCTCAAAGCAAGCTTAATAAAAATCACTTCATTCAAATCCCTAAAATCTATTACAAGCCCTCCTTTAATAGCAAATGGATAAAACTACGACGGTACTAACAGAATTAGAAATATCAAAACATAATTAAGACAATAGACAAGTTTCCAATAAGAGAGGAAATTGGAAACTGGTGCAGTGGATGTGGGGGCCCGCGGAAGCTTAGGTGTAAGAACGTGAGTCCGAGTTGGAATTCAATTGTGGGGCCTAGCCAATGGTGTGGCCGTGTAACTAACTTTGCAGTTAAAAACTCTTGGCTAGATAGTGCCATGTTGGGTGACCATGTGGGAAGGCTTTATTTTTGAGACTGCGTTTGGCTTTCGTTTGTGCTTCTTTTCAAGTCCTGGTGTCGGCATCCACACGTAGGATATTATGCGCGTTTTCAACATTTTGTGGTTGATTCCTTTCTTTGATGTCTTTGATTAAATTTGTAGTCTTTTGTTTATTTTTCACTTCGTCTTGATCTCGTCATTGGTCCTCCTATTCATCAATGGATCGTGGCTCCCTAGTGCTTCTTGATTGTCCTTAGTGCGCCTTACTACATCTTCCCTCCTCTTCGAAAACGATTCGTCCTCGAATCTGCTCAACAAAGATAAGTCACTAACATTAAAAGGAGCGCTTCCCATTACCATATTCGCTCGGTAAGTCCCATCTTATAAGAATTGTCATTGGGGCTTCCAACACTTGGAAGGACCCGCTCCTCGTGGTTGTAATTTATTCTTTCTCCGCTCCGCAAATCCTCTCCTTTCAAGAGCACCCAACCAATCTCCGGTTTCAAAAATGAATTTCTTTCTACTCTTTGGCTTGTCCGCGCTAGTGCTCTTCTTTGTATATGTTTTTCTCGAACTTCGAGTGTAATCTTTACGAAGTCAGCCTTCTTTTTTCCATTAATCACCAATTCGTTAGAAGGTAAGGTACTAATCAGCGGTGTACTAGGGTTAAGCCATACCACAATTTCCAAATGGTGAGTAAGAATGTAAATGACAACTCTATATTTGTATCAACTCAACATGTGCAATCATTTTCCATTGTTTTAAATTCTTAGACATTATTGCTCTCACCAAGTAATAAAGTTCGTTCACTCCCTCGGTTTGTCCATACCGTTGGGAGTGTGCCACGGTGGAAAACAACAATTTGGTACCTAGCTTATTCTAGGTTCTCCAAAGGTGACTTAGAAACTCCCAATCCCTATTCACTAACAATTGTTTCTAGTACTCCATGTAAACGCACAATTCTTTAAAAAATAAATCCGCTATATGTGTCTCATTATTAGTTTTCGAACCTGCTATAAAATGTGCCATTTTACTAAATCGATCCACAACCACAAAAAACTATCCTTACCTCCTTGTGTTTTCCTTGGTAGCACCTAACCAAAGTCCATTGAATAGCCGTCAAGGGTGCTCGGTCCACGGGTAAAGGACTATACAATCATATGGTTTGATCTTTGACTTTGCCTTCCTACATTCAATGCATCTTTCACAAATAGTTATAACCATCATGCTTCATTTTTGGCCAAAAGAAATGTTCTATCAAGACATTCAAAGTTTTGGTCAATTCCAAAGGTCCATAATCCTCCACATGTGTTTCTCTAACAAGCAATTCACGTAATGAGCATTTAGGTATACAAAGTTATCCTTTCGAAAATAATACCCCATCATGTCTATAATAATCAGCACATGCAATTTCTCACAATCTCTCCATACATGACAAAAATCTATATCTGATTCATACAAATCCTTAATAAATTCAAATCCTAACAATTTAGATGTAGAGAAGTGATTAAACGTACCTTCTGACAACGCATCAGCGACTACATTGTCTTTACCTTTTTTGTAATGGATGACATATGGAAAGGTCTCCATGAATTCCATCCACTTGGCGTGCCTCTTGTGCAATTTACCTTGTGACTTTAGGTGCTTCAAACTCTCGTGATCGGAATGAATAATAAACTCCTTGGGCCACAAGTAGTGTTGCCATGTTTGTAACGTCCTTACCAAAGCATAGAGTTCCTTGTCATATGTGGATAATTTAATGCCACTCCACTAAGCTTTTCACTGAAGTAAGCAATCGGCTTCATTTCCTGCATCAAAACACCTCCAATTCCCTTTCCCGATGCATCACATTCGATTTCAAATGTTTTATCAAAATTTGGTAAAACTAGAAGGGGAGCATTAGTTAGTTTCTCTTTTAACAAATTAAACGCTTTGTCATGTACTTCGGTCCAGTTAAATGCAATATTCTTTTTAACTAATTCATTCATAGGTGCCGCAATAGTGCTAAAGTCTCTCACAAATCTCCTATAAAAGCTAGCAAGCCATGAAAGCTACGTACCTCATTGCATTGTTTGGTGTGGGCCATTCCTTGATTGCTCTTATTCTTTTCCTCATCTACGGATACCCTCTTTGAGCTAACTACAAACCAAGGAAACTACCGATTCCATGCAAAAGGTACATTTTTTAAGATTAGCATACACTAGATTCGATTTTAACACACTAAATACGGATCTCAAATGCTTAACATGTTCGTCAAGTGACTTACTATACACCAAAATATCATCAAAGTAGACCACAACAAATTTCCAATAAATTGCCTTAAACATGATTCATCAACCTCATAAACGTGCTCGGTGCATTAGATAGTCCAAACGGCATAACCAACCATTCATAAAGACCATATTTTGTTTTAAAAGCGGTTTTCCATTCATCTCCTGTTTCATGCGAATTGATAATATCCATCTTTAAATCAATTTTGGAAAACATACATGCACCATACAGTTCATCAAGCATATCATCAAGACGAGGAATAGGGTGCGATACTTTACCGTAATTTTATTTACCGCCTCAACAATCGACGCACATTCTCCAAGTGCCGTCCTTTTTTGGAACAAAATAAACCGGAACCGAGCATGGGCTAAGACTCTCCTTCACTAGGCCTTTCTCTACCAACTCATCTACTTGCTTTGAATTCCTTGGTTTTCCTCTGGATTTGCTCGGTATGCGGGTCGGGTTGGGATCGTCGCTCCGGGGATGAAATCGATTTGATGCTCGATTCCCCTAAGTGGGGGAACTCCTTTAGGTAATTCCTCTGGAAATATGTCTTCAAATTCCTGCAAAAGAGAGGTAACACTTATGGGAAGAGAATTGTTAGTTCGTTAGTGGAAAAATAAACATCTTTGTAGAGTAACAAAATCATCTCCTCACCTTTCCTCACAAGTCCACTATTTTTCTCTCTTCTCCCTGTTTCTTTTCCCTTCCTCCAATTTCTTTTCTTCCTCTTTGTCTTTTTTGCTCTCTTTATTTATGACTTTTCTCTCATCGGCTTTTTTGTCTCATCTTTCTTTTTCGCCTTTTTTCTTCTCTTCTTCATGCTTGAATTTTCGAACTACGCCATTTTTGTCATTTTGGATCTCTTTGGCAATCCTCTCTTGATCCAAACTTGCTTTCCATGGTGGTAATGGTTTAGTATTACCAACCTCCATTTTGAGTAAGCGAATACTCATTTTTGTAGCCGTTATGCTTAACCGTTCTCATCATATTGCCATGGTCTCCCCAATAAGATGTGAGTTGCTTGCATTGGCACTACGTCACACAAAATCTCATCTTGTACTTTCCGATTGATAATGTGATGTTTACTTGTTCTTGTTACCTTAATTTCGCCCACAATCGCTCAACCATTGCAATTTGTACGGCTTTGGGTGTCGCTGGTTTGCAATTTTAACTTTTGGACCAATAATGTACTAGCCAGTTTGTGCAACTTCCGTTATCGATGATCATGCTACATACCTTGTTGTTGACATGACACCTAGTATGAAAGATGTTTTCCCTTTGGGCTTTGTCATTGTCCTCCTTAATTTGTACACTTAAAGCTCTCCTTGTGACTAATAAATCTCCTCTTGACCGGTTCCTCCACGTCTACATCACTACAATCTTCGAGTGATGGCATCTCGTTATCGCTTGAACTCACACTTCTATATCGCCATTCTCTAAGAAGACCATTGCACGCTTATTGGACAATTTGATGCAATGTGCCCAATCCTTGGCATCGATAACACTTGACTTCTCTAGTCCGAGTTAGTGTTGGAACCTCGCTCTTTCCTTTAGTGGGTTGAAGTTATTAGCGACGGATTTTTCCCTTTGTGGTCTCCCTCGGGTTTTGGCTTCTCTCCTTTCCAATTTGGTTTCCACGAAACTATTTGACGCTGTTGTTTACCTTTGCACATTTCTTGGCATTTAGTTGTCGTTCGATTATTGATCGCCTTGTGTAGTAATTCCTCCATGTCCAAATAGTGTTGTAAATCTACTATGTCGGCAATCTCTCGATTAAGTCCTCCCACCAAACCTTGCCATTGTGGCTTCTCCATCCTCGTTAACATCGGCCTTATCATGGCCATCTCCATTTCTTTATAATACTCCTCCACACTTTTATATCCTTGAGTAAGACCTTGAAGTTTTCCGACACAAATCCCTAGTAATATGAGGGACGTACCTTTTTCTCATAATTGTTTTTACACTATCCCATGTGCGGATTGGGGTTTCTCCGTTTCGTCTCCGAGTTTTGACTAGTTGATCCCACCAAATGCTGGCATAATCGGTGAACTCCATGTGACCAACCTAACCTTTTTTTCCTCCGTTGTAGTTTCGATACTGAGTAAAGAATCGACTTTCCTTTCCCATTCCAAATAGGCTTCGGGATCACTTTTCCCTTGAAAGGCTGGGATGTTAACCTTGATATCACTAAGATCTCCATCTTCTCGATCGTTCCTATAGTATCTTTCCTTTCGGCATGGTTTTTCATCATGGTCATAGTAGTCGTCAAACTTTTTCCCACGAGGATTGGTTAGGTGACGGTAATCTCCAAACGTTCCATCCTTCGATTAAGAGCCTCGTATTGATCGTGTATGGCCCTCATGAACATTTTATATCAATCTCATTCTCCTCTCCGCTCATGATTCCGTATTTTCTTTTTCTTTTTTTTTTTCAATAAATAACGCAAATGGTAAATTGCAAAATAAAAATATAATAACTGAATTGCAATGCGGAAATTTAAATGACTGAATTGAAATGCGGAAATTTAAATGGCTGAATTGAAACTACAGAAATTAAGTAATTGAATTGAATGCAGAAATTTAAATGGGACCTCTCCTCTCCCTCAGTGTTTACACTCGTTCAATGTCACTTCACTCGTGTTCGCTCGAAATTTTGACTTTTTATAAGATAATCTCACACTCTTGTCTTTTACCACCCAATCTCTTCTTTAGGTTCTTAAAGTTAGAACCCAATCAAGATGTAATCCAACAAGTATAACGTGAAAATTTCAAACTTTCAAACTTAAAATCCACCTTTCGAGAATAGATTAAAGTCAAACCACTAAAGGTGTTTGCTAGAATCGATCTCTGGATATAACGTTTTGAGAAGCTTGATAGTTTCCGGTTGTGAATCCTCGATACTAATGAGGTATTCATCACGAATTTTTTTTTGAAACCCGGCAAACTTGCAGAAATAGAAATCCGACTTGAGATTCGGATGCTAGGGTTCGAGACAAGCAAAGATATGTCTTTCTCGATTATTGGCAGTACAAAAGAAGTTTCTCGTTATTAACAAACGAGAGTTTTTTTTTTTTTTTTTGAATTTTCGGAAATTTTTTTTTTTTTAACTAAAACGAAAAATAGAATAATCGAAAGGTTTGTGGAGAAGAAAAGAAGACTAACAAGAATGATAAAGATAGCTTCTTTGAATCGAAGAACCTTTGCTCTGATACCAAATGATATGAACCTAAGATATTAGAGATCTTAGACCCAACACGCAATACGGAATTCAAAGGGAATAATGCCTTTATGATTCGAAGAATAAGAAGAAGGAACTTGACCCCAATCGATAGATAGCGATGGAACCAAAGTTATCAGAAAAGTAGCTAGACCCGAACCAAACTCGTTGGTTGAACCTAAGCTATCAAGTTCGATCTTTTCACGAATACACCTTGAAGAAGATCAAGTTCTAATCCAAGAACTCAAGAAGAGAATTATAAGGATCTCACCTCAAAGCAAAAGCTTAATAAAATCAATTCATTCAAAAGTCCATAAATCTATTACAAGCCGCCCTTAAATAGGCAAAGGGATAAACTAATAAGGTAATAACATAATTAGAAATAATCAAAATATCATAATTAGACAATAGAAAAGTTTCCAAAAATAAGAGAAGGAAAATTGGAAAGTGGTGCAAGTGGATGGTGGCCGCGGAACTTAGGTTTAAGTAACGTTGAGTCTCGAGTTTAATTCAGATTGTGAGGCCTAGCCCAATGGTGTGGCACTTGTAAGAACTTTGAAGTTAAAACTCTTGGGCTAGAGTAGTTGCCATGTTGGTTGACCATGTGGGAAGTCTTTATTTTTTAGGCTTCGTTTTTGGGCTTCTTTTTGTGCTTCTTTTCCGTTTTTGGTTTTTCATCAACACTTAGTAATATTATTGCTCGTTGCACATTTTGTGATGATTCCTTTTCTTGGATGTCTTTGATTAAAATTTGTAGTCTTTTGTTTATTTTCTTCGTTCTTGATCTCGTCATTGGTCCTCCTATATTCATCAACGGATCTTGGCTCCCTATTGCTTCTTGATTGTCCTTAGTTGCTCCTTTGACTACATCAAAATCGATTGAAGTGAAGTTTCTTATGCTTCATCAAACGCATTACTAAGTCGTAATTACGCGTCCATGAAGGTTGTTGGGTTCTCAATACATGTCGTTCTCATCACTTCAAGTTAAAACCTATAATGTGAAATGGATAACTTATGTTCTAACCACAAGTCATGTAACACTCAATCTCATTTGCTTGATACGTTCAACTCTTTTGGAACAAATCGATTGAAGTGAACTTTCTTATGCTTCATCAAACGCATTACTAAGACTTAATTACGCGTCCATAAAGGTTGTTGGGTACTCAATACACGTCGTTCTCATCACTTCAAGCTAAAACCTTGAATGTGAAATGGATAACTTAGGTTCTAACCACAAGTCATGTAGCACTCAACCTCATTTGCTTGATACGTTCAACTCTTTTGGAAAAAATCGATTGAAGTGAAGTTTCTTATGCTTAATCAAACTCATTACTAAGTCGAAATTACGCGTCCATGAAGGTTGTTGGGTACTCAATACACGTCGTTTTCATCACTTCAAGTTAAAACATTGAATGTGAAATGGATAACTTAAGTTCTAACCACAAGTCATGTAGCACTCAACCTCATTTGCTTCATACGTTCAACTCTTTTGGAACAAATCGATTGAAGTGAAGTTTCTTATACTTCATCAAACGCATTACTAAGTCTTAATTACGCGTCCATGAAGTTTGTTGGGTCCTCAATACACTTCGTTTCTCATCACTTCAAGTTAAAACCTATAATGTGAAATGGATAACTTAGGTTCTAACCACAAGTCATGTAACACTCAACCTCATTTGCTTGATACGTTCAACTCTTTTAGAACAAATCGATTGAAGTGAAGTTTCTAATGCTTCATCAAACGCATTACTAATTCTTAATTACACGTCCATGAAGGTTTTTGGGTACTCAATACACGTCGTTCTCATCACTTCAAGTTAAAACCTTGAATGTGAAATGGATAACTTAGGTTCTAACCAGAAGTCATGTAGCACTCAACCGTATTTGCTTGTTACGTTCAACTCTTTTGGAACAAATCGATTGAAGTGAAGTTTCTTATGCTTAATCAAACGCAGTACTAAGTCTTAATTACTCGTCCATGAAGGTTGTTGGGTCCTCAATACACATTGTTCTCATCACTTCAAGTTAAAACCTTGAATGTCAAATGGATAACTTTGGTTCTAACCACAAGTCATGTAGCACTCAACCTCATTTGCTTGATACGTTCAACTCTTTTGGAATAAATCGATTGAAGTGAAGTTTCTTATGCTTCATCAAACGCATTACTAAGTCGTAATTACGCGTCCATGAAGGTTGTTGGGTCCTAAATACACGTCGTTCTCATCACTTCAAGTTAAAACCTATAATGTGAAATGGATAACTTAGGTTCTAACTACAAGTCATGTAACACTCAACCTCATTTGCTTGGTACGTTCAACTCTTTTGGAACAAATCGATTGAAGTGAACTTTCTTATGCTTCATCAAACGTATTACTAAGACTTAATTACGCGTCCAGAAAGGTTGTTGGGTACTCAATACACGTCGTTCTCATCACTTCAAGTTAAAACCTTGAATGTGAAATGGATAACTTAGGTTATAACCGCAAGTCATGTAACACTCAACCTCAATTGCTTGATACGTTCAACTCTTTTGGAACAAATCGATTGAAGTGAAGTTTCTTATGCTTCATTAAACGCATTACTAAGTCTTAATTACGCGTCCATGGAAGTTGTTGGGTACTCAATTCACGTCGTTCTCATCACTTCAAGTTAAACCGTTGAATGTGAAATTGATAACTTAGGTTCTAACCACAAGTCATGTTGTAACACTCAAATTCATTTGCTTGATACGTTCAACTTTTTTGGAACAAATCGATTGAAGTGAAGTTTCTTATGCTTCATCAAACGCATTACTAAGTCTTAATTACGCGTCTATGAAGGTTGTTGGGTACTCAATACACGTCGTTCTCATCACTTCAAGTTAAAACCTTGAATGTGAAATGGATAACTAGAGTATGTAGAATCATGTTTGTGTTGTCAACAGATTAAAGCTGAGCATCAGAGACCCTCAGGAGCATTGCAACATTTACCAGTTCCTGAATGGAAATGGGAACAAGTAACGATGGACTTTGTTGTGGGATTGCCTAGAACAGCAAAGGGACATGATGCAATCTTGGTGATAGTTGATCGATTAACTAAATCTATCCACTTTCTGCCGATGAGAATGACTTACTCGATGGATCAGCATGCTGAATTGTACATGCAAGAGATTGTTATATTGCATGGAGTTCCTAGTACTATAGTTTCAGATCGAGATTCCAGATTCACATCTAAGTTTTGGAAGAGTTTGCACAAGGCTATGGGGACACAGCTTAGTTTTAGCACAGCTTTTCACCCTCTAACAGACGGACAATACGAGAGAACTATTCAGACATTAGAAGATATGCTCCGTGCATGTGTACTAGAATTTCAGGGTTCTTGGAGTAGGTACCTAGCATTAGTGGAATTTTCCTATAAGAAATCGATTGAAGTGAAGTTTCTTATGCTTCATCAAACGCATTACTAAGTCTTAATTGCGCGTCCATGAAGGTTGTTGGGTGCTCCATACACATCGTTCTCATCACTTCATGTTAAAACTTTGAATGTGAAATGGATAACGTAGGTTCTAACCGCAAGTCATGTAACACTCATCCTCGTTAGCTTGATACGTTCAACACTTTTGGAACAAATCGATTGAAGTGAAGTTTCTTATGCTTCATCAAATGCATTACTAAGTCTTAATTACGCGTCCACGAAGGTTGTTGGGTACTCAATACACGTCGTTCTCACCACTTCAAGTTAAAACCTTCAATGTGAAATGGATAACTTAGGTTCTAACCATAAGTCATGTAGCCACTCACTTCATTTTGTTTCATACGGTCAACACTTTTGGGTCAAATCGATTCAAGTGAAGTTCTTATGCCACTCGACGTACAAGTATTAATCGGTCATGAAGTGTTGTGACTAAATACACGTCCCCGTCTCATCATTTCAAGTTAAAACTTAAATGTGAAATGGATAAAACTTAGGTTTAACCACAACAGTCATGTAGCACTCAACCTCATTTGCTTGATACTTCCACTCTTTTAGAACAAATCGCTTGAAGTGAACTTTTCTTATGCTTTATATACAACCATTACTAATTCTTAATTATAACTCCATGAAGGGTTTTTTGGGTACCAATACACTCATTCTCATCACTTCAAGTTAAAACTTGAATGTGAAAAGGGATACTTAGAGTCTAACCCACAATTCATGAGTAGCACTCAACCTTATCTTATACGTTCAGGCTCTTGTGAGCAAAATCGATGAAGTGAAGTGTTTTCTTATGCGTAATCAAACGCATTACTAGATCTTAATTACTCGTCCATGAATGTTGTTTGGGTTCCCTCAATACACGTTGTTCTCATCCTTCAGGTCATTTAAAACATTGATGTGAAATGGATAACTTAGGTTGCTAAACAACAAGTCATAGTAGCACTCAAACCGCTCATTTGCTTCATACGTTCAACTCTTTTTGAGAACAATCGATGGAATGAAGTTTCTTATACTTCATCAAACGCATTACTAAGGTCTTATTTACGGCGTCCTGAAGGTTGTTGGGTCCTCAATACACTTCGTTCTCAATCACTTCAAGTTAAAACCTATAATGTGAATTGGATAACTTAGTTCCTAAACCACAAGTCATGTAAAATCAACCCTCTTTGCTTGATACGTTGCAACCTT
The DNA here is from genome assembly GCA_022432975.1 of Begonia masoniana. Classification (NCBI taxonomy): domain Eukaryota; kingdom Viridiplantae; phylum Streptophyta; class Magnoliopsida; order Cucurbitales; family Begoniaceae; genus Begonia; species Begonia masoniana. Next base: position 19,328,002 of record CM039506.1, read on the forward strand.
TTAGAACAAATCGATTGAAGTGAATTTTCTTATGCTTTATAAAACGCATTACTAATTCTTAATCATACGTCCATGAAGGTTTTTGGGTACTCAATACACGTCATTCTCATCACTTCAAGTTAAAACTTTGAATGTGAAATGGATAACTTAGATTCTAACCACAATTCATGTAGCACTCAACCTTATTTACTTGATACGTTCAACTCTTTTGGAGCAAATCGATTGAAGTGAAGTTTCTTATGCTTAATCAAACGCATTACTAAGTCTTAATTACTCGTCCATGAAGGTTGTTGGGTCCTCAATACACGTTGTTTTCATCACTTCAAGTTAAAACCTGAAAGTGAAAAGGGATAACTTTGGTTCTAACCACAAGTCATGTAGCACTCAACCTCATTTGCTTGATACGTTCAACTCTTTTGGAACAAATCGATTGAAGTGAAGTTTCTTATGCTTCATCAAACGCATTACTAAGTCTTAATAACGCGTCCATGAAGGTTGTTGGGTCTTCAATACACGTCGTTCTCATCACTTCAAGTTAAAACCTATAATGTGAAATGGATAACTTAGGTTCTAACCACAAGTCATGTAACACTCAACCTCATTTGCTTGATACGTTCAACTCTTTTGGAACAAATCAATTGAAGTGAAGTTTCTTATGCTTCATCAAACGCATTACTAAGACTAAATTACACGTCCAGGAAGGTTGTTGGGTACTCAATACACGTCGTTCTCATCACTTCAAGTTAAAACCTTGAATGTGAAATGGAGCACTTAGTCTAACCACAAGTCATTAGCACTCCACCTCAATTGGTTTGATACTTCAATTACTTTTGGAACAATCGTTGAAGTGAAGTTTCTTGATGCTTCATCAAAAGCATTACTAAGTCTTAATTACGCATCCATGCAAGTTGTTGGTACATACAATCATGTCGTTTCATAACTTCAAGTTAAACTGACGGTGAAATGGAAATAGTTTTAACACAAGTCATGTAACATCAACTAATTTGCTTGCTACGTTCAACTCTTTGGACAAATCGATTGAGTGAAGTTTTCTATGCTTCATCAAACGCATTACTAAGTCTAAGTACGCGTCCACGAAGGGGTCGGGACTCAATTACACGTGTTCTCCACTTCAAGTTAAAACCTTGAATGTGAAATGGATAACTAGAGTATGGCGAATAATGTTTGTGTTGTCAGCGATTAAGCTGAGCATCAGAGGCCCTAGGAGCATAACAACCTTTACAGTTCTTGAATGGAAGTGTGGTGATTGCCTAGAACAGAAAAGGACATGATGATCTGTGTGATGTGATCGATTAACTAAAATCTGTCACTTTTGCCGATGATGAATGATTACTGATGGAAGCTTGCTGAATGTACATGCAAGGATTGTTGATTGCATGGAGTCTAGTACCATAGTTTCAGATATAGAGATTACAGATTCAATCTAAGTTTGGAATGAGTTGCACAAGGCTATGGGCGACACCGTTAGTTTAGCACAACTTGTCACCCTAAAACAGACGGACACTCCTAAAGAACTATTCAGACATTAAAAGATAGCTCGTGCATGTGTACTGAATTTCAGGGATTCTTGGAGTAGGTACCTATCATTAGTGGATTCCTATAATAACAGTTCCACGGCACCAATGGAACTGGCACCGTAATGAAGCATTGTAGGGCGTAACTGTTAGATTCCTTGTAGGGGATGTGGAAGTTGGATGACAGCACAGTTGCTTGGTCCTGTCATGTGCAACAAACTGTTGAGAAGGTTTGCCCTCATACGCCAGCGGATATGACCAGCTCAAAGCGACAGAAAAAGTTACGTGAGAGGAACCGTAGAGAATTGGACGTGTGAGGTAAGGGCCCTGAAGTTTTCCCAAGATACACAATTAAAGGAGCTTGTGAGATTCGGAAGAGAGGCAAGTTGAACACCCAGATTTATTGGACCATTCACGATTCTGAAGCGAGTTGGAATGGCAGCCTATTAGTTGCAGCTACAGCTTCTATGGAAGGGA